>CM040239.1:251206711-251806711 GCA_022545495.1 Chrysanthemum lavandulifolium
CGGTGGTTCTAGGTGTTCTACTGGTTATTTTTCTTGTGCTTCAGTTGTTGTTTATCTTCAATCCTCTTACACGTTCAAGATCTATCTGGAAACTTGAAGTTAACATAGTCAAATTCAAGTTTAGGGGAGGATTGTTAGGAATTATTATAACAGTGGGTTCCTCCTGATAAAGGTTCCTGCTGATAGCTTTATAGTTTCTACTGATAGTGTGGTTCCTACGGATAGTACAGTTGCCACTGATAGTTATTATTATTTCTACGGATATGTAGTTTCCGTATTAGTAGTATTTAGTTGGGATATGCATGAGTTAAATTAGGAATAGATAATGCATATCTTTTACGTGATGAGTAAGCTGCTCAATTAGGGTTTCTTGTAGTATAAAAGAAACCAGCGGCTAGGGTTAATGTACATTCTTGAATAACATTTTTAGTGAATTAATATAGATCCATAGAGGATCAAGTATTTGGTGTTTATTGTCTTCTTAAGTTTTGTGTTTATATTCCGCGTAAACATAATTCTAGCAAAGGTTCTCCTTAGTTCTCTTGTGATTACACAGGTTAACTATACTTTCTCTAAGGCTCATAAGATCTATCTGGGATTAAATCCAACAACCTTAGCCTACCATGTAGTCTTTATTTGTGATTGGGAAGTCATTGTTTGCCTAAGTTCAAGATTCAAGTGGAAAGGTTAGGAAATCATGCTTTCGTCGACGACATATTTTTGAAGATCATTGAAGACCCCCAAATTCTCATATTGTTCATCTCAAGTGGGGGATGCTATGTTTAGTTCTTTATATATATATATATATATATATATATATATATATATATATATATGAAGTGATTCAAAATAAATAAATAAATAAATAAATAAATAGTTATAGATATTGATTGTAAAGTGCGAAGCTATAAGCACTATGTGTTATGGGCTCATAATAGATTTAGTATCGAGGAGGCCACCCCGGTCACATTTGAAGAAGGAAGTTGGTAATTGCGCCAACAGTTGAAGAAAAGATAATGTGCCCATCATGACGTCCTCTAATGGCACATCTATTTGGTTATCATGATCCGATTTCTTAGCTTCGAAACTTGAACTTTGGATGAACGGTAAGCGGTGATGACTTGGTTATAGATTTAGACTATTTGCTTGTTATTTTTACTTTACACCAATTATATCCCATGTCTTATCCTACCCTTTAGTCATGAAGCGTGTCTAGGTGATGCAGCGAGCAATCTTTGGTATCTTGGCTATGGATTTGGTCATGTATCATTGATTTTATCCACTTCTCCGTGACATGTTAGTAATGACGACTCACCCTTAACCTTTGTCGTGTCTACCCATATTACCTTCAAGAATTTTTTAGTCCTTAACTCTAGTGGTGGAGATTTGTGTAACCGCCAAGCTTATGATAGAATACATGCTATGACTGTGCGTTGAGTGATTACCCCGAAATTGACACTTAGAATAGTTGAGAGATTTGAGTGTTTTGTTCCCATTTCATGAGGTGTTCGCCTTTGTTTTATTCTAGCATAAGGGATTTTTAAACTTATATTTTTCAAGTAATGGGAGATATCTTTTTAGAAATTTATCTAATAAGGTCTACTTGAGGGCAAGTAGAATTCGAGTGGGGAGATATTTGATAACATCAAATAGTCATGAATATTAAGTGTCAATTTCCACCGTTAATGCTCATATTTTATATCATTTATATGGATTTACGCTTGTTTTCCTCTATATTTCACTTTCATGTAAATTATGAGCATTGGAGTTAATGAGACGCGGATTTGGAGAGTTTATTGAAGATATATGATAGTATGCCCATTTTGAAGTAATTGCGGCGTAACTCTTCTCTTACATTACGCCGTAACAAAAGCGTAGCTTTGAAGACCAACTCAACTGAAGATTACGGCGTAACTACACCTTAGTATTATGCCGTAACTAATTAGGTCAAACGATGTTCCACGCCGCTGCAAGCTACGCCGTAACTCTTTCAACGATTACGGTATAATCATGATTTATTAAAGATACGGCGTAACTCATTCCATGTGTTACGCAGTAACCAGCTTTTCTAGAGCAAAATACGAAGATATTGATGTTACGGCTTAACTCTCATCTTAAGTTACGCCATAACTAGATCTGGCCTATAAATACCAGCCCTAAATTATGTATTTCACATCATTCACTCCACACACAAAGTAGAGAACGAGGGTAGGACACTTAAGGCAGATCTCGAGGAGCATACGGAGCCATCTCCAAAAGAGAAATCACTCCCTAGCGATAAGCATTAGCGATCTATCATTTCTTTTACTTTCAATTCATGTATTTCATTATGTTAAACATTGAATCGATTGTTTCAGTTAATATGATCGGCTAAGCACCTCTGGTGCTAGTCTAGTTATGATTCCTTAATTGTTATGCATGCATAGTTTGTTGGTAGCTACCCTTGTTTCGGTAGTTTTGAATGGCGGTAGTGTCTAGTTGCTTAGGAGAATTGACCAACTGACCCTAAGTAGGTAGACTGAGTGGGAAGGGTAAGAATTGACCAACTGACGACCCTTCTGCGCTTGTGTGATTTGACCATTTGATCACCTACCGTTTGGATGAACTTAAGAAGTTAGGGATGAGTGTCTAAGATGCTAGCGCCCGGGCACTCATTGTTATGAATCTTGCATGTAGCGGAACTTATGACTTGGCTTAGGGGACTAAAAACAACTGGACTTTCAAGGGTAGTAGCTTGATCTCCGGTGGAAACCTTTGCTAATAGGTTAGGACGAACTGACCAAATATTGTCCTAGCAACTTAAACCCCCACTTGAAGCAATTGGAAGTAATTAGGCGTGAAAATAATATGATAGAATGAGTAACTAGGTTAGCACACTTCTCCTATATTGATCACAACCCCTGCCTTTATTTGCTTTCCTTATTTTCTTGCTTTAGTAGTTAATTAATCATTTCAATCTTAAAACATATTAAAACCAGTGACACCTAGACTTAATTAGAATCCGCTCACATAGCTCTTGGGACGACCTCGGTTTTACCGATTACTACACTACACACGATTGGGTACGCTGCCCGTTAGTGCATAAGTTAGACCATAGGTAAACGAGACAATTATAAACATTAAAACCTGGTCAGTAAAACCTGCATCACCTATTATAGATATGACAGTCTATTATGTTGTTTACTTCTTTAGACTAATATATATGTCTATTAACATTCAACTCAATACTCTCTTTCTCAGTTTGAACCTTATCCTTTTCTGATTGAACCTGATCACATTTTGTTTTAAGCTCATTAATTTTTTGATCTCTTAGATATACTTCAACTTCTAATGTTCTAATTTTCTCACATAAAACAAGTTCGTTAGATTTAAAGAATTCTAACTTAGCCTCAACAGATTTCAAACCCTCTTTATAGCCTAAAAGCAACAATTTAGCATCTTCAAGTTCTTTAAACACTTTATTATATTCAGAATTATAAAAACATGGATCTGAACACCATGACTCAAAAGATACCTCAGAGTCAGATCCTGATGAGCTTGAGCTTGTTGAGTATTCCATGAGAACATAATCATTAGGACCATCAGCAACTTGGTCAGTCTAGTCATAACCTCCCAATCCATCACAAGACACCAAAGTAGTTGTTGTAGAAGTTTCCTACACTGGCGCAATTATTCTTTCCACTTACCTTGACCTGTTGTCCTGTGACTTTGGGAATCTGCATTCCCTTGCAAAGTGACCCTTCTTTTTGCAGTTATAGCACTCAACCTTGTACTTGTCAAAGCCCACTCTGTCAGTCCCATTCATCTGCAAGCTCCTTCCATTCCTTTGTAGAAACCTTCTTGCCCTCATTGTCAGCATAGCCATCTGCCACCTAAGATCCATCTCCTCCATATCATCCGGATGGATTTGTTGAAGATCCTCATTTTCAGTTGAGTAGTAGTGCTTGAACTGGCAAAGAAAGAACATACAACAACACCATTCAGGTTATCTCCTTCAGCAGCAGTAACCTGTGTACTAGCAGCACTAACTCCTTGAGAAGTAGGAACTTCACCATTTGTGCTGCTATTGTTGGATGAAAAAATGCCACATTAGATGAACTAGAGCTTTAACTTGACATTTGTTTCACTTCAGCTTCATAGATCTTAAGTTTGTTGCGAAGATCATCCAAGGTAGACTTTTCCAACTCAGGCGTGTTTCTCCACACAACTGCATGTGTGTTCCATTCAGATGAAAGACATCCTGGCAGCTTTTGATTCATATATTCTTGCTCAATAGTCACTCTCAAAAGCTCTAGTTGGCTCACAATCTTTTGCAATCGATTGAAGATCTCATCAAGAGACTCAGTACTTGAGACAGAGAAGTTTGCATATAGTTGTTTGAGGTGATTCTTCTTGTTCTTTTTGTTAGCCTCATTCCCACCAAACTTCTTTTCTAAAGCCTCCAACAACAGTTTAGCATCCTTGATGTTGTTGAAAGCCAACTGATATTGATCAGGAATGGCCATCATAAGAATAGATCCGGCCTTGATTTCCAGCCTCCTTAAAGCTTTGTCTCCTGCAGCAGTGAGTGGAATAGCTTTTCCATCTGCTCTGTCCTTCACATCAGTTTTACCAGTTTTAATGACCTCCCAGAGACCAATATCAATCATTTGTATATGCTGTTTGGTCCTTAGTTTCCACATCTCATACTCATCAGGCTTGAACATGGGAACCTTGTTAGTAGCCAAAGCATGTGTAGAGTCCATCTTTCAAAATTCTCATAGTAGTATTCTTTTTGGTAAACAGCTTCTAGAATACACAAGCTCTGATACCACTTGTTGATCCCAGTTTACACTTGTAAATATAGATCCTTTGTATAGCTTCTGTTAAGAAACTGTTTGTTTTAATAAGTATTATGTGGAATCTAACACTTAGTGATTAAGAAGAACACAATGAATAATAAATCAACCGCTTCAATATTATTAAAATAATATGAATACTCTTAATTGTATTAGGATTTACAAACTTGAAGCCTCTAAAACAATCGTCGTCAAATCAATGACCTAGGTCCTCCTTCTATAGGTTAAGAAGTCCTAGTTGATTTACACTATCTTTCTATACAATGTATATCTCTATACAATCTTTTCTATGTTTATCTAATCCTAAACTTTAGGTACAAGACATTCTATAGTTATAAACCGACACTAATACTCCAACAGCAGTTACAATACATCAGCAGTAGAAACCTTTGTTCTGGCAGTAGTTAGTCTTCAGCAGCAAAAACTTTATACTATCAGTAGCTTCTCTTGGTCTAGTAGTAGTTACCACTTAGTGTATTTCTTTGATCATCTTCAGCAACTCCTAACTGTAGATTGAATACACTAGCAGTAGTTTGAATCATACCAGCAGCAGCTATGACTTAGAGCATTCTTCATTGAAATCCCTAAGCATTTGAATCTTCCATGAGCAGCAGTATCAGCAGCAGCATCTCAAAACACAACAACTCATGCGCTAGAATCAACCTAACTATCTAAACCACAAGGGTCAAGTTGATCCTGTCAGAAACTTTACATTGAAAACAGATGAGAAAACCAAGAGAGAAAGTGTGTGAGAAACTGTGATGATGAATAAGAAACCCTTGCTGGAATAAAGCTTATACTGTCAACTTTCACTTCAAACCCTGCACAATCAAAACCTTATGAAACAAGTCCAAAGTTATAATATTAGTGAAACAGTTATAAAATATTTACATAACAACTCCTGAAGGTTCATAAGTTTACTAGAAATGTTAATAAATTTAATAATTAGCAAAAAAACCTCCAAAAGAAGAATGAAAACATATTATTAAGGAACTCACATTAACAAAACAGTTCAATCAGCAAAATAGATCATTACAACTCAACTATGTAATGGGTGTGAAATAAACCTTCTTTTCTTGTATTGTATGCGAACATTATTTAAACTAAAGAGTAGTTGGTTGAGTGATAACATATTTATAATTTGAACAATGCCTGCATAGATCGTTGCTTGTAGAATGCAATCACCTCATAAGTAAAACTTGACACCTTAGATTCAATGCATAGTTTTGATAAATAGTAGTTTTTTCTCATTTTCAAAGTACAGGTGCCAGAAATGTGTTTTTATATACATATGAATATTGTTAGAAAATTATGATCACAGTAATCTGAGAGTCGTGTAAACACTATCAGATTGAAGTATTTCGGTGGTTCTACCGAAATCTCTAATCGGATAAAACTGATTTGAACTTGAGAATGTGTTTTGTTAGTTATGACCGAACCGTAATACCCATGATATGACCAAAAAGCGATGGTCGGTTATAACCGCAATAGCGATTAAAATAACCGCCAAATCGGTTTAATTTTAGGTTAAAATTACCTGAAATTTTATTTTCTAGTGCAATAGCGTTAAAATAAGCTCGACCCCGCCGGGCGCGCCCTGGACCTGCGGTGCGCCCCCTGGACCTACTACTGTGTTGCCCGGAACCCGTTATTCGGGCTTGGCCCCGAATAGCAATCATAATAACGTCATACAAGTGTGCACTCCGCACAACCCCGACTTGTTGAACATTTATCATGATTACACATTGGTCACCTAAATTAATCCATTACACTTAAATAATATCGGTGATGCAAAATCACCAACAATCCTCCCCCATTTAAGTGTAATCTTGATTAACTTAAAACAAACTCATAACAAACAACAAACTGATGCATAAATGAAATGTCGAGACGATTGAATTTCACATTAGTACATTAGCATTCCAAATATTCGAATATAAGAGTGTCACTAAGGATTGAACTCCTTCTATTCATAGTGAATACATGAAGATAATATACACAACAGTTTACACATTCACAAGTTCCACTTGACACTATGTTTTACTAGCTTGTGTCCTATCCTTCAATAAGCATATCAAAGCCAAGTCCCAAGCTTCTTGAGCGGCTAAACTTCATGCTTATATAGGTGGTTCTTTACTCTTGCACCGCACATGCAATTTGTCAAAACCATTAAGAAATATAATTTCAACCTCCTTTATCTTGCGATTCGAACACATAACGTGGATGATGTAATTATGTGTTTCAATCCAAAGATATCAAGCTTTCCTCATTGAATTCAAGATTTAACATTACGTTAGATGGGAATTGGGTATCTTGATACAAGGATTTAATTAGGTGGACTTTAAACCCATCCCAATAGCCGCCTTGCGTCACGAGATCTCTTGCTAACCCTTTGGTTAAATGGTGGCTAAATTCAGTTGAGTTCTTACAAACTCAAAGATATCACACCATTCATGATAAGCTCACGAATCATGCTATGTCTAACACCTAAGTGTCTAGACTTGCCATTGTACACTTGACTATAAGCCACAGCCAATGTAGCAAAGACTATCACATCGATAGAAATGGTAGATATCGGTTTAGGCCACAAGGAATTTCATAAATCAAATTCCTCACCACTCGACTTCATTACCAAATGCGACTAAAGCAACAAATTCGAGACTCCATAGTTGAGTTTGTAATACAAGTCTGTTTTTTGAAGCCCAAGAAATAGCACCTCCTCCAAGAAGGAATACCCAACCACTCGTGAAGAGTGATCCTCTATGTTATTTATCCAACGGCATCGGAATAACCTTCTAAAACATAAGGATAACCACTATAAGTCAAACCATAATCCATGGTTCCTTTCAAATCTTGAAATACTCACCCGTAGCTTGCCAATGTAGAGCACCGGGATTACTAGTGTATCTACTAAGCTTTCCCACAAAGAAAAGCTATATCCGGTCTATTGCTAATCATGGCATACATAAGACATCCAATAGTTTCTAGAGTATTCCGGTTGAGACCTTGATTTCCTTTATTAGGTCGAAACTTCACAGAGGGATCTACAGGAGTATAAGCAGGAGAACAATTAGCAAAGTTAAACTTTGTCAAGATCTTCTCAATATAGTGTGATTGAGAAATAGAGATACCCTTGTTTCCTCTTTTGATTCTAATACCAAGAATCACCTCAGCTTCTCCCAGATCTTTCATATCAAAATTAGATGACAAGAAATCCTTTGTCTTATCAACTTGATATTGGTCAGTACCAAAAATCAACATGTCATCCACATATAAGCAAATTATTACTCCTTTACCAGAAGCATCAAATTTGCTATACACACACTTGTCAGCTTGGTTTAAAGAAAAACCATTAGACAAGACCACATCATCAAACTTTTGATGCCATTGTTTTGGTGCTTGTTTCGCACCATACAATGATTTCTTCAATTTACATACCTTGTTTTCATGTCCGGGCATCACAAACCCTTCGAGTTGTTTCATGTAAATTTCTTCATCCAAATCACCATTTAAGAATGCAGTTTTTACATCCATTTGGTGGATAACTAGATCATGTATAGCTGCAAGAGCTAACAATAATCTAATAGTGGAAATCCTAGCAACAGGAGCATAAGTATCAAAGAAGTCAATGCCCTCCTTTTGTCTAAAACCTTGGATAACCAATCTGGCTTTATATTTATCTATGCTTCCATCCACTTTCATCTTCCTTTAAGGATCCATTTACTTCCTAATGCTTTGCATCTAGGAGGCAAATCGATGACTTCCATGTATCATTCTCGCATGATAGAATCAATCTCACTTTGAATTGCTTCTTTCCGAAAGCAACATCCTAAAGCCATTGCTTCACTCAAAGTCCTTGGATCCTCCTCAATAATGAGGCAATATTCACGTTGAGATAAAGTCGTATCTCTTGTTCCTTCAACTAAATAAAGTTGAAAATCAGACCAAAAGACTTAGCTTTTCTTGTCCTAGTGCTTTTTCTAGGAACAGATGGACCAGGTACATCATCAAGTACCTTCAACATCATCTTGACTATCTTACTAGAAGATGGTGAATCATACCTCTTGGTCTTGGTATAGCGTAAACCGTTCTTCATCAAATATTGCATCTCTTGACTCTATTATAGAGTTCACAGACACATAATCATTAGGTTCTATAACATAAAACCTATAACACTTGGAATGCTCAAGATACCCAATGAAGATACAATCTATACCTTTCTCACCCTGATTTTTCATTTTGGGTTCAATCAATCTTGATTGCTCACTGCCCCAAACCCTCAAATAAGTCAAATTTGGTACCTACTTGGTCCAAATTTCATAAGGTGTTTGTTTGTTTTTTGTTTGAGTTCTATTCGAATATAACAGTCATCAACATAGCCTCACCCCAAAACCCTTCACTTAGTCCGAATAGGATAACATGGAATTCACCATTTCTTTAAAGTCCTATTCTTCCTTTCACCACACCATTCTGTTGTGGCGTAAGTGAGCCGTGGTTTGATGGATTATTCGATCGATTGAAAATAAACGGATCATAATACTCACCACCTCTATCGATCGAAATACTTTTATCAAATCTTGTCTTTGAAGTTCTACTTGTTTATAAATTTTAAATTTATCTAGAGCTTCATGTTTAGCATGTAGTAGATAGACATAACAATATCTAGATGCATCATCAATAAAAGTAATGACATACTTATTATGTCCTAGTGAAGGATTGGCATGAAAATCACATAAATCACTATGTATGAGATCTAATACTTTGCTTTCCTGTTAACACTCTTAAATGGATGTCTAGTGATCTTTGTTAACATACAAGTTTTGCAACTTTCATGTGTCATATCAAAAGCGTGTATTAAACTCATTCTAGACATATCTTTCATTCTCTTGTAATGAACATGTCCTAGTCTAGCATGCCATAATTCAGATTTACTTAAACCATTACTATGACTAGAAGTAACTATACAAGCAGAATCATTAAACAAAGGATAATTCAAATTTAATCTAATCATTCCATTACATACATAACCAAATCCAACAAAGGAACCATGTCTTGACAAGATATACTTGTCACTTTCCAACACTTGTTTGTAGCCAAACTTATTCAACACAATTTGAAACAAGATTCTTGCGAATCCCGGTACATACAATACATTATCTAAATATAAAGTTTTCCGAGTAAAGTTAACATAACACGCCTATTCCTTTGATTGGTTCGGTTAACGTTTCCCATCTTTACATGAGCCATCTTCAATTGGATTACATACTTGAAACCAACGAAGATCATTGCAAACATGACATGTCGCACCGAATCAACCCACCAAGCAACTTGATCATCACGAATATAAATGCATCGAAATTACGAAACATAATGTAAACATTATCAAAATTGCATAAAATCGAATTATAACCTTGTTGCTTATCGGGATCCTTAGACCCACTTGGACCAGCGCCATTATTGCCCTTTTAGAGCGACAATCCTTCTTCATATGACCGTGCTTGTTACATTTCCAACAAGTCAAAGTACCCTTTTGTTGGCAAATTTATCATCACCACCTTTGAACTTTCTTTTGTTCTTGTTGTTGTTAAAATTGTTTTAGAATTTTGACTCCATCTCCTTCAACCATGTTAATGTAAGAAGATCCAATCTGGTTCTTTCCTTTAGGATTATTATCAAGTTCACGACACGTAATCCTTCCTCAATTCGTAGATCGAACCGAGTTGAACCAAATTTAACTCTTCCTTTTATGTTTCAAATCATGTTTGAAATCTCTCCGAAGGAGGCGGTTTATCAATGATAATCGCAACCGAGATGGCTTCATCCATCATCAAATTATGTTGGGTATATTGTCCCGAATCCTTAACATCTCATGATATTGTTCCATGACAGTTTGGTATCAACCATCTTGTAATTCATAAAATTACTAACAAGAAACTTCTTTGCGAAGCATCTTACGCCATGTATTTGGATTCTAGGGACTCCCAAAGGTGCCTTAGCAGATTCAGCTTTGATGGATATCAAATAAGGAGTCGACATACCGTTAAGAATGTGACCACGGCATATGTAGTCGTCGCTTTCCCACTTCATCCTCTTCACGGTCGTCTCCAAAGCTTCATTCTCATCCCATTCCGGATGGGTGTACTCGAACATACACAACTTTCGTGGTGGTAGAAGAAAGTGCATCTTCTTTTGCCAACGACGAAAGTCCCGCCTTCAAACTTTGCCAACTTATCGAACTCGGCTCGTCATGTCCTTCATGATTCTCCGTTCGTCATGATCACAGAATACTTCAATCTTTGTTAGAAAATTATGATCACGATGTCGAGAGTCGTGTAAACACTATCGATTGAAGTATTTCGGTGGTTCACCGAAATCTCTAATCGGATAAAACCCGATTTGAACTTGAGAATGTTTTTGTTAGTTATGACCGAACCGAATACCCATGATATGACCAAAAAGCGATGGTCGGTTATAATCGCAATACAGCTTAAAATAACCGCCAAATCGGTTTAATTTTAGGTTAAAATTACTGGAAATTTTATTTTCTTGTGCTTTTAACATAGCACTTTATAAAATAAGCTCGACCCTGCGTGGCCGCCCCTGACCTGCCGGCCGCCGCCTGACCCTGCTATTAGGGCGCTGCCCGGACCCCGTCATTCGGGCTTCGCCCCGAATAGCAATCATAATAACGTCATACAAGTGTACTCCGCACAACCCCGACTTGTTGAACATTTATCATGATTACACATTGGTCACCTAAATTAATCCATTACACTTAAATAATATCGGTGATGCAAAATCACCAACAAATATGTCACATATTTCATAACAATTGTATATTGTTATTATTTTAAGGTTTCTGGATAGATGAATAATTGTTCTAACAATATAATAATTTTATCATTTATTCATCGATTATAATATGTAAGGTAGGTAATGCACCGTATTAATCTTATATACAGCCGCCGAGGTAGGGGGCAAGCTGGGCAGGTGCCTCTCAGTAAAAAGATTGTAGTGTAAAGTTTTTAGTATTTGAGATAGTTTTGTAATTTTCTCCCCTTAGGAAGTGTTTTGCCTTACTTAAATTGAAAGCCAAAATAGTTTTAAGACCATTCTTAGGATGCAAGGCTGGTTTTAGTTGTTAGATTGATGAAGATGACAACAGACGCTATTGAAGAACAATATAGTACAGAAATAGCATACGGAGAAGAAAGAGTGACAATAGCTTTTGTTTTGCTTAGTAGTGTAATCACGCGGGGCGATAAACAGAAGAAAAAAAATGTCCTTTTTTAAGTCTTTTTTTAATTATATTTAGCTTCTTTTTTTTTAAATTATTTTCTCTATTTCTTTCTTTGTAAATAATGTTCTTTATGTAAAACTAGTAAATTACTAAACGACCCAAAAAAATTCCTAGTTTGATCATTGCACAAGCATTTCTTAGACCTTTTTTGCAATGTTGTAAAATTGAGTATTTATTTTTTTATTTATCTTAGCCTTGCGTTTTAAAAACTATCTTAAAACTGTTTTGGCTTTCAGTTTAGACAAGGCAAACACTCTCTAAAACAGAGAAATTACAAAAATATCTCAAATATTCGAGAACTTTACAATATAAGTTTTTTTTTTTTGGGTGAGGGGCACCTCCCCCTACCCTTTAGCTTTGTGGTTGACATGGGGTGATAAACACAAAGGGGAATGTGTCCTTTTTTAAGTCTTTTCTTTTACTACATTTTAGCTTTTTTTTCTCTTTTTTCTTTAAATTATTTTCTTTATTTTTTTGCAAAAGAGGCAAAATATGTATTAATCAAAAAACATGTTTACAACACATAACCAATAAGCTGAAGTGGACATGCCCACCAGCATGCATACTAGGATAAATTCTAGACCTATCCGATATGAAACTATACTCATTTCTCAGACAATACCTATCTCAGATACTACTATAACAAAACAGAACAAATACAAAACATTTGCTAAAACTCTTTCTGTGCAGCAATCCTCAATTGAACATCAACAAGCTGCACATTTTGCCCATAATGCACCAAACACCATAGCTTCACAACTGCATTTCCTACCCATATTCCCACCAAGATCATTCAACCATCATCAACAATGATCAAGAGGGAAAAATGGGCAGGCATCATAGTGTAAACTTTTTTTACAATGTTGTAAAATCAGTATTTACTTTTTTATATTTATCTTCACTGCGGGAATTTTTTTCATTTTTAACAAAACTAATTAGTTGAATTAGGTACCTTAAAGTTCGAGGGCCTTGTTTTTTTATTTTGGTATTGACATAAAAAAAAGATTTTTTGCCCCACCTCGAGATTTTTTCAATTTTGGAATACTATCATTTATCATAAAGTATGTGATAGTGATGTCTTCACCACCTTATATATACAACATTTTGCTCTTCTTCAAATTCAAGCAATTTATACAATATATACTGATCTGAATATATATAAAAAAAACATGTCTGTACAAGAGAATGTTATACGTCCCTATGCGAATTTTCCTCCCAGCGTTTGGGGTGACCAGTTTCTCACATATGACGAGGTATGTATCTCTTATCGAAAGTTACTAGTATGAAAACAACAACAATTTGCATGCATGTTTTACATATGATGAGTGAATTTTTTTAAGTCGAAGGCAAACAGACATTGTCGTCTAACATACTTCTAAACTATGATATCGTCCACATTGGGATGTTAATCGTATGGCTAGAGGGCCACTTTGGTACCATAAAGCTACAAGCTCGTAGGTGAAAGTATTTTTTTAATTTACCCTTTCGCCTAATTTACTTGAGTTGTAATAGTTGTTGATTTGTACTTGAAGCAAGAAGATCAAGCCGGACTTGAAAAGGTAGTCGAAGACTTGAAAGATAAGCTAAGGCAAGAAATATTGGGAAAACTGAATGTTCCCACTCAGCATACAAATTTGTTAAGATTGATTGATTCCATCCAACGCCTAGGTATTGGGTATCATTTTGAAGAGGAGGTTGATCGAACATTGCATCACTTCTATGATGCATATGGTGACAATTGGACCGGTGGTGCTACTTCTGTTTGGTTTCGAGTTATGCGACAACATGGCTTCTTTGTTTCAAGTGGTTAGTGTGCATAAGTAATTTTTATTAATCTTGATGAGAAAGAAGCTAAAACTTTGATTTATAATATGAAACAGATGTTTTCAAGAGCTACAAGGACAAGAATGGAGCTTTTAAGGAACCCTTAGAAAATGACATTGCAGGTTTAATTGAATTGTATGAGGCAACGTATCTAAGGGTTCCTGGCGAAGTCATACTAGATGATGCTCTTGCTTTTACAAAAGCTCGTCTTGATGACATATCAAATGATCCTTTATGGAGAAACTCTATCGTCTCTACACAAATAATAGAGGCATTGAAGCAACCTATGCACAAAAGGGTACCCAGGCTCGAGGCGTTGCACTACATAGCTTTCTACCAACAACAAGATTCATGTAATGAGTCCTTACTAAAGCTTGCCAAATTGGGGTTCAACCTTCTCCAATCCCTACATAAGAAAGAACTTAGCCAAGTTTACAAGTATGCAAAAATAAATGAATTATTTGTTTAGTTCTGTAATTCTATAAATAATCACCCATGAGTTATATAGTCTCTGTTATTTCCATCTCTCAAAGATCTTATTATATATGTGAAATGTCTTTCATAATTGGGCGTCTTCATTAACTTATTGCAGGTGGTGGAAGGATTTCGATGTCCCAACTAATCTAGCTTATGCAAGAAATAGAATGGTTGAGTGCTACTTTTGGTCATTAAGCGTGTTCTTTGAGCCTAAATATTCTCAATCCAGAATGTTCTTAGCAAAAGTACTTTCAGTGGAGACAATTTTGGATGACACGTTTGATGCTTATGGAACATATGAAGAACTTGAGATCTTTACTGCAGCAATTCATAGGTATACTATGCAAACCTATATGCACGTACCATGTCATCCATTAGTTTTATTTCAATTTAGAAGGTTACCAAAAAAAAAAAAAACTTTTTAGGTGGTCGGTTACATGCTCGGACGCTCTTCCAGAAAACTATAAGCTTATATACCGCATTCTCCTGAGTCTATATGAAGATATGGAAAAAATCTTGACAGAGATGGGAAAAGCACATCATCTAAACTATATCAGAGAAGCGGTTAGCTTTCAGCACACCCTATTTGTTAAAATATCTTTATATAAGTACTAATGCTTTCACAGCTTATGATAGATTATAGATATGTTTACCTCCCCCATACCCCGGCCCGGCGGGATTGGGTTTTGTTGTTGTTGTTGTTGTTGTTGTCTATGTTTCCTACAAATCTTACGTTGTAAAGTTGATAACTTGTTATATTTGTTTACAATCACATATTGCTGTTTGCAATTTATATTAACAATTGTGTTGTATATTTTATGTATCCTAAAGTTCAAAAAATTAAAGCTTTTGTATCTTGTTGGCGTCAACTAAAGAAGTATATGTGGTATGATCTCTAAGGTTATTACTTGATTTGGTTTCTGTAAAGATGCTTGTTGTCATTTACAGATGATGGAATACATTGGATGCTACTTGAAAGAAGCTAAATGGGCAAATGAGGAGTATGTACCAACAATGGAGGAGCACAAAGAAGTCACCACTACAAAAAACTAGTTGAATTCTCCACATTTTAAATGTCAATTGGTACGTTAAAATGTAAAATTATTGATTCCACACTTTCTCATGCGGTAATAATGGGTGTGACAAATTTTCTACATATATAAGTGTGGAGATATTATCAAAATTTCTATAGTTAAAAGTGTGGAAATTTTTTTGAATGTCCACACCTAAAAGTGTGGCAAAATTGCAAAAATGTTTATAATAAAAAGTGTGGAAAATATATGTGTAGCATTATCAGAATTGTCTACACTTATATATGTGGATTAATTTTAAAATATTTGTGACATATATTAGTAAGAAATTATTATCCATATAAAAAATGTCCACACTGAAGATACCGTAGAAAATAAGTGTGGAGAATAGAGATATTTTTTGTAGTGCACGACTGTTAGCAGCGGATATAAATTCACTCTAATAGCTAGTTTTGCTGCCATGGGTGACACAATTACAGACGAGACATTCAAATGGGCTCTCACTCTGCCTCCCCTTCCCAAAGCTTGTTGTGTGCTTTGTAGGGTCATGGATGATATAGTGACCCACAAGGTAACCTAACTAATTAACCTTTATATTTTATGATGGAAAATTTGCACATTCTTCAGTTTTTTGTGTTAAGCGAATTCTACTACTAAAAAGTTAAATACAAATTCAGGAGGAGCAAGAAAGAAAGCATGTCGCCTCCGGAATTCAATGCTACATGAAGGAATTTGATGTTACAGAGCAACATGTTTACGATGTGTTCAACACAAAAGTCGAAGATGCCTGGGTCGAAATGAATGAAGAATCCTTGAAGTGTAAAGATGTCAAAAGGCCTGTTATCATGCGTGTGATCAATTTGGCACGCGCCATGGATGTTCTCTATAAGAATAAGGACCACTATACACATGTCGGACCTGAACTTATCAATCACATCAAGTCACTTGTCGTTGATCCTATAATGGCATGAGTTCCGACGTTATATATTTGGACATTGAACAATTTTCCCTAAGACGGGGTTGTGGATGTTATTCAAAATAAAATTCACATGATCAAGTGGATGTTTGTAAAATAGTATGTGTGATTTTAATTTTATGTGTGTATTTTAAATAAAATCTACATGATCAAGTGGATGCATGTAAAATAGTATGGTGTGATTTGTAATATTATGCGTGTATTTTAAAGTTTAAGCAACGAAGATTGATTTTTAATAATTCTTCTCTCTTTTCTTTTATTGCATTTTATATTTTTGGAAAACAACCTATAAACCAAATGAAAAAATACCATAGTAAACGTTGTGCTGGCAATCGATAAAGTTTTATAAAACAAAGCAAATGCATCGCATACGGGATTCGTCGTTTTAAAATTCCGACAAATAAGATAATTCCACAAAGACAATGTACGATCAACTTACAAATAAGAATCTATATATATGAAGTTGAAACCAATTAAAAAAACAAACCGAAAGTGGTTTTAAGAAGTCACTCAGCCACTCATGCACCTGCCTTTACTATCATCTAGCGATCATTAATCTCTGACCTCTTAGTACTTTCAACTTGATAGAATTTTACCGCATTTTTCTCTTTTGAGTCTTTCTTCATTGCAAGACGTTGATACATTGGGTTTCTTCGGCTTAGTACTTTCAACTTGATAGAATTTTACCGCATTTTTCTCTTTTGAGTCTTTCTTCATTGCAAGACGTTGATACATTGGGTTTCTTCGGCTATTAAGTTTTTTTGGCGTTGTGACTTAAAAAATGTATCAAAGTTATCACTTTTTAACTGTTGTTGAGACGCCCGGATTTTTTTATAAGTGTAAACCTTAAAACGCTTCTTTGACAAACAGGTTAACGAAACAACCCACTTAAATTTTAAAAACACTTGACTTCTTTTTTGTCCCATCTTCATTTCACCTAAAACACATATATACAAGAATGCCACCAGCTTCATTTTTTTACCAATTCGATCATTACCCTTTATTCTCATATACACAAAAGAAGCTTGACCTTATTTTCTCGCATTCGGCACAGATGCCAACTTGGGTATGAAGGGTGGGGGGAGATAAATAGGATAAATGAGTTGATTTTACAAAATTTAAACCTTTTTTTCGCCCTGTGCATATCTATTATATAATTTAACAAATTTACGTCATCTCATTTATCTATTTCTTTAAAAAATAACCCGGTGTCAACGGTTCTCTAAGCTAGTACTAGTATAAAACATGGTAAATAAATAAGTTTTTGAAATTTAGAAATGTGTCCCGATTGATTGATTGATTGAGCAGATCACTCGGATTTCATGACATTATTTGCACATTTATAACCATTACCACTATATGTGAGGATTTTAAGCCTATATTAACATATGTCTTTTATGCTTGATTTTTTTGTTTATTATTGTGCCGGTGATTTATTGATTCTAGAATTTGTATTTGACAATCATATCATGTCCTAAACAGAATGTATTTCTTTGATTATATTTGCTTGAGGACAAGCAAATCCCAACTGTAAGGATATCTGACTTTATGGGTCATTTACCCCATGGTTTTATGCATTTTACCTCATCTTATATCTATTTTGGCTTAGCGGGTGTTGGGTTTGTTTTGCATTTGATTATCTGCTTATTTCGTCTTGAAAACGAAGATAATCCATTTTAAGTGTTTGGCAAAAATCGCTTATTTGCGTTTTGGGAGGTCCAAAACGTGGTTTTGCAACAGCAGCAGGTCTTCACCTTCTTTTGTGAATCGTGATTTTGCTTCTTTGGCTAAATTACCATGTCGCCTGATTCGCTCCCAAACGGTCAAGTTTAATCACTCAAGCTAACCACTTGTGAATGGCTAACCGTAATAAACTTAAAAGCATTTCGAAAGCAAATGCAATTAAGATCGGAGGAATATAGTGGATTCCCTGGTCGTTAAGTCCCACGGAGGATGAATGGTGTTTAACAGACAGATGTCGAATAATCACTAAGGATAGTGATCGAAGAATTTTGAGATATTTATACCTAAAGAAAAGTTTTGTAAATTACATGGGCTTAAATGCAAATTAAAGGAAATTAAAAGTTAAAATTTATTAAATAAACGCTATCACTATTTTTACAATGATGTTTTGTGATTTTATAAAATAAAATAACTTAAATAAACTATTTTAACTAAAACGTAAACTTAAATTATCTAAAAACTTGATTTAAAATGAAAACGTCGTTATTTATAAAAATTACGCAGTCATAAGCAAAAGCGTAAAATTTATGAAATAAAAGTCCTACAAGTGTAAAAAGATTTTCTTCGTAGTATATGACAAAAGAAAATTTTAGAAAAAGATTTATATTTTTAGACTTTTATATTTTTATTATGAATTAAATACTATTTTACACTAATTAAATGTTTAAAAATACTAAAACTATTTAGAAAAATCGAAACTTTTATAAATTACTTTATACTAATACAAATCTATGAAAAATACAAAAGTTAAAAAGCTATTATAAATAAGTTGAAATAAGTAAATAAGCTCGTATAAGCTTAAATGGAAAACAAGGGTTATGTATTAAATAATGCAAAGGAAAGCGAAAAAGACCCAAGGGCGAGTGGTAGTGTGTGTGTGGTGGTGGGTGGTGGGTTCGAATCCCAAAGAAGCGCTTTTTGCTAACTTTTATTTTTGATTTTCTTTTACAAACTTGTTAAACTAAGCGAAATAAGCAATTTATAAAACTATGACTTTTTATAAAATGACTAATAAGCTCGAGATTGAGCTTATTATCTTAACGATTAACAAAAACAAGAATAAGCACAAGTTATTTAGCCAAATGGCTATTTAAGCTAAAAATAAGCAAAAGAGAACTAGAAATAAGTTAAGAAATGGTGAATAAGCTAAAATTACAATGAAAAAGCACAATTAATAGGAAATAAGCCTTGAACAAAATCAAATAAGCACAAGTTAAAGGCGGTACACGGGACACCTTTTGTTTTCTAGGTACCTTTTAGCTTAATTTTAAGCAACGAAATAAGCTAGAAATAGAAAGGATCATGGAACTAACTAGTTAACCAAATAAGCTATCCAAAAGCTAAAATACTCACCTGTTTTGTTCCATTGGTGAGCTTATAAGGAGCTTATGAATAAGCTTGAAAACACCGAATGCTCGATGGACTAGATGAAATGGACAAATCTAAAAGCTCTTGCAGCTTATCAAATAAGCTACAAATGGGAAAATAAAACTTGGAGCCTTGAGTCACTAGATGAGCTTCTCAAAAGCTAAGGTACATAAGCTAGAGGCCACTAATAAGCTCTCTAAGAGCTTGTGAAATGGACTAACAAATCTGTGCCTGAGGCACTCTTTTTGACAAGGGTCTTAAATAAGCTAAGTAAAAAGCTATTTAATAAGCTATTTGAAAATTATAAAAAATACTAATATTAAGATGAGCAGCTATAATTTTATATCCCAAAAGCTCAAAATATAAAACTCAAAGTTAAACCCTATATAAAATATTCTATTTTATTCAAAAACGACCAAATGGAAAATTTTGACTTTTTATAAGAACTAGATAAGTTGACTAAGGTGAACTTAGGATTAATCCTACTTATTAATTATGATATATTAAGGTGTATTAAGACTAAATTGAGCAATTATAACAACTTATGAACACAAAACCATGATCATAGAACTTTAAAATCCAACAGTGAATAAGAAAGATGTGATCAAATGGAATTTTGACTTTTGCTTAAACAAGGACTGTGTTTCTTGGCTGAGATGAGTTATTTAGACCAAGTGTAGCACATAATAACCAAAAGCAATAACACAAACACTCTTAAAAACAGTTAAACTAGTAAATCCAAACATTACTTTATAAGACTGATTTGGAACTTTTCAAGGCAAAAGACAGATTTAGACCATGTAACTGATTATAGGCTTAATATTATCACTTAATGATACTAAATAAGCATTTAACAACAACTATAACAACATAAAACTGACACATGGTAATTATACTAATTTTACTGTCAAACTAAAAGTTTTAACAATTATAAATTAAAAAGAACAAGCATGTAATATTAAACTAGAATCTAACTAACATACACTAAATAAGCCTAAAAGCACGAAATAAGCGGTTTATAAGGACTTTAACGGTGATATGCCAACATTGAGCAAAAAGCACAAGTTTGATTCAATGGGCGAGAACCAAGGACCGAGAAAGATCCTATAGCTTCCGAAGCACTAAACCAAAGATAATCCAAGCATTACCCTTCTTCAACCTCGATCACCATCTCCATTGTTTTTATTTTTAACTAATTTTTAGTATTTTTATGATTTTCTATTTTTACTTCTAAAGCTGCTTTTAAAGTTTCTAATAGCTTTAATAAGCTATTTAGGAGCTTATGTGATCTATTTGAGTCCTTGACAAAGGTTACAAACAACATTTGAACATTCATGAGAATTTTTACACATGGAAATTTTGCATAAACTTGAAACTTGTATTAAAACCGAAATTGATGATTGAAAAGAGTTATTGTACACTAAATACTTGAAATCTGAGCTTGAAAGTTAAAACTTACTGGAATTTAAATGTTAGCTAAAGCGACTTAGAAAATTAAAGATTACACTAGATATATTATTACATTGCTTCAAACTTGTATATAAAGATCTTTTCATCTCTGTCGACATCTATGAGTATTTCCCACCAATCTTGAACCGTTGGATTCATCGAATCATCGAATTGCCAAATGTCGGTTTTGGCGCCAAAATTGTCTTTGAGCGAGGTTTATCTAATTAATGGTTCTTGGATGATTGTAGAGGTGGAATGGGGTTGGTATCTGTTGGGAAGGCAGTGGAGTGTTGAAAAGAGGAAAAACCACCTCAGTTGGGATTACAGACTTGGAGAGGAAGGTGAACAGTAACCATGGTTTGGGGCGTATTATTTGGATTTGACTTTAGGATATTATAAAGAGGGTCCAAAATGGGGGTCACGGGGCATGGCGGGGGTTCTTTTGGGTTTGGTGGGTTCTAAATACAAAAGGGGTCATTTGGTTTTAGTTAAGTCTGAGGACCATCTTTGTAAATCGCCAAACTTGAGGGTGATCTTGCCAATATTCCAAAGTTATCATAAGGACCAAACCTGCCAAATATGAATAGTACAAGGACCAATGATGATTTTTTCCATTTTTAAATGTCCAAGGACCATTTTGTCATTTTCAAACTTGAAGGACTAAAGTTGTAATTTTGTCAAAGATTTATTCAAGGACCATTTTGACAACTTAGAATATTTCAGGGACCTTGAATAACATTTTCTTTATTTTGATTTACTGAGGACCTGTTTTTGACAACTTTTTAAACTTGGGGACTAAGCGCCAATTATGCAAACTTGATCGTTTTCACAGATTTTGATGTTTTGCATTTAAAACACATAAAACACTTGTTTGTGATATTTTTATCATTTGATGCGTTCGAGTGTTTTCGGATGTTTTGGCATTCTAAAGCAGTATAAAATGATGAGTATTTAGACACTCATCATCGCCTTTTTCACATCTTGCTTACATGCTACATTGTTGAAGAAATAACTATGCAATGAACTATATAGGAACAACAAATGAAAGAGATGACTAATATTGAAAAACGAAACTCTATATATATATATATATATATATATATATATATATATATATATATATATATATATATATATATATATAAAGCATATTGTGCTGGCCGTTAAAATTCACAAGTAAAGATTTAATACAACGTGTTACATATGTTAACTTCTTATTTACTTTATAATATGACAACCTACATATGTTTGAATTGAGTTGTATTTTCGTAAGTTATTAATAAATATAGGAGTACTCTAAATATAGATTATTGTATGTTAGATTAGCACTAGAAGAATAAAATGTCCACTTTGGTCATATTACATACCAAGTCACTAAATAATCTTTTTTGCCATACACCTAAATAATTTATTATCTGATTGTTGCGTTATCAAACAGCATAATCAAATCTAAAAACCAAATTTCAAAATCACATTTTTTAACCGCTGATTTTTTGATTATTCGTTTTCAAAACGCATAATCTATTTTCAAAAAGCAATCCAAACACCCTCCTAAAATATTGCCTATTTGGCTTTTAGGTTGATCTATATGCATTTGCTAGATTTGGACTTGATTTGGGCTCATTTGGATGTAGGTTTGGACGAAAACGACAAAAGTTTGAATTCATGACGTGGATAGATGACGTTGTCACCTTGGCATTTTAACATCTTCACCTCTAAAGCTTGATGCCATCAACCCAAGTCGGTGCAAAAAAATCCTAAGTCTAAGACAGCTAGCTAACGTCATCAGCTCTTGATTCCTATATGTATTTTTGTAGTTTTTCATAATTCGTGTGCAAACTTTAGGACTCAAACTCTAGCCGATTTTTATGAGTTTTTCAATTAATTCCTCCACTGTAACTCAAACTGGAAATCACATTGAAAGCCTCCTTTACATCAGGTAAAGGATCTCTAACCAAGATATTACTCCTAATTTGTTGATAAAACTCATTTAAGCCCATTAAAAATTTCATAAGTCTGATCAGCTGATTATTAAATCTTTACTTATGAAATTTCATAAGTCTGACCAACGTGTTACAGAAGTCTGACAACCTACCTTATGAAATTTAAGCCCATTAAAGATTTAATACAACGTGTTACATATGTTAACCCTTTTATAAAACACCAATATCCCCAACCTAAAACCCACCCTATATTTTAAGATTCAGCCACCCAACCCATTATCCGAACCTAAATTTACAAACAACAAACCAACATACAAACCTAAAAAAATTCAAAACCTAAAAAATTACATACCTACAATACAAACTAGGGCTGAGCGTCGGTCATAAACCGACCCGAACCGAACCGAACCGACAAAACCGAGGACCGAAAACCATGAAAAACGCGAACCGAAACCGAACCGAATGTTGTCGGTTCGGTTCGGTTCTTCGTCGGTTCGGTTCGATTTTGTCGGTCTAGGTGTATTTTGGCATGTTTTTGTCGGTTTTGGGCCGACCCGACCCGAAACCGAAAGCATGTAGGACATGAAACCGAAACCGAACCGACGGGCTGTCGGTCCGGTTCGATTTTTTGTCGGTTCTGTCGGTTTCGTCGGTCCAGTTCGGTTTTGAACCTTCGGTGCTCAGCCCTAATACAAACAAATACCTGCACTTCCTACCCATTTACTTTCATTTTTATTTCTTTTTCACTGTCCAAAACACACACGCTCACAAAAACACTCTCCACCCTAAGAGCGCTAGGTATCGTTTGGTGCCGTTAGTGATGCCATGGGAAAAAGCGGTGCCACCTCAGCACTTTTTTCTCATGGCACCAGTTTTGACTATGGCACCAAAACCGGCCTCCCTAGCATAACACCAAATTTCTGGTGCCATGGCGCATAATTATTTATTTATTTATTTACTTTTTAATAAAATAAATCTTAAACACACAATCAACAAATCTTATACTGATACAAAGAACCATCGTACTGATATAAAACAAATCTTAAACGCACAATCAAGAATCAACATATATTAAAGACATCAACAAAATTTTTGATAGTTACAAATATATAAGGCCCATCGTACTGTAACAAAGAATCATAAAAGGCTTTAACCAAGGATAGCCCAAACAAATATAGTCCAAACACAAATCTTATCATCATTAGGTCATCTTCTTCCAATTTTTTTAACTGTCTTCTTCCTTCAGCAGTTCAGCCACCTGCAAAACACACCAAAAAAAAGAGAAGCATATCACTGTATCACACAAACACATCACAAACACAAACACATCACAAAAAGAAACAAAAAGAAAAAAAAAAAAAGCTTCGGCGTGAGCTGGTGGCCACGGCGCCAAGACCCACCAGCCCAGTCTCAGTGTGGTGTCTCGCGCCATAGGGTGGCGCCGAAGGTAATGGCTCAAGCCAACAGCCCTTGTACCCGGTGCTCCAACACATAAACACACTACACAAAAACATTCTAATCTCTCTCATATCCTCCTCCACCACAACGTCCGAGACCAACAACCAACGACACCCCCACCTCCAACGAGACCATCCACCGCCGATATCTTATGAGGTTTGTCTTCTTTTTTTCTTTATATATATAGTTTTGAAGGTTTATTTTAATAGATCAATGTATTTATGTTGTAGATCTGTGTTTTTCTTTTTTAGTTTTGAAGGTTCTTTTTGTATATGTAATGTTTTTGATAGATCTATGTTATTATTTCTAGATCCGAGGTTTGCCTCTTCCTCGCCGGAATTTTTGTAACTGCCGTCGCCGCCGGAATTCGCTTAGCCGGCCCTGCCAGGACATTTGAAGGTTTCTTCATGTAATTCTTACCTTTGATGGGTTTTTTTAATGAATCTATATATTCAACAAATTTATTTTTAATAGATCTATATTTTTTTGTAGAAATTAGTCGTTGGAGTAATTTCACCACCGTCGATCTTGCCGGATCTTTTTTCTACCGCCGCGGTTGCTACCTCTCTTCTGTCGTCGTATCTTACTCTGCTGCCGGGTTCTGTTAGTGTAGTGTTGGTAAATTTGTTAGTAATTTTTAGACTAAAATACACCGTTGGTCCCTAAACTTGGCACGGTGCATCATGATGAGACGAAACTCGCCATTTTCATCATCGGGATCCCTATTTCAAGGTTTTCACTCGCTACAAGTCCTTTGACCAAGTCAACATCTGATTTTTGTTTTGTAGTAGAGGGTATTTTAGTCCATACACATTTATACTTTTATAACACATTTATATTTTACCCCTTCATCTTTCATCCTCTTCATCATCTACCCAAATCATTCATCTCCCCAACAATCATCCTAGAAAAAAATCTGTTGATGAACTTGTGAACATCTGCACATCTACACATCATGAACATCCCCATATGGTATGCCTGAATTATTTCTTTTTTTAAATAGTGATTTATAAGCTAATTCTTTTATATTTGCTTATGCCTTATTGTGTTTAAGAGACAGGATGATCTTTATGGCTAGCCATTTTTTCGCCATGCTTAACTGAATATTAGTTTAGAAGCAATAAGGAATGTATGCAAATAGCAAAGTGCAATTGGGAAAGTAAAAATAAAATAATACAGTAATAATTTGATATGTTTGTTCAATATGCGTTGATAAGAAGTCAACTTTTGTTATACCAAATAAAAACACAATCAATATCATGTAATGATTGTTATGGACTAGAAAGAAAGCTTTAACACAAAATGTTGCAATGTTTTTGAGCAGCCAGAACAGGGTTTACACTTTACATGTACTATAAATCATACAGCACATAGACGAAAATTACAAGGTATGAAAATATTGTTCCTGCTTTGTCAGCCTCGTTGAAGGAAACCCATGCCTTGAGTACATCAAATACATTGTATTCCCTTGGTTTAATGAGTTCAAGGTTGAAAGGAAAGAGCAACACGGTGGTGCAAAGTGAACTTTTTTTTTTAATCCAAACTTCAATAGGCATAATTTTAAGGGTTATGGTACACAAAAGTTACTAAAGTTTACAAAAAATTTGTCCTAAGGTAATATAGTTTCATTTTGTTCATCCAGGGTTCTTGAACTTTGAAACTTTGTTCACTCGAATGGCGAACTTATAAAAGTGAATGTTCGGGTTATTGAACTTTGAATTTTGTTCACTCAGATTACTGAACCTATCAAAAAATATACATCCAAGTTACTCGGACTAACACTGAATTTTCGAAGTGTATGCTTACCGAAAGTTTAGTAACCTAACTGAACAAAATAAAACTATATTACCTTAGGACAAATTTTTTGTAAACTTTAGTAACTTTTGTGTACCATAACCCTAATTTTAACTAGCAGTTCTTCACTGATCACATATGTGGTTACCTGATAATTCCATTTAAAAATTGGGTCTTTTCAAGTTATGAAGAACTTGTTGCAGATTATGCAAAAGGTGACTTGCATCCTGCTGATTTGAAACCTGCATTGTCGAAAGCATTAAATAAGATCTTGCAGGTATATATATTTTTCTCTTATTTTTCTAAAATAAAATAAAGATTACTAGCCTAATCTAAGCTGTCTCTATGTTTCAGCCTGTCCGTGATCATTTCGAAAATAATAAGAATGCAAAGGCCCTATTAAAGAAGGTTAAGGTATGCGTCCAACCATTCTTGCTAATAATATGGATTCTGCACTTTTTACAATGGACCTGACACTTGCACTGTATTGGATGATGATGGTTTGTATCTGAACTGTCTTTATGGCTGTTGCAGGGTTACAAAGTTACAAAATGATGCAAGTGCTTTCGAATAAGTTGTGATGAGAAGATCAAAGACGTATGGAATGAATTGTGATGAATCTGCTCAGTTGGCTATCTGAGTATCCGAGGCAATTAAAATAGTCACTGGTATAGGTAAATGGGTCGATTTGGGTCAGCCTATTATTAGATTATTGATAGCTTTTTGCCTCATTGGTCACATATATTTATCCTTTTTGGTCGTGGAACTCGTGGTGGCAATTTTAATCTAGTTATGAGTAATTGAGTTGATTTGTGATTATATCGATTCTCTCATTAGATGGTAAATTTAATTTTGAACTACAATGAAAACACAGTTTAAGTTGACTAGAAAAGGAGCTTAAATTTATACTAATTGAAAGCAGCTGAAACACAACTACACAAGGGATGTAACTGGTATGCCTTCCTATACTGCAAATACAAAATTTTGATGACCTCGACACAAAGTGTAGGAAACCATTGATGTAGTTTGATTGCATTGTTTGATAAAAAAACTGTGAATTGACATCTATTTCTCGAGAATTTATGAGCGCTTTAATGTACAAAGAGTTTAATAATGTGCTCACACAAATATCATAATTTAAGCTGCAAATGACTCATAGGCAAATTATATCATAAGAGCTTATGAGGAGTTAAAACTAACTAGACAGTGCTTTCTAGAACTCGGCTAGCTGCTTGCCTACCAATTCAAAGTGTAAGTGCCATAATATTTGGATTTTCCTAAGGGCTGACGAAGGCGGGAATACGAAAGACCTTTGGGTAGATGTTCATCAACAGATTTTTTCCAGGATGATTGTTGGGGAGATGATGATGTTGAGGAGATGAATGATTTGGGTAGATGATGAAGAGGATGAAAGATGAAGGGGTAAAATATAAATGTGTTATAAAAGTATAAATGTGTATGGACTAAAATACCCTCGACTACAAAACAAAAATCGGATGTTGACTTGGTCAAAGGACTCAGAATGAGTGAAAACCTCGAAATAGGGACCGACGATGAAAAGGCGAGTTTCGTCTCATCATGATCTGTTGTCTTAAGTTTAGGGACCAACCGGTGTATTTTAATCTAATTTTATATAATTTTGTAGGTAAACTTTGTTATATTTTTGTTGGTAAGTTATTGTCAGTGCAAAATCATTGGTCAATTTTTTTACTAACATTTGTTATTGTGATTAAAAAAGTTGCAATATTTTTTTTATGCTTATAATTTTTATGAATTGGTTAATCTCTTTTTTATTTATTTTGTTGAAACGGTTATCGAAAACGGGTTTCAAAATGGCTGCACAAATTTTTTGCCACTTATTGTAAATGTTTGGTTTGGTATTCCACATAAATCATTCAGTATAGGGGTACTAGGTAATTTTACATGCTGTGCTTAGCACGGCCCAAGCTAGTTAACATGTTGCTTCTAAGAGGTATCATATGTCATAAAAAGCAACCGGGTGATTTTGAGGTATACAAGTCACTTTCTTTAAAACATAAAGGTCGTCAAACTTTTGATCAATCTTAAAGTGATCATATGTCGTAAACTCATTAAAATGCATCTATCATTTTTAGGGGGTGTTTAAATGGTCAGTTTTTGGTAATAACAAGGTTAATTGGTTTGGTTTATTGAGTTTTTAAGAAACAATCTATACCACCCAAATTATTAAATACAAAAGTAAACAATTTTTTTTTTTTTACTTTTTAGTGTACGCTTCCTTCAAGAAAATAGTCATGCTATACGTGTAAAACATCCTTTGCAAATTAGTCAAACTTCATCGATAGAAGCACCTCATACACCCAATTTGCCATCCATGACCATATAGGTAGTACCACCAAACTCCATCATCTCTACAATTTTCTGCCATGCAGCTAGAGTTCATTGTTACTATTGATGAACAGATATGAACATACATCCATATCCATTTCACGCTATCACTATATACCGTATATTTTAGAAAAGTGTGTCAACATATGTTTATCAACTTTGACATTTTATTAACAATCTTTCATCTTCGTGATATATTAAGATCAAAGTAGTTTCACATCCTTCATGTGCATGTTCACCACTGAAATAATCTCTAACTACACAACTTTAATTTTCTTCAAGTTACATAAAAAAAAACTACTCATATCCATTCTAGACATCAAAACTAAATACCCCACAATCTAAACTACGAGACTCTTAATTTCAAATATAAAACTCCAAAGATCTTATAGTATAATGAGACATTCAAATGTGCTAATATTCACATGACAATAAATACACTCTTTAAGGCTGGACGCATTCGTGCTTATAAAATCGGTTGGGCACCAATATTTTGCACCCTCGACCGATGTGAAATTCGGTTTCCTCGACTGTGGTGATCGTTTGCAAGATCGGTCGAGGCATCAAAAATGCCAACATCGAGTGAAAAACCGACCGATGTTAACGTTTGGTTTGTGGCATCTTTAATTCACTATTAATTACAAAATATGATCGTTTGGTCATTTAAACAAAAAAAAGAAAAAAAAAAAAAAAAAAAAAAACTTTTTAAAACCAAATTTACCACTCTATATTCAATCAACCATTCTAACGAAATACCCACGAAACACAATTTTAATATGTCGTCATTCGAGCATTTATTCGGTTCTTCTTCGTCTTCAAGCGAGGAAGAAGTTTTAGTAAGTTTGTGGAGTTTGCGGATTTTGCTTGGAATGCTTACAAAGCATCACGACCAAAACCCGACGAAGGTACATACGTAGGGATCATGAGGGTGCTCATAATCGTTTAGTGGCGGCATACTTCTCGAAAACCCGCGATTCGACGCAAGAACATTCTCTCGACGGTTCCGTATGAGCCAAGAGCTATTCACAGAAATTGTTCAGGAGATAACCGATCACTCTACTTATTTTCGACAAACTCTTGATGCTAGGGGCGTACCTACTATTAGCCCATTGGTCAACTGTCATCGCGGCTATTCGTCAATTGGGATACTGTGGTAGATTCTCGATTCTCTCGACGAGTCGGCACTGGTGCATCCATGACCGTGAATGTCTTCGTCGGTTTGGCGATGGCGAAGACGATGAAGAGTTTTTAATGTTTTAACGTTATTTGAATTTCGTATGTTGTAATGTTTTTTTTTTTTTTTAATAGAGTGTAATTTTTTTTTTTTTTTTTTTTTTTTAAATTTAGTAATGTATTTTTTTTTAATTTGAATGAAATTTAAATTTAATGTTAAAATGTTTGAATTAAAAAAAAAAAAAAAAAAAAGGCTTGGTCGTCGACCGGGCATCCGGGTTGTCTGGTCATGGAGAGAGAAAGGACGCGTGTATTTGGATAATTGGGTTGTCAGGGTCACGACCTGGGACTAACCTAACAATGAGAAGATATTGCAAAAACAGTATTCGTAAGTTTCATGTCGTCTTCTTTTAGTATTTACCCATTCACCTACAAAATCACAAATGATATATATTCAAACACCTGTAGGATATTTGCTACAAAAGAAGATGTAAGATTTAAATAACGTGGTAATTAATTCAAACCAACCTTGTAATCCTTGCTAAACCGATCTTTAAAAGGGCATCTCATACATGCTACAAAATTCAGTGTTAAATTTTATAGAAGTCAATTTTATTTACAAAACTTACATGGTTTTGCATGAATATTTGAGTTCTTTATTATAAAAAAGAGTTAGATAAAGGTAGACTTGGTATCTGAAAAAAGTAAATACTCTAACTCACTATCCCTTTTACACATCTCTTTATATTTAGTCACCACCAAGTGCTATCTTTTTGACAACTTTTCATCTCATACCTCATTTTCTTTCTCAATGTAGTACATTATGGTATGGTATGGCATGTCATTGTTGTAAAAGTCCAAAGTAGTAAGAGCGGACGGTGTGGTCTTTGTTGTGGCTCGTCGTGGGTGACGTGGAGCCCCGCCGTGGGCCGCCGCCACACCGATGTGGCTCGCCGTGATCCGCCGTGGGACTTGAAATCGTCGAGACGACGAGAGGGGAGTCTGACACAAAAGCAGAAAAACGTATATATTTCTTTTTCCCTCTTATTTGATTTGTGTTATTAGTGTGTGTTTGTATTGTTGTGTGTGTTTGTAGTGTGTGTTTGTAGGAGGAAGAAGAAGCACAGTAAAGTTTTTTTTTTTTTTTTTTTTTTAATTGATGAGAAAGTTGTACTTGTGGTGAATAGAGTAGCAACGTTTTACATTCATTTTTTTTTTTACTTAATATTTTGAATATATTGTTTTGTATTTTTATTTAATAAATAAATTTAGTTTAGATGAAGAGGTTGAGGTTGAGGTTTAGTTATGTATTGTATTTTTAATTTGAATGAAATGAATTTATTTAGTTTTTATTTGGAAATGAAAATTGAATAAAAAAAATAAAGTGGTAGTGGTGGGGCCTAAATGAAGAGGTTGAGGTTTGTTATGAGTGAGGAGGGGGTTTGTTGTGGTTAGTTGTGGGAAAATGGGATGCTGAGGTGACGCGACGACGAAGTTAAGCCTTGTTATGACACCTTCCACTCTAAACCCTATGTTCAAAGCAAGTACACCTATGTTCAAAGAGCTAGAATTCTATGACTTCTATCCCATCATTTCTTTTTCTCTTTCCCAATACCCCTTTATCTTTCATGTACATATAATATTATATAAAGTATCTAATCACAATATTACAATGTTACTAAACAGCAACAGCTTAAAGGAAAATTAAATAGATTTTGGCAATATAAACAATAAAGTTTTTCTAACATATGTTTGTTAAAGTGTGATAATTAAACCAATCCTTTCTATGTAATTCAAAAGATTTCAATTCCATCTGCATTAATTAAACCAATCCTTACTACGTACAACAAATACATGTAGTTTTTAGTTTAATGATCTAAAACTTCACTTTTCAAAAACTGGAAGTTAGATAAGAACATGGACATATAATACGTATTACCTTATGAATATATTCACATTCATAAGTATCCCCAATTACCCACTGGCCATCAACATGACAGCTTAAATCGAAAAACCCTGCATCAAAGATGAAAAGCATAACAATAAATTAGTATATAAAATAGAAATCAGACACCCAAAAAATCTAATAACACACCAGATATTATATGTTATTTCGCACCGTAACCGTTCACCGTCATTTATCAGTTCCGGCATACTTCACAGTCTATTCTTGTCAGTAAGCCATTGGCAACACCACGACGCCACTCATATACCGGTCAAGTCGGCGTAAAGTGAAAGCGGGTTGAAGTGACTGGCACAAAAACAAGACTTTAAAATAAAACCCAATAGCAGAATATATACAAAAAATAGTTACTTTATTCTTGTGGAATGAACCTTCATACATATGTCATATAAGCAAAAAAACAAAAGGAAGAGAATTACAAAAAAAATCATTTATTATGATTTATTAGTAGCTCTATTTGTAAGATGATAATAAAATTGTAAAGTCAAAGTTTACCTTTGCTTTATGATGCATTCCTCCCGGCCAATGTTTTGAAACCCGGGTCGACTCGGTCGGGTTAACCGGTTGGACCGGTTCCGGGCAAGAAAACGGGTCAAAATAACCCGGGTTTCTAAAACCGGGTTAACCAGTTAGACCCGCCGGGTTTTGAGTGACTCGGGTCAACCCGGTTCTCGAAACCCGGTCGGGTTTGGTTTTTTTCAATTTTTTTTATAAAACCGGGTTGACCCGGATTGACCCGATAGTTGAACCGGTTGACCCGACGGTCGAACCGGCGGTCAAACCGGTTGACCCGGTATTTTTTTTATATATATTTTTTAATGAAAACCGGGTTGACTCGGCGGTCGAATCGGTGACCGGTGACTCGACCAGGTCGATTGTAAACCCAGGTTTCAAAACATTGCTCCCAGCATACTGCAAGTGATTAAATCTATTTCAAGATATTTGCAACTAAATTTATAACTGTGGAAAACTAGAAGGGGGGTTGAATAGTTTTGCCGATTTTAATTTGATTTCAAAAACTTTAGATTCGATATTATGTGAAATCGTATGGATGTTGAGAACGTATAGATCTAATGATAATGCAAGCAAATAAATAAAGTTAGTGGATAAAAAAGACACAACCGATTTATAGTGGTTCGGCTACAAGGTCACATTCCTTGCCCTACTCCACTCCCCGAGTCACCTACTCGAGTTCAAGCACTATGTCAACAAACTCCTTCACTTGGCGGAGAAGCCTTCACAACGTTGCTTACACTTTTTCCGGTGCAAAGCTAGATACCGAGTCCGTAGCACGGTGGACCAAACCAACACAACTATTACACAACAAATATGTGAAATATCAAATACAAGATCTTCGCTCTGAAATCTTGAGTGACAAATCAATCAAGGACCCCTTGCTTGGATGACTTGTAGAATGCTCGTAATCTCGCCTTAGAAGGACCTATATGAGGATCACAAATAGAAAAAAGAAGAACAACTCTCTAGATCAAGTGATCTATATGTTAGAAGAGAATGAGAGTGTATGAGAGATTTAGTAAGAAGAGGGTGAGTTAGAATGAAGAAATGGCTCTCTATTTATAGGCAAATTCCTTCACTGTTCCCACGGATCCCTTCCACGAGGATCCGTCTAGTGTAATCTCGGGATCCTTGGGCGATCCTCTTTGCCCATGGGTTTTTGGTTATGGGTCATGGGTTATGGGTTGGTCCATGGGTTATATCTAGATTCAATGTATCTAAGTATACATTGTATCAAGTCTCTTTGGGTATGGGTTAAGATCCATGGGTTATGGTCCATGGGTTATGATATTTACCCATCCTAAAAACTATTACAACAAATGCTTAATTACTACATTTTGTATTTAAATGGCTATATGTAAATGCTTTACAAAACTAACATGTATCCTTTATAATTATACTTAAGATAACATTATATTTGTTATCAACAAAACACATAGAAACGTAAAATATTAATAAGCGGTTTTACGGTTTATTTGTATTAACAATCTCCCCTTTTGTTGATGACAAAACATAATGTTATGATGAGTAAAACTTAAGAATAGATGTAAATTTTGAAAGCCTGAAAGCCCCTAAGTTTTACTTCTTTTCGCCTTTTGTCGAAACAAAAATTTAACCCTTGGAAGAAATAAACATAAAAGTGTTGAAAAAAATAGTCCACGTATCACTAACTCCCCTTGACGGTAGCTCCCCTTGTTTGGGCGTCAAGTGAAGAAAAATAGAAATCCTACAAAAGAAAGGTTAGTAACATGCTTAAATAATCTTGTGAATGTCGAGAATCAAGATTGGGAGCCAAGGTATGTAAACAAGGCCTTGTAATAAAACAACAAATTGTAATGGTATTTATGCCACCTACAAGCATGTAAAAATAAGAACAAGACTTGTTCTTGAAAATGACTCAAATGAAAAAAATATAAAATAGTAGTAATGATTCCGTCCATGCCGCATAAGGTTTATGGATGGAGGTTTGATGATTGATGGTATTGATGCGATCAAGTATGAGGTTGAGTATGAATCGCATTTCTTCCCAACTTCTATTACGATTTCCCTAGTGGATTGGCAATGTTCACAATGTAGGTGATGTGGGTGATGAGTGCGGAAGTTTTTCGGGTTGTTTTGATTTGAGTTATGCGGAAGATGTGGTGGAAAAATAGGAAAATATGGATCAACATCCGAATATTTGTAAGTGGTGGTGGAAAAGAACCTAGATGTTCTTGTAATGTGATGGGAGCTAATGGTGGTGATGTTTCAAGATCTTGAAAGATATTATTTGGAGATGTGGGTGGTGTTGAAAAGACTAATTCTTTTTCTTTAGGTTGGTAAGATCTTATTAGAGTCTTAAGGAGTTCCAAAAGAGTGACTTTAGGTGGTGATGAGGTTGGTGTACTTGTTGGAGATGAGGGAGGTGTTATTATGGAAGAATCTTGTGGTGAGTTATTTGTTGAGGATGAACCATTTGAGGTTGTTTTTGCTAAGCAACACGATCGGATACTAATCTGTGCGGATATCCTAGAGTTTGATTATGGTATTTTGGATGGTGGAAGTACAAAGGTTTGGATATCATGATTGTTTCTACTAGATGATTCTCCTAAAGGGTTTTTGGATGACATGGTGTATTGTGTATGTGAGGATGAGATGGATTATGCAAGCATTTTGGGAGTTCTATATATAGAAAAACAAAGTATTATAATGAATGCTTGAACCAAAATATGGATTAAAATCTAATGATTAGATATGAATTCAAGGTATGTGATCATGAGAACACAAGCATTATAGAGCATACTCCCAAAATGAAACAAATGTGGATTTTTCATCCAAAGTGGAAAGAATAGAAGTTAAAAGCGACACATCTTCCACGGATCACGGATCCTTCCCTTAAGGGATCCGTCCAAACATGAAGTTTGGGATCCGTGGATCAGTGATTCAAACACAAAATTTTCTTTTTGGAAACATTTTTCCTATTGTGTGCCTATATGCAAACTATTTGGAGTTGCGGTTTTCGACCTCTAAAAGAAAAGGAAAATAACTAGAGAAAAATAAATCCTATTAAGATAACCCGAAAACACACATTTGGTACATAAGTACGTAATATTGTGTTATCAATGCTCCTAATTCATTTTGCTTAAATGAATATACCGAAAACACATATTAGTTATATGTTCCTTTAGCATTCAAAAGACATGAGATGCAATGAAAGCGGGTTTTACTTTGCATTAATAATGAAAAAGCGATTTGTCCTAGACGTGAGAAATTGCTTTTGTGAAATTGATATGGGAAGGTATCATTCTTTTTAGAAAACATTTTGAAAGGAGATTTTCTTTAAAAATGTGTATGTAGTTATGTGAAAAAAAATTATAAATGGAAGACTTATCTTGGGTTTTGAAAATTCCCGTATTGGTTGTGCGTGAAATAGAAATCCTAGACTCGAGAAAGAAGAAGGCTAGTGTTTACATACCTTGTAGAGTCAAATAAGTTCTGACGTTTGTTCCATTAGACCTAGACCAAGGCGAAGTAGGTTGAATTGTTCCCGCTCAACGGTTTGGTGAGGGCGTCGGCTATGTTGTCTTGGATGCTACCTTCTCAATAGAGATGTTCCCTTTGAACATTGTATCTTAAGAAGTGATGTCGAATCTCTATATGCTTTGTGCGAGAATGCAATACCGGATTCTTGCTTAAGTCGATGGCACCTTTGTTGTCACATAGGATGGCTATGTCGCTTAGATGTAACGCTTGTTTCATCCATAGTGCTTGTTGGCATGCTTTGCCGCGGAGACGATACTCGACGGTTGTTGATATTGTTAGTGCCGTTTGTTTCTTAGAAAACCAAAGCGTTAAACAACAACCCATGAAAGTACATACCCACTTGTACTTTTTCTATCAACGTAATCACCGCATGGTCGAATCGCATATACAATTGTTTCTACTCCCGTGCCCTTAGGATACCATAATCCTAATTGTGTTGTACCATAATATATCTAAATATCCTTTTACGACTTCTAGGTGTGATGTTTTAGGGTCTTCTTGAAACCTAGCACATAAGCAAACACTAAACATGATATCCGCCTACTTTCCGTGAGGTAGAGAAGACTACCTATCATGCCACGATACTTAGTATTATCTACGAATTCTTCATCTTTTGTGAGTTTGGTGTCGGATGACATTGGAGTCCTAATAGGTTTTGACTCTTCTAGACCGAATTTCTTTAACATCTCCTTGATGTATTTAGATTGATTAAAGAAGATACCATCTTCTACTTGTTTTATTTGTAGACCAAGAAAGAAACTAAGTTCTCCCATCATACTCATCTCGAACTCGTCATGCATGATTTTAGAGAAATCATCACACATGTCTTGACAAGTGGATCCGAATATAATATCATCTACATATATTTGTACTATAATTATATGTGACTCTTTTCTTAGTAAAAGTGTGTTGTCAACTAACCCCATGGTGTAGTTGTGTTTAACTAGAAATGACTTGAGTCTATCATACCAAGCTTTGGAGCTTGTTTAAGACCGTAAAGGGCTTTCTTTAATTTATAGACATGTTTGGGTTTTCAAAATCAATGAACCCGGAAGTTGAGCTACATATACTTCTTCATTTATGACACCATTTAGAAAAGCGCTTTTGACATCCATTTGATAAAGCTTTAGATCATTAGCACAAGCATACGCAAGAAGTATTCTTATAGACTCTAATCTAGCCACGGAGGCGTAGGTCTCATCAAAGTCTATTCCTTCTTGTTGGTGACACCCTTGAGCAACGAGTCTAGCCTTTTTCCTAGACACGACTCCGTTTGCATCTAATTTGTTTTTATAAACCCATTTGGTTGCTATTATGGTTTGATTAGTAGGTGGAGGGACAAGTGTCCAAACATCATTAGAAACAAATTGATTTAGTTCTTGCATAGCCATTACCCAACTCTCATCTTTTATGGCTTCTTGTGTATTCTTAGGTTCTAAGGTTGAAACGAAACAAAACAAGTTACTTTGGTTTTGAACTTGAGACCTTAATGTTCGTTCGTTTAGTTTTCCTATGACTTTATCTACGGGGTGATCTTTGGACTCTTTAAGGTTTGTTATTTCATCACTTAGAGGTTCTTCTTCTTCGCTAATCTTTTTCTTTATTACTATATGTTAGGAATTAGAAATTCCAGGTATTAAAGAGTCGGTCACCTCAAGTATATGTAATCGTTTGAAAGCTCGTAGTCGTAGTTATTTTATGTTAAGTAGTATTTAGTTAAGTAACACCGTGGAGGACGGACGGGTCTTTACCCACTGTATGCCTGATCCACAGCCCGTAGGTGGCATTTGTTTGTAAGGAACTATAAATACCCTCTACCTCCCAAGGTAGAGGGTTGGAGCTTCAATACTATTTTTCTTTGTTTCACATAGTTCCCAACTCTCTTCCTTTCTCTCACTACATCTTTCTCTCTCTAAACATTGTTAACGCCCCATATGGTTATGGTTTAATGTGTTTGTGAAATCCTATATCTAACAATTGGTATCAAGAGCCATGGTTTGATCACTCATCTTTCATGCTTCTTGTTTTGGTGGATTTCATAAGGTTTTTGGGGTATTAAAGGTTTAGGAGAGTTTGATTCATTGGACAAATTCTAGTGTTAAAGTTTGAGTTTTGCTTGTACTTTTGTGTTTAGGATCATCATATGTGTTTATGTTTTGAATTGGAAGGCTTAAATCTTTGTGGTTTGGTTGTTTTGATTGATAAAGTGGTTATTTTTGAAGTTTGTACAGGCGAGTTGTGTCTCGGATAGCTTTTTCTTCAAAGCGAGTTGCTTTGTTATTGGATGCGAGTTGGTACATGCGACTTATTTGTTTAGCGAGTTGATATTTATCGACTTGGGTTCTAAGCGAGTTGTTTCTTTAAGCGACTTGAGATCTAAAGCGACTTAGCTATTAGCGAGTTGTAAAGCTAGCGAGTTAATTTAAGCGACTTGGTGTTCAAGCGAGTTGATTGTGTTGCGAGTTGATACTAAAGCGAGTTGGCTATTTAGCAACTTGATTCATTAAGCTTGTTGACGGTGTTGCGAGTTGATGCTAAGCGACTTGGCTATTTAGCGAGTTGATCCCTTAGCGAGTTGTCTCCTTGAGCGAGTTGGGTGTTTAGCGAGTTGATAACTAAGCGAGTTGTGTGTTTTACTACTTGTCTAATTTTAGACTTGTCACTTCTTCGTGATACATTCTTACGGTTGTTCTTTTGGTTTAGTAAAATCCGTGAAAGAATCAATTTTCGGTTTAATCAAAGAATTGTAAAATCCCTTAGAACTTGTAATCATGGCAAACATCGTTCCTACTATTGTTTCTTCCGTAGGCGAGGGACGTTCAGCGGCACAGTGGATACTCGTCCACCTATGCTTGGCGTAGCCGACTATGACTCTTGGGCTCAAAGAATCAGTTGTACTATCTTGGAAAGGAAAATGGAGTCAACATTCTCAAATCGATTGATGAAGGACCGTGATCGGGTTGAGACTACTAGAGACTTAATTGACACGATGAAGATGGAACAATGATCTATGGAATAGACGGACCAAAGGCGTATGATGAGCTCGATGATAAGGAAAAAAGAGATTCGATCTTGATATCGGGGCTTCTAACATCGCACTTCAAGGTCTTCCAAAAGATATCTACAAGTCGATCAATTACAACATGAAGCAAAGGCGATTGTGGGATAATGTCAAGATGCTTCTCTCGTGTTACGAATTAACTATGGAAGACAGAGAATCACAACTCTATGATGAATTTGAGCACTTCAAGATGAAACCGGATGAGTGTCTATGAGTATTATGTGAGATTCCACAAGCTTGTTAATGACATGAGGAACATCGAATGACCATGCCAAACATTCAAATTTGAACTAAAAGTTTGTGAACAACATGAATCCCGAATGGCACAAGTTTGTCACTCCTGTAAAGATAACCAAAGGATTGTAGAATACAAACTATGAACAACTCTATGCCTTCCTCCTTCGAATGAGAGACATGCTATGTTTGAAAAAGGATTCTTAATCGGTTCAAAACCAACCGAGGGAGAGACAAGCTCATCGAATGATTCAACCGCTACTCAAACATCGGAATCACAACCAAAGCCTCACAAGTCATACCTATGGGTAATGGTAATCACAAACTCATTCTTGATCCTATGTTCAAACAAGGCGATCTTTGATGTACACGTGGGAAACTTCATTAATCAAGCGGCTCTTGATTAGTCAAAACATGAACTCTCTTCCACACACCAACAACAATCTCGAACGACATCCAATCCGCACAATCAAGCCACCGTCCGAGATGGGAAGGTTATGGTGCGGCCGGTTCAAGAAAGCGGTACTAACAAGCAAGAGGTGGGTGGTAGAGGTTATGCCGCAAATCGAGAATAGGGAAGGAATGGAAACCGGGGTCAAGCAAAGCGGTCAAATGCTACAAGCGTGGTGGTGAAGGACACATTGCTAGGAACGCACATCTCCAAACGTCCACGAATGCGAATACCGAGGATAAGATGTTGCTTGTGCAAGCTCGGGATAATGGTGCGACTTTCGATGAAGAAGAGTTTTGTTTCTCGCAAAGGGCAATGCCAAGACCTATGATGCGGATGTGGTTGAGCGACCAATTCGGAGATAGGTCACAATCATCGAATGCCTTTCAAGTCGCCGATTGTGATGCATACGACTCGATGTGGATGATGGACCTCATCGCACACAATTTTTATGGCTAGCATTTCTCCAATGGTTTCTCCTAAGGTCTCATCTTCACCAAAAGTGGCCCATCCAAAGACAAACTCATCTCAAAGGTATTAAAACTATACGATGATCTTGATGTGCAAAGATGCATGACAAAGTACAAACAAGCGAAACTATTGAATCAAATATTGAAAATATGGGGATATCAATGTTGTCCCATATGATCAATATGTGAAACAAAGTGAAAGGAAAGTTGTACCAAGTGATGCATCTTCTGCGATCAACAATGACTATGATTTTGATGAATACACCGCATGTGCCCGATGATTCTCATATATCTCGAGCTAAATTCTTATAAAGAACGTGTTGCTATTTATGAACAACGTGCTAAGTTTGAGTTGACCACCCGTGAGCGGGGAGATGGATGACCAAATGCATACAACTATTAGAAAAAGTAGGTTTAGAGAAGAAGTATTAAAACAAGAGTTAAACTCCTTACAAGAAAAGCTTTCTAAAGCGCTAAGCAAAACAAGAACTTCAAGAAAATGTTAAAATGCTTAAGCAAGAATTGATGCTAAGGAATCAAAACTTTTGAATGATTTTTCTAATCTAAAAACCTTGAAAAACAAGCTTGAAAATAAGTTGTACTTACAAGGAAATACTATTCAGACTGCTTGTAACTATTCGCATTTTCGGGTCACTATTTATTTTTACTATTCACAGTTACTATTCATTTTTACTATTCATCATATTTTGGGTCATTATTTAAACTCAAACTTTTTTTTTCTGAAAATTACTATTCACAAGTTACTATTCACGAGTTACTATTCACCGTAATTTTTATTATTTACTAATTTCGCATAAATTAAACAAGTAAATACTTTTACACAATTTTCATGCATAAACAATGTACTCTGTACTCATAATGTATAAATATCTAGTTATTATTTATAAATATCTAGATATTTTCAAAAATATCTAAACACTATTCATCAAAATATCTAAATACTATTCATCAAAATATCTAAATACTATTCATCAAAATATCTAGATATTTTCATTTATTTTCCCTATAAATAGAAAGAAAACTAGTTCATTTTATTTCACGAAAAACACACATTTTCCCCTCCTCCTTGATGTCGCAACCCTCCATACACCCTCCATACTTGATTTCCGTGCTCAGGTTATACACATAAGTTGAAGGCATAAGTATTCTCTACGTAAAACTTAAGTTTATTTTGTATTTCCAGCGGTTGGATTAAGAGCTACATAATGGTGGGTTGGGCTGTGGGTCCCGAAATTCTCAAAACTTTTGCAAGAATAGATCGGGCAATATTAAAGATGGGTTTTGTTTTTGAAGCTATTGGGATAGTTATGGGGTAGATATGAGGTGATTTAGAGGTTTTATAGTTTAGGAAATGGATTTTGAATTTAGATCTTGATGTATTGCCCAATTTTCTAGTATCATTCATCGTTATTATCGGTGAGTTTCATAGCCCACTTTCTATTACTTAATTGTTTTACAAACTCTTTGGGAGATACATGCTCAACTATTTTCATTTACTTTTATAAGTACTCTAAATGTTTACGGATTACCGTGAGTTCGTAGCCCCACTTTTACTCGTTTAATTGTTTTACAAACTCTTTGGGGGAGATACATGCTCAAATACTTGCTTTTACTTTCACAAGTACTCTAAACTTTTACTAATTACCGTGAGTCATAGCCCCTACTCTTTTAATACTTGTTTTACAAACTCTTTAGGGAGATACATGCTCAACTATTTCTTTTACTTTTACAAATACTCAAAACATTATACTTGATTGTATTATACGTGATTGCATTATACTTGATCACATTATACTTGGTTGCATTATACTTGATTACGTTACACTTGATTTCGTTTTACATGCTTGAAATACTTGCCTAAATACATGAATTGTATTTACAAGCGTGCGACAATACTCTATGTTGTCGGAGAGGTATTGATAGTACTATAAGTCGGTACATGCCCGCCCATGGTACCCGATTCATGACCATGGGATTAATATAGTACTATTTGGGAAGGTGCCCCGCCCGTGTGTACGGATTCTTGACCATGGGTGAATATAATCCGATGTATTGTGCAAACTATATTTTGGCGGTGGGTTGTGAACACACGGGTTGCAAGTTCTTTATGGCGGAACTTGAACCGGGTGGATTTACAATGCCTTTCTTGTGTGAACATTCTTTAAAGGCTTTACATGTTAAACAAACTCTATGAACTCACCAACCATTGTCCGACACTTTAGCATGTTTATCTCGGTCAATAAGGCGATAGTTGTTGCATGGAACTTAGAGTCATACGACATGTTTTGAAGACTTTATATTCGTATTTACCATTCAAACATTTTTAAACATTTTGTATTATACTTTGGGCCCTCATTGTTTGTAACTCGATTTCATTAATCGAATGGTAACTTTTCAAACGTCTCATTTAGAGGTCGTTTCTATAACTTGTACTTTGTATTATGAAGTAGCACCCCAATGACACAGTCTTCATTGCGGTATTTTGGGGTGTTCTGATTAATATCGAGCATTGGTTATAAAGAACTAGGTTGCATTTAAGAGCCTAGACTATAAGCGCTTTATCGTTAAGACTCTTCACTATAATTGCCTTACACACACTTCATGCGCATATGCTTCTTGTTAGTTGGTTGCTTAGATCCACGTTGTTGGATGATATGACTTTAGTAATAATAAGGAAACCACATAATTTAATCGAGTCATTAAAAATATGGAGCTCAGTAATAACTAATTATTTAACTTTATCTTGTGACAGTTCTTGTTTGATGAGACATAAGATTTGAGTTAAATAATATTATTACTTAGCTTTAGACATTTGATGACTTGGTTATCTTATTATCTGTCTCAGAAAGTGAGTTTTGTGTTGGAAAATCTTAAGTAGGATGATTTATAATCTCCTTATTTGAATGGATTGGGACGCTTCTTTATTCAAATAAAGAAATTATAAACCACCGAACCATAAGTTTATAATCCATTACATACATAAATTTGGACGCTTCTTTATGTAAATAATGAATTATAAATAAGTGGGCTTATTTGCATCCGATACGATTCCCTAACCACATTATGGGTGTATTACAACGTAACCCATACACTATTCCTATTAAATAAGAGAGAATCCCACTGTTTTAGAGACCACACTTTTCTAAGACACGCTATAAGTAGTTGACATCAACAGAACTTCGGGACGAAGTTCCCTTAAGGGGTAGAGACTGTAACAATTCGCATTTTCGGGTCACTATTTATTTTTACTATTCACTGTTACTATTCATTTTTACTATTCATCATATTTTGGGTCATTATTTAAACTCAAACTTTTTTTTTCTGAAAATTACTATTCACGAGTTACTATTCACGAGTTACTATTCACCGTAATTTTTATTATTTACTAATTTTGCATAAATTAAACAAGTAAATACTTTTACACAATTTTCATGCATAAACAATGTACTTTGTACTCATAATGTATAAATATCTAGTTATTATTTATAAATATCTAGATATTTTCAAAAATATCTAAACACTATTCATCAAAATATCTAAATACTATTCATCAAAATATCTAGATATTTTCATTTATTTTCCCTATAAATAGAAGAAAAGCTAGTTCATTTTATTTCGAGAAAAACACATTTTCCCCTCCTCCTTGATGTCGCAACCCTCCATACACCCTCCATACTTGATTTTTAGGCTCAGAGTTATACACATAAGTTGAAGGCATAAGTATTCTCTACGTAAAACTTAAGTTTATTTTGTATTTCCGCGGTTGGATTAAGAGCTACACAATGGTGGGTTGGGTTACGTGGGTGAAATTCTCAAAACTTTTGCAAGAATAGATCGGGCAATATTAAAGATGGGTTTTGTTTTGAAGCTCTTGGGATAGTTATGGGGTAGATATGAGGTGATTTAGAGGTTTTTATAGTTTAGAAATGGATTTTGAATTTAGATGCGGAAGCCTTGCCCAATTTTCTAGTATCATTCATCGCTTATTATCGGTGAGTTTCATAGCCCCACTTTCTATTACTTAATTGTTTTACAAACTCTTTGGGGAGATACATGCTCAACTATTTTCATTTACTTTTATAAGTACTCTAAACTTTTACGGATTACCATGAGTTCGTAGCCCCACTTTTACTCGTTTAATTGTTTTACAAACTCTTTGGGGGAGATACATGCTCAAATACTTGCTTTTACTTTCACAAGTACTCCAAACTTTTACTAATTACCGTGAGTCATAGCCCCTACTATTTTAATACTTGTTTTACAAACTCTTTAGGGGAGATACATGCTCAACTATTTCTTTTACTTTTACAAATACTCAAAACATTATACTTGATTGTATTATACGTGATTGCATTATACTTGATCACATTATACTTGGTTGCATTATACTTGATTACGTTACACTTGATTTCGTTTTACATGCTTGGAAATACTTGCCTAAATACATGAATTGTATTTACAAATGTGCGACAATACTCTATCTTTGTCGAGAGGTATTGATAGTACTATAAGTCGGTACATGCCCCGCCCATGGTACCCGATTCATGACCATGTGATTAATATAGTACTATTTGGGAAGGTGCCCCGCCCATGTGTACGGATTCTTGACCATGGGTGAATATAATCCGGTGTATTGTGCAAACTATATTTTGGCGATGGGTTGTGAACACACGGGTTGCAAGTTCTTTATGGCGGAACTTGGGCGGGTGGATTTACAATGCCTTTCTTTGTGTGAACATTCTTTAAAGGCTTTACATGTTAAACAAACTCTATGAACTCACCAACCATTGTGTTGACACTTTAGCATGTTTATCTCGGTCAATAAGGCGATAATTGTTGCATGGAACTTAGAGTCATACGACATGTTTTGAAGACTTTATATTCGTATTTACCATTGAAACATTTTTAAACATTTTGTATTATACTTTGGGACCTCATTGTTTGTAACTCGATTTCATTAATCGAATGGTAACTTTTCAAAGCGTCTCATTTAGAGGTCGTTTTCTATAACTTGTACTTTGTATTATGAAGTAGCACCCAATGACACAGTCTTCCACTGCGGTATTTTGGGGTGTTACACTGCTCACTTAATCACTAAACATAGAGTCTTAAGCAATAAGCATAGCATTCCCCTTCTTGAGGAACCAAATCCAGAGGTCATTAAAAAAGCTAGAAATGCTCATAAGGTTCTTTATGATGGCAATGAAATCCTTAAACCTAGACAGAAACCTAGTTGCGTTGAGTGCACTGAGGAAGATAAGAAATCAGATGAAGTCACTAGGGAAAAGATGAACAAGAAATTAGATGATCCTAATTGTAAAGAGAAGAAAATAAATATCACACCCCATGATTACAAGAAGGAGAACTGGATTTCCTTGAACATGTTTAAGCCTCAGACGTTGTTAACACCGAACAAGTGTTCGGAAAAGGATTTAGATAAGCAAAAGTAGAGAATCTTGTTGTAACAAACCCTCCCTTTAGGAAAATGCCTTGACGACTATGTATCCTCCCAATACACCAATGCATTTAGTTCCTAGGACTATTGCAACTAAAAGCAAGACCTTAATCGGTCAATATGTTATTTTCAACTATTTGTTGATTTTGAGAAAACTTGTAAGAAAAGGATCACACCCTTGGTATATCGAAGGGGAAAGGGGTTTGAGCAAACAAAGAATGTTATTTAATCGAAGTCATGCCTTTCTTTAAACAACTAAAAGATCATTTTGAAAGTCTTAAAAGAAAATGAATTTAGACATTAAAGAAATGGAAAAGGAATTTGATGCAATGATAGTTGAGGTTAGTGACCATGAGCGGGCATTAAAATATAATGAAATTGAGAAGAAGAACTTGCATACCTTAAATGAGAATCGATTTCGAATGTATCTCTCAAGATGTGTTTTATCTTGCTACTAATTGCTCTATTACGCTTCTCAATTTCATGAATTATCATTGCGTTGAAAGTCTCCCATGATCGTGTCATTGAGCTTGAAATCAAAAACTCTAAACTAAGTGATAAAATTGAACATGATGATCACGATAATTTGGTAAAACATTTTCTAAGCTAGAAGTTGAACATTTTGACTTGCAACTAAAATATCAACATCTTAAAGAAAATGTTAAAACCTCAAACATCAAGATATCCTCGGATGTTCCGAGTTTGATGCGTTTTGAACTAAACAAACGCGACGAACCGATTCAAGCTCATCGTAACACGATCGAAATTTGAAAGCCCAAATCTCTCAATTAAAGGGTGAAAAGAACAATATGACGGGTTCCCAAATGCCTCCTCCTTTAGATTATCGGAATTCTCAAAATTTTCATCTTCAAAACTTGGTTAATGCCTTACAAAAGGAAAATGAGAGTTTTCTAGAAGAAAATGAAAAGGTTAAACGTCATTGCATTGAGTTATTTGAGTCAATTAAAGTCACTCGGAACAAAAATAACGAAAAAATAACCTCGTTGCAAAAGGAAATTGAGAATCAAGAGTCGGTAAAAGGAAAATGCCAATGACCAATGGGGAGAATGGTGCTTCAAAGGTGCATGTCGTAATAAATATGCTTTGGTGTGAAATATGTTCCTCCTCATCTTAGGAATAACAAACTAGCAATTCAAACATATTTCTCATATCTTAAGACGACCTAGATTGTCTCCGTGAAATTGTAGAAGAGGATAAGTTAGAGAAACCACTTGATAATGCAATTGGCCATGCATGCTTATATGCCAAACGATCTCAAGAACTTCTAGAATGCTTAATTACAATATGCCCTAAAACCTTAGGTGAGCAAGTCAATCCTTGATACCTTGTTCAATGTCTAATGCCAAGCATGCAAGTCATTCAATGCCAAATGTTATGAGCGTGAACCTTAGTGTGCCTTCAAGTAGTTCGATTCCAAATCATTAGGGCTAAGAATGTGAACTCGAGTGTGCCCTCTAGGAGTTCAACTCCCGGCACTTCTACTTTTAAGAGAATGAAGCGTATTGTGCCTTCAAATAGTTCGGATCCCGGCACATCTAAGCAAAATGCATAAATTAGCAAAACCCACTAATGTTCCCATTCCCTACTGGAGTAAGCAGTGACATTAAAGCGGGTCAAAGTCTCAAGACAATACAAGGAATGATAGGACCTCGCAAGCTAAGAATGTGCATTGGAAGAAAGTAGAAGATCACCCTAGGAACACTAAGTTTGAGTTAAATAAAGCGAATCGTATTGATTCTAGTATTAGCCATAGGCGTCTTGTAATTAATTCAAATTGATACTATTTGCAAACCTTGTAATGATGCACCTTGAATTTTGCTAATCATGAATGTGGTGTGAATGCTTTGTCTAATGCTGTGAAATGCCCAGTTAAAATTGTTAATGCTAATAATCGTGCAAAGAAGGCTAAAATGCAAAGATGAAAGATTGTTAGAAAACAGTGGAAACCCACATGAAGAACATTTATAAGGATAAGTTATTATTGGATACCTTTTGGTCATAAGAATAATCAGTTTTGTCCTCAACCTGCTAAGACTATGCCTACTAGAAAATGGATGCCTACTGGTAGAACTATTCCCTTAAGAAGTGAACATACTTTGAATAGGTCAAATACAGACACCAACACTGCATTTATTCCCAATAATTCCATTGCTTCTACTTCGATATGGATGTTTCTATTTCGATGTGGGTGTTCCAATTATCGTTACTAACCAAATGGAACCCATTCTTGCATGGGGATCACTAATATCCGATTATCCATTCTTATGCATGTTCAACTGCGGATCGTTCAAATCGTTCATTGTACACGGACTCATCTTGTTCCAAGCATATATTTGGAGACCGGTCGCGGCTCATGAACCGTGAGCAAATTCATCGAGACGATTAGATTCGAGAATGATCATTTCGGTGCTATTAAGGGTTATGGAGATTATGTTGTTGGAAAAAGTGTTATCTCCGGGGTATATTATGTGGAAGGTCTTGGTCATAATCATATCTCATTGGTCAATTCTGCGATTCGATCTAGAAGTAGCCTTGAGAAAACATACTTGTTTCGTTAGAGAACTTGATGGTAAGGAACTTTTAAGAGGTTCACGTGGCTCAAATCTATACACCATCTCTATCGAAGATATGATGAAGTCTTCTCAATTTGCTTGTTGTCAAAGGCTTCTAAAACAAAGTCATGGTTATGGCACCGTCGTCTCAATCACTTGAACTTGGCACCATCAATGATCTCTCCGAAAGGACTTAGTTGTAGGTCTACCTAGACTTAAGTATGAAAAGGATCATCTTTGTTCAACATGCCGGTTGGGAAAAAGCAAGAAGTATGCCCATAAATCCAAACCTACAAACTCGATCACGAAGTTCTTCATACAATTCACATGGACTTATGTGGACCCATGAGAGTCTGAGAATATCTTTGGGAAGAAATATGTATTAGTTGTGGTTGATGATTTCTCTAGATTCACATGGGTAAAGTTCTTAAAGAAAAATGATGAAACTCAGATATCATCATCAAACTCATCAAACAATTGCATGTTCGTCTTAACAAAGCAATCGAGAATCATCCGAGCAGACAATGGAACCGAGTTTGTTAATAAACAACTTAGTGAGTTTTATGAAAGTATTGGAATCGGTCATCAAAGAAGTGTTCTCGAACCCCTCAAGAGAACGGTGTAGTTGAAAGATGAAATCGAACTCTTATGGAAGCCGCAGGACTATCTTGATTTACTCAAAAGTTCAATGTTTCTCGGGGTGAAGCAATCGCCACCGATTGCTACACCCAAAATCGATCCCTAATTCACACTTGCTCATGGAAAAACTCCATATGAACTTGTCCACATGAAAACACGATCTTTCATTCCTTCGTGTGTTCGGTGCTTTATGTTATCCAACTAATGATGGTCAAGATTTAGGAAAGCGAGAGCTAAAGCGGACATTGGAGTTTTGTAGGGTATACACCTAACACAAAAGGTTACCGAATCTACAACAAGAGAACCCGAAATATTATGGAAACAATTCACGTCACGTTTGATGAGTCGACGGTCAAATGGCTCTGGACAATCCAGTTCGGGACCCGCTCTTCAAAATAGTCCCATTGGTTCATCCTTGTACCAAATTCTTCTCCAAAGAACTCCATATGTACCTCCATCAAAAGATGATTTAAAGCTGTTGATCCAATGTTTGATGAACAATTTGAGCCAAGTAACAATGATATGACAAATCAATCACCGAGGTCGCTTCTATCCTGTCAATGAAATTAACCCTTTAACCTCTATGTCATTAAGCCAAGAAGCACTGCTGCGACCAACTGTTTCATCAACAAATCTTCAATCATCAAGTGTACATCATGGAAATGCTTACGATTCACGGGATGAAGTCAATCCTTTGCTACTCCCGAAGATGCTCCGTTTGAAAATATATTTGCTCTGAATCATCATCGAACCATCTTCATCGGGAGACATCGACTCTGCTACTTGGTTCCACAACCACAACCACATGAACATCTTAGAAAATGGACACATGATCACCCATTGGATAACATCATTGGAAACCATTCTTGTATGGTATCCACTCGTAAACGACTTACTCTTGATGCCTTGTGGTGCTTCTTTAACTCGGTACTCTCAAAGATCGAACCTAAAGATGTTAAAATTGCTATGAATGAAGGCAATGGTTCAATGCCATGCAAGATGAAATTCATGAGTTTGATCGATTAGATGTATGGGAATTAGTACCGACTCCAGTTGTGCTATGATCATTGCATAAGTGGATCTTCAAAGTGAAGCTTGATGAGCATGGTGATGTTTTGAAAAATAAGGCTAGGTTAGTGGCTAAAGGGTATCGTCAAGAAGAAGGATAGACTTTGAGGAATCTTTTGCTCCGGTTGCGTGTCGAGGCGATCGTAATCTTCTTGGCTAAATGCCGCTAGCAAGAACATGGTTGTTTATCGGATGGACGTTAAAACCGCAGTTCTTAACGGAGATCTTAAAGAGGTCGTCACGTTAGCCAACCTGAAGGCTTTGTGAATCCGAGCATCCTACTCATGTTTATCGTTTGAAGAAGGCTCTTTACGGTTTAAAGCAAGCTCGAGGGCATGGTATGATACGCTATCAAAGTTTCTTCTATCTACCGGATTGAGAAAGGAGTGTTGATCCAACATTATTCACCGAAAGTCGTGCAAACATTTAATTCACGTTCAAATGTATGTTGATGATATCATATTTGCCTCGACCGACCCCAATGAGGTGTGACCGTTTTCAAAAGAAATGGGTTCTAAATTTCAAATGTCAATGATGGGACAAATGTCATTTTCTTGGGATTACAAATTTCACAAAGTCCGGAGGCATTTTCATAAATCAATCTAAATATGCAAATGAGATTTTAAAGAAATTTGGATTCGATTCTAGTGACCCATTGACACTCCCATGATTGAGCGAACCAAGCTTGATGAGGACCACTCGGGGATCATGGTAGGCCAAACGAAATATCGTAGTATGATTGGATCCCGATGTACCTCACGGCTAGTAGACGGACATCTTGTTCATTGTATGCATGTGCTAGATACCGTGCTAAGCCTACTAAAAGAACATTGAAGCGATTAAGCGGGTCTTTCGGTATCTCCAAGGAATCATCAACATGGGACTTTGGTACCGAAGGACACCGGTATGTCACTAACGAGATATGCGGATGCGATCATGCGGTGTCAAGATACTCGTCGAGATGCGTCTGAAGGTGCTTAGTTTTTGGGTGATAAGCTTGTGAGCTGGTCTTCAAAGAAGCAAATGAGTAATTCTATTTCCTCCACAGAGGCTGAATACATAGCCATGTCATCTTGTTGTGCTCAAATCCTATGGATGAGATCTTAATTAACTGACTATGACTTTGTATTCAACAAAATCCCTCTGTACTGTGATTATAAAAGTGTTATTGCTCTCTCATGCAACAACGTTCAACACTCAAGAGCAAAGCATATGGACATTCGACATCATTTCATCAGGGAACAAGTGGAAAAGGGTGTGGTGGAACTCTATTTTGTAAGGACCGAATACCGGTTAGCGAGACATCTTCACCAAAGCTCTTCCAAGAGAACGTTTGAGTTTATTCTTCCACGACTTGGCTTGAAAAGCCTTCAACCGAAAACACTCAAACGTCTTCAAGAGGAAAACGAGGAGTAAAGGTCTTTCTTCATCTATCTCTTTGTATATATCTTTAAAAAAAAAAAAAAAAAAAAAAAAATTATAGAAAATTATAAAACTTTCAAAATCCATAAAAATGTGAAAAATTCGAAAAATCCTCAAAAATATTGTCTTTTTGTCTTGTTTTTCTCGATTCGATATCATCTACGGACTTTGTATTGATATTCAAATAATGTCACGGGTATTTAGATGTTCATCGAATGTACATAGTCTTTAAAAAAAAAAAAAAAAGAGGCGAAGAAAAATGGTGGTTTATTGTCATTTCAGCAAGAACCGTGTTAAAAAGAAAGAACGAGCTATACTTTATCTTGTTTTTCAAATCTCAAGCTCGAGTCTAAAACATTAAAAAAAAAAAAAAAAAAAAAAAAAAAAAAAAAAACTTTTACTATCCAATAAAAACAATTGCTTTGAAAAATTACTCGGGCTCAATTTTGGAAAATCATTTGTACTAAACGATTGTTAAAACTATCTATCTCTCAATCAACAACTTATGTCATTGATTGAGGGGGAGAATGATTTTTAATTATTAAAAGTGTATTTTTTTTCAAACAATGGTTTGTTTTCAAAAGATATTCAAGCATGTTTAAATCTTTGGAGTCTAAAGTCTCAAAATTCGATCCTTATCAGTTAAAACGTTTTTTTTTTAAAAAATCAAGTCACAATTCTCCTTAAAAGCTTTCAAAAACAATTTAAATCTCATCGAGATCACGATTCTCAAATGATTTGATAATTGTGATCGGGGAGAATTTGTGATTTAAATTGGATTTAAACTGATAATTCGATAGATGGGTTCATAAGTGATTAGTATGTTTGCCTCCCCGCAAGTGACAAACGATTTCAAATTTTCCATACACACGTTGAGGGGGAGCATCTATCTTAAACCACAAATATTTGAAACGTGATCAATTTATCTCTATGTGCAGTCTTTTCCTAATATGTGCAAAATATTCTCTAATATTTATGCACATATTGAGGGGGAGCAAACTTGTGAAAACCTCATCATTCCTTAAAATGTTTTATCTACTCAAATTGATTAGGAAGTGATGATGATCATTTTAGAAAACGTTAATAAAAAGATTGGACCTCTCATTCTCAATCTAACGATTTCAAAGATCTCTTGCCTCCATGTGTTAAACAAATTTTTTATGCATATGTTGAGGGGGAGCCTTTCTAAAATATCAAAACAATTAAGATACAAAATGCTTTGATTCTATATCACAAGTATCTTGATTGATTTTCAAATGGTTTTCAATTGGTTCCAATGGCAGATGAACGATACCAAAAAAACCGACCAACTTTACTTTATGTATGGTGATATAAGGTTGATAAGGTTAAGTTGAGGTCCCATGATCCGCCAGAACCGGAGGGATCTACCCAGGGACAATCCACTAGATAGTGTAGAAGTCCTTAGGTATGATGAAAAAAGGAGAAAAGTGAGATATGGGAAGAGTGCGGACTGAGATTGAGCTAGTCTTGGAACAAACCCAAAAGGTTTTAGTTATGAAGTCTCGGTAAGCTTGAAGGGGTTGAAGAATGAAAAAGAATTGAATGAGAAAAGGGTGAAAAGAAATAGCCCTCCAATAATTCAACCTTAGGGCAAAAACAGGTTCAATTCATATGCTACCGGTGGTTACTAAGGTAACACGGTATTGAAGACAAGGCGTCATGGACCCGGTGACGACCGCACTAACTTCCCAAGCTACTCAAGTTCCTCTTAAAGGGCTTGTTTCATTCTCACGGGAACCTACATAATCTATCGACTTTCTCTTAGAGATTGTTATATTGAAGAAGGAGTCCTCTCCCTAGTCTCCCAACACAGAACCAAATATGCACAAATTGAGTCTAGAGCCTCGAGATCATCAATAAATCTCATTAGGACACTTTCAATGAAGACTCTTTGTCTCACACAATGTGGAAGAGAGATTATATCCCGAGTCCTCGCATTATCCTTGTGGTATTGCGGAACATCCGAGTGATATGCTAAAATATTCACAATGAAGATGGAAAGCCTTCGAGTCAACATCTAACAAGCTCACGGTAGGTGGCATGTGAGATCTATTCAAATAGATCAATCATGTGACAACCGAGCAGAAACAATGGGGCGATTCAATCTTTTGAATCAATCACGGTTCGAGTTATGGATTGGCGGATACCTTTGAAAAACCGGTCATTATGCTCAAAACTCTTTTCTTTAGCACATCGACCGTATACGAATATTTCAAATCAAAAGGTGTTTATGATTGATCAATGATTTTTCACTAAAACTTCGTTGTATTGCAAAAACAATTTCTATTGAGCTATACACGATTGTTTTCAAATCTTTTTCATCAATCGGTGAATCTCTATTCATTGGTTCACTCACTCCGTGTTGACTTCTTTGAGACGCCCGGTGTGAAAATGGCTAGAGCATTGCGAAACCTGTCAAGGAAATTCTTGAATTATACACGATCACAGCAGTGCTTGTAATCGATCAACGGGAACCGTGGGCGTGTACCTCAATTCATCGAAAGTGATCAAAGACTCTTTCGTGCGCTTTATTGCTAACTGTCTTATGCGGTACACCCGACGCTTTGCGGTGATCGTAATGGGCGGTCAATCCATAGCCGCATGCTCACACAATACATTCATTTCTTAAGAAATCATGATAAGTGCATCAATGACTCGATATTTTCACTCCATGCTTCGCTACTGCCGCCAATGTCATGAATCAACGAAGCTTCCGCTACTCGATAAAAATAAATCATGATCCGAATGTGAGCATGTCGGTCCAAAAGTCACAACATCATTTATTACCAACACCACAAAGGTTGAGTCGAGATTTAAATGTGGTGATGATCTCAAAGTCGGTTCAAACTTCGATTATCACGTGGATCGCTTAAAGACCTCCACTCAGATTATCCAAACATGCAATAATGAAGAATCAAAGACTACGAGCTACAGAACAAAGAACATGGACAAGAATCCAAGAACAGTCTCAATGTTATATCTGTTTGTATTCAATGTAATTTTAATGAGTGTTTGAGGTGACCTCCCTTAGGGGGAGATTGTTAGGAATTAGAAATTCCAGGTATTAAAGAGTCGGTCACCTCAAGTATATGTAATCGTTTGAAAGCTCGTAGTCGTAGTTATTTTATGTTAAGTAGTATTTAGTTAAGTAACACCGTGGAGGACGGACGGGTCTTTACTCACTGTATGCCTGATCCATAGCCCGTAGGTGGCGTTTGTTTGTAAGGTACTATAAATACCCTCTACCTCCCAAGGTAGAGGGTTGGAGCTTCAATACTATTTTTCTTTGTTTCACATAGTTCCCAACTCTCTTCCTTTCTCTCACTACATCTTTCTCTCTCTAAACATTGTTAACGCCCCATATGGTTATGGTTTAATGTGTTTGTGAAATCCTATATCTAACACTATAGCTTCACTTTCTATAATCTCGTCATCTATAAGAGGTGGAGAGGGTTTGGGTGGACTTTCATCAAATTTTATATTTAATGACTCTTCTACCTTCATTGTTTCTTTGTTTAATATGACGTAAGCTTTGCTATTTGGTGAGTAACCTAAAAATACACCTTCGGTTGATTTAGGATCAAATTTTGTAAGGTAATCTTTAGTGTTAAGAATAAAACATTTACTACCAAAGACTTTAAAGTGATTTAACGTGGGCTTTCGCCTCATGAGAACTCATATGGAGTTTTTCCTAAGATTGGTCTAATTAAGACTCGATTGAGTATGTACGTTGAAGTATCAACGGCATTACACAAAAACTTTTGAGGTATGGATTGTTCATTAAGCATGGTTCTACTCATTTCTTGTAGGGTTCTATTCTTTCTTTCTACTACCCCATTCGATTGTGGAGTGCGTGGAGCCGAGAAGTTGTGAGTAATACCATTAGCGTCACAAAAGCTCCGAATTGCACTTCATTATCGAATTCCCTACCATGATCCGTCCTAATAGACACTATGGGACTTCCTAGTTGTCTTTGGATCTTTTTGCTTAATATTTCAAAATAGTTAAAGGTTTCCGTTTTGTTCTTTAAAATTTTTGTCCAAGTATACCTAGAATAGTCATCCACTATGACCAAAGTATAGTAGTTGCCTCCATAACTTTGGATAGCGGATGGACCAAATAAATCCATATGTAGTAATTCTAGAAACCTAGTTGTGGACACCATGTTTTTAGCTTTATGACTCGAATGAGCTTGTTTTCCTATATTACAAGCATCACAAAAATGATGTTCATATTTTAACTTAGGTAGGTCTCTTACTAGATCTTTCGATGATAGCGATTGAAGAAGTCGCATGTTGGCGTGACCCAATCTTCGATGCCATAAGGTCGAAGTATCATCCATAGAGGAAAGACATAGTTTGTCTTTAGGTTCATTACCGCTTTTAATGACATAGACTCCATGTTTCCTAATTCCTCTTCCTATGGTTATGCCATTTTTAAGTATCTTACTACCAGTTTCAGTAAAAAGTACATTGCACTTTTTATCACATATTTGCCCTATACTTAAGAGGTTAAAGTTTAGGTTTTCTACGTGACACACATCGTTAATGGTTAGAGATTTATTAGAAATCGTACCTTTACCGATGATTCTACTTTGCTATTTCAAACACCACATTACCTCCATTGAAGGATTCATATGTGGAGAATAGATCCTATTGCCGGTCATGTGCCTCGTGCACCCGCTATCCTTGACCCATTCATCGGGGTCTAGGTCGACCTTTAAGCACACCTCGTCGTTTGCCATGAGACAAATATCTTCGTCCTCCTGGTCGCTCATTCCCCATGTTCCGCTCATGAACGCCTTTTGATCATCCCGTTTGGGACACTTACTAATAAAGTGGTTTGGGTCCCCACATTTAAAGCAAGTACAATCATCCTTTGGCTTCTCTTCCTCTTTGCTTTTCCGAAAGCCTTTCTTATCGTCATACGGTTGTTTGACGTATCTACTCTTTCTTCAAAAGAACTTTTTAAAGTCCCTTACCGCCATAGCATACTCTTCGTCGTCACTACTTGAAGATGAGTTCTCCTCATCGCTTGGAGCCTTTTTGGCTTTAAGGGCAAGAGATTTGTGTTTCTCTTTCACCTTTGAGTCTTCGGAATCTTTAGCAAGGACAAGCTCGTAGACTTTTAGGTTGCCTATGAGTTCATCGAGGGTGAGGATTGTCAAATCTTTTGACTCTTCGATTGCCGTCACCTTGGATCTCCACTTGATGGAAGTGCCCTTAGATATCTCCTAACATGGTTAAGGCTAGAAAAGATTCATCAAGTGCTTGTAAAGATGTAATAATAGTATTAAAGTTAGCAAATGAATGATCTATAGTTTCCTCATCCGATATTGAAAATTGTTCATATTGTTGAACAAATAAATCAATTTTATTATTTTTAACTTGTTGGTTGCCTTGATGAGTTACAACTAAAGAATTCCAAATTTCTTTAGAGGTTTTAAGCATATAAATTCTTTCGAATTCCTTTTTCGGTAAAGCATTATATAAAACCATTTTCGCTTCACTATTTTTAGAAAGCTTTTTCTTCATTTCATCGTTTAGTTTATCATGAGGTATGTGAACTAAATTTCCTTTATCATCATTTGAGGTAGCCTCAAAATCACCTTCAACAATAATGTACCAAAGATCAATATCTTTAGACTTCACATATGTTTCGAATCTATTTTTCCAATATGTAAAACCATTAGTTTCAAGTAGTGGTGGTCGTTGCATATATTTTCCTTCCTTATAATTTTCAGAACCCATAGTGATTAAAAAGTTTTTAAAATACAATTTTATTTTAAAACTTTTATGAACTTAGCTCTTGATGCCAATTGTGGAAAACTAGAAGGGGGGGTTGAATTGTTTTTCCGATTTTAATTTGATTTCAAAAACTTTAGATTCGATATTATGTGAAATCGTATGGATGTTGAGAACGTATAGATCTAATGATAATGCAAGCAAATAAATAAAGTTAAGGGATAGAAAAGACACAACCGATTTATAGTGGTTCGGCTACAAGGTCACCTTCCTTGCCCTACTCCACCCCCGAGTCACCTACTCGAGAGTTCAAGCACTATGTCAACAAACTCCTTCACTTGGCGGAGAAGCCTTCACAACGTTGCTTACACTTTTTCGGACAAAGCTAGATACCGAGTCCGTAGCACGGTGGACCAAACCAACACAACTATTACACAACAAATATGTGAAATATCAAATACAAGATCTTCGCTGAAATCTTGCGGAGTGACAAATCAATCAAGGACCCTTGCTTGGATGACTTGTAGAATGCTCGTGATCTCGCCTTAGAGAAGGACCTATATGAGGATCACAAATAGAAAGAAACAAGAACAACTCTCTAGATCAAGTGATCTATATGTTAGAAGAGAATGAGAGTGTATGAGAGATTTAGTAAGAAGAGGGGTGAGTTAGAATGAAGAAATGGCTCTCTATTTATAGGCAAATTCCTTCACTGTTCCCACGTGGAAGGGATCCGTCTAGTGTAATCCTAGGGATCCGTGGAACGCTCCTCTTTGCCCATGGGTTTTTTGGTTATGGGTCATGGGTTATGGGTTGGTCCATGGGTTATATCTAGATTCAATGTATCTAAGTATACATTGTATCAAGTCTCTTTGGGTATGGGTTAAGATCCATGGGTTATGGTCCATGGGTTATGATATTTACCCATCCTAAAAAACTATTACAACAAATGCTTAATTACTACATTTTTGTATTTAAATGGCTATATGTAAATGCTTTACAAAACTAACATGTATCCTTTATAATTATACTTAAGATAACATTATATTTGTTATCAACAAAACACAAAGAGATCGCAAAATATTAATAAACAGTTTTACGGTTTATTTGTATTAACAATAACCACAAAAAACACGAAGACATAACAAATGAGATACAATAGTAACTTACAATAATGTCTTTTGATGTTGTTGAAGAAACTAAAAGCAGCGACTGAAAAGTTTTTGTTGATCGAAATATATCATCTCAAATATCAGAAAATTTTGAGAGAAAAAATGTTAGATGAGTCAATAGTTATTTTGACTGTGGTAAGAGATGATAAAGTTAAGAGTTCTTTAGTGTGGTCAGTCAAAGAAGAAAACATGGGTGTGTAATAGTAACGCACTATTCTTGGACACGTGTAATTTTTTTGAGGCCTCACAGTAACCTTAACACTCTTGATTATAGTATAGGTAGATAATATAAAAGGAAAAAAAAAGGATGGTTGTAGTTTTAGTTGGAAAAATTCGTAGCAATTTAAATTGGTTTCAACTTTTTCTCATGGGACGACACCTAGATTTTCTCGATTGAATTTGAAACAAAAGGAAAAATCAAAAGAATGACTGGAAGAGACAACACATAACAAAGTTTAATATTAAACATTGGTTTTCTCCTCGATTGAATTTGAATCAGTTGGTTATCAGGAAGATGGTAAGCTTTTACAAGACTTAAAAAAACAATTATTAATTGCTTTGACACAGGTATGCATGGTTTGAATAAATTAAATAATCCTACATAAATAAATATAAGGGAAAAAATTATCTAAATGCCCTATGTTGCCCAACTAATTTACCCCAAATACTCCATTTTTTTTCGCTTCTCATAATGCTTCATGGGCAACTCTCCCAACTCAATATTTGGGCAACTATCCTAAACAAATGACATATGTCCCATTTTGTGGGGCAACCTTGTACTTACCTGGTACAAGTGTACTAGATCTTTTGTTGGGCAACTTTGACTTTCAATATTGGGCAACTGACAATTTTTGTCTTTTAGTAAAAAAGTATGGTCTTATTTTATTATTAAAAAGTACATAAATCTTGGGCAACTGGGTCCTACACGTTTGTACTTTTGGCCAACTTATAATGTATAAAGTATACAATGCATTCAATGTATAAAAAAAATTAAAAAGCGTATAAATAATTTTATAACCTTTATACATTTATACACTTTATATATACAAATACAATCTTCCTCAACACATTTCTTATTTCATACCACCACACTTCTTATCAACACAATCTTTCTCAACACACTTCTCAGCAACGGGTAACACACTTCTCTGACCACTACATCGCCACGACACTCTCCGATCTAATGTTTATAAGAAAAATGATTTGGGCTAGGGTAAGTAATTTTGTTTTTGATTAAGGGTTTCGCTATTTGGGCGTTTAATTTTACGTATTTCATCTATTGATTTATGCTTTTGTTAATTTAGGGTTTCGCTAATTTAGGGTTTCGGTTATTTATTGTGTATCGGTAATTTAGGGTTTCGCTTATTTAGGGTTAACTTTTTAAGTTGGTATCGTATTGATATAGGGTTACGTAATTGTTCTTGTTTGATTTTGGGTTTCGATATTTTAGGGTTAATTTTTTAAGTAGTTAACGTATTGGGTGATTAATTGTTTTTGTTAAGTTTTGTGAAACAAATGATGGGTGTGAATAAAGCAGTGTAAGATAACTGGTAACGTATTGGGTGATTAATTGTTCTTGTGGTTTTAGTGATTTGTTGCTACTTATTAAGTTTGAGAAACAAAATGATGGATGTTGTTGTAGACTAAGTGAGTAAACCACTGTAAGATAAGTGGTACTAAATGAATAAAGCACTCTAATGATGGTGCAAACTGGTTGGGTTAACGAAACAAAATACACTGAAAATTAAACTGCTACACAACTAAATATAATCCGGGTGATCCCAAGTTTGAGAGTTGTTAGAGTCGTAACCATCATCGTAAAGATACTCAGAGCAACCTTCAAATCTGCTCTCATCCCACTCTGTATACAATGCAATGAATTCTCTGTCCCGATGTTCCTATTCTTCGCTTTCAGCTTGAACCATACGAGCAGCTTCCTCCATCTCTAATAGCACTTCTACATCTTGGAGCATAAGTCGCTCCCTTTCGGCTTCCTCCTTAAGAGCAACTTCTCTTTCTGCTATCTCCTATTCTTCCTTCTCCTTAATAGCAGCCTCCTCCATTTGTATTAAAAGTTGTTCTTCATCAATTTGTTGGCCAAAGTCTTTTTGTTCCGGAAATTGTTGGCCGAAGTCTTTTTGTTCCGGAAACAGTTCCGGAAATTGTTGGCTGAAGTCTTTTTTAAACATTTTTGATAGAATTTTTTAACCTATTTAACAACACCACTTGAATTTAAATTCACACATATAAGGTGGGTAAGTTTGAAAATTTATTACTCTTAATATGTCAATAAATGTGGTGCAGGTGGAACCTCTCCCATATAGTTGACATGGGCCCACATTGTACTTACATAGCTGATTTATTGGGCAAATTTTGCTTATTTATTAAGCATTTAGTTATCTAATAAAACACTGTGAGTATATTTCTTCTCTTAAGATAACTGTAAGCCACCATGAATCTAAGGATTTAGGCACTCTTGGAAGTTTAGATTGATTAACTTTTAGTCAACAACCACTGCTAGTTCAGAAGAAACCATTTGCTAGTTCGGATACACCGCTTATTATAACCTTAATAGGTGTGATATGTATGATTTGTGATGACAAATATCTTACTTGATGAAGCAAATGATGTGATTGACCGTATCTTGGCATGGCGGTTTATTACATTTTATGCGACCATGGCGGTTATATCTTGATGTCATTGTTGTTATCTATTTTAATATAGATCCGAGCCTTGATGTTATCGTTGTTATCTATTTTACTATATCTTGATGTTATAGTAGCATACATTCTTGTGTACCCATGGGGCGAACGTTTGATTGTTGCCAATATGTGTTTGAGAAGGAAGGTTTGACTTTCAGTGGGAAGATTTTATGTGTGTGATGTGTGTGTTAGTAGCAGAAATGTATTTTGTATTTAGTATATGCAAGAGGCCGTGACGATGATTATCTTATTTGATATGCAAATGATGTGATTTACCGTATGTTGGCATGGCAATTTTAATACATTATTTTGCAGCCAAGGCGGTTATATCCTGATGTTTTTGTTTTTATCAAACCTTTTACAGATCTGAGCCTTGCTAATGCATATAAATAGAAACTCCTGATTGGTACACTCACATAGATGATTAACATCTTCGGGTCAATCATGTTTCATTGTGGTTGGCATCCTATGGCAACACATGAATATATATTTTATGTGAGTATATAATCATTTCTCCTAGCAGACGCCCGTCCCAATGAACCATGATTGGCTCAAGATTTGTATCATGTATGTGAGTAAACTAGACATGTAACATTTTCAAACAATTCCTTTACGTATATATCTTGTTAATTTGTAAGAGGCGTGATGACAAGTATCTTATTAAATCATGCAAATGATGCGATATTCCGTTTCATGGTGCGGCAATTCTATAGTATTGCAGCCATGGCGGTTGTATCCTGATGTTGTGTAAACTATTGATTTATACAGATCTGAGCCTCCGTATTATGTTACGAAACTAACATACGAATGATCAAAGATGGATGTACGGCACCACCTTATTATTATGTTACGAAACTAACATTGCTATGACAGTGGAGGGTCAAAGTAGCAAAATAAACTTAATATGGTGTCGTTCATCCATCTTTGATTATTCATTACTGTTTGCAGCCATGGCGGTTATATCTTAGATGCAACCAGGTTAACCAAATGCACATAGTTTGTTTACTTACAATTCAACTTTGTTGATTGAATGGCATGTCAGACCTGGGATCATTTGTGTAATTCATAAATCAACCTAGATCTGACATGTTATTCAATCAGCAAACCTGGATTGCAGGTGAACAAACAAGTATATGGAGGAGTTTTAGACCATCGTCAAAGGCGACTGTTGCCCATGGGGCATTTAGGGAAGTTAATTTTATCATATTTTGATTTTTTGTTACTTTATATGAGTGTCATATAATTGTTATAGACTTTTGATAGATTTTTAAAAAAATTTAGTTTATGTATGTAAAGGAGTTACTTAACAAAGAAGGAACAATATGATATACTTGTGGATTCAAAGTCAAGTTGAAAGTAACAATGTGGCCATACGCAACTTCCTACATTCAAATTGTCTTTGAATATCTCAATGATCATGATAGTGTGTATTGTTCATGACACGCCACACTCCATGATTATCCAACTCAAATACTTTTCTAGAATCCACGAATTGTAGAAAGGCGTTGGTACTGAGCTTCCTCGAAAACCCATTCCTATGTATTGTCATAGCAATGGGTTTTGACATGGCAATGGGATTTCGGTGGAGGTCAAAGTACTAACGTTATCCACTTGTTTATAACATATTGACAAGCAACTTTGTTAACCAACTCCTTTACATAGGTAATTGTTTGAAGTAGTTGGTTTATTTTGGGACACATGTGTGTATTTGTGATATGCAAGAGGTTGTGATGATGATTATCTTATTTGATACGCAAATGATGTGATTTATTGTATGTTGGCATGGCAATTTAATTACATTATTTTGCGACCATGTGATATATCTGATGTTCGGTGTTTATCATCACACCCCAAATTACTGCTTTTGCAATGGAATGGAATTCACGGGATTGTTGTCATAGCATCACAATCACAGTTATATTGAACGACCTAAAGTGTCGTTTAGAAAATACATCGTTTGATTTAATAAAATAATCGAGTTTACACAGTGGGTCCCAAATGTAAATCAACTTGTGCGGAAATAAGTTTGTACAATTCAAACAATGTTTTAAAGTATGTAAAACCCAAGTGAGACGCGTCGTCATCGCGACTCCATGATGTGTCCAAATGCATGCCATGAAGTGAATACCTTAGATACCTGAGATAAAACATGCTAAAAAGTGTCAACACAAAGGTTGAGTGAGTTCATAGAGTTTGAATTGAAATGTAAAGCCTTTCAAAATCGTTTATGCAGCAAAGGCGTCGTAAATCCACTCAGTTCCAAGTTCCGCCCATACAAAACTTGCAACCTGTGTATTCACAACCCATTGCCAAAGTGTAATAGTGTATGTTCAAGCCCACATCGTCAAATGAATTCACAAAATAGTGCCTAACTTAATGTATCAATAGTTACTTGATATAACAAATATGAGTGTTGATCAAATCGTTCCAAGACCGTTAGTCCATGATTGTACCAAGTACATGAATATACCAAGTCCGTTAGCCCAATGTTATACCAAGACCGTTAGCTCAACATTTTCCAAGTCCGTTAGCTCAATGAATATCAATGAATATACCAAGACCATTAGCTCAATGAATATGATATGGAAGTTCTAAGTGTGGCAGAACTGTTACTACGCATGACTAAGCATTCAGTTCAGTTCAACATGTAGTTTCAAATAATCATGGTAGTTATGAAAATAATTGAGCATGTATCTCCCCCAAAACATTTATGAAAACAAGTAAAAGCAGGGGCTATGGAAACTCACTTGGTGGGATGATGCGAAGACAAAAGTGAGTACACCGAGGTTTAATGTAATGCGTCAACCGGGACCTATTATCAATGATATGATATGTCATGAGTTGCAATGTAATGTTATGCATGCACTTCGTATGTTATTTATACCATTTACGGGTTTTGAAAATATTACTCGTTGTCGAAAAATACTCTTTTGACGTCTTGACCCTTCAAAAATCACTTTACATGTTTTTACGTCAAAATGTCATCCTACAATGGTTTTATAATGATTTTTGGTGAAATTACCATTTTACGTCGCAAAACAATGTCGTCGGAAAATCATGAAATCAACAAAATGGCTCGGAAAAGTAGTCGTAAAGCGGTGTACGTCGATCGTTAGAGAACGAACTCGACGGTTTTGGAAAGTTTGTATCGATATCTAGAAGTTTCAGTTCAGGAGTTTTCGTCCAAAAGGTCTCGATCATAAAGATATCAATGGCTAAAGATGGTGGTTTTGCTAATTGTGTGCGAAAATGAGTTTCGCCAAGTTTGAACATCCGTAAATAATTTACTATGACTCCGCTTGACAAACGGCTTTTGTTTTGAAAAATATGGCGGTGAACTTGATTTTACTAGAAGACAATTTGTTCCAAAAGTTTTGCATCATAGTTAAAAGCGCGCAAAGATAGCCCTTACACTAATGAAATACTTGAATCGTAGAAATAATATAATTTTTCGAAAATAATAGTTACGGCAACTTTATAAAACGTGCATATATTTGTCGTTTCAAATCCGTTTTCACGTAAAATATGTCCTTAGCTTCGTATCGAAGTAAACTAATATATTTTTGATAAGTCGAAATAATTTGTGAAGCTTAAGGCTCGTTTTGACCGAAAATACTAAAAAAAGAAGTGAAATTTTCGAAAATAAACATTTCGTCGTCAAACTTTAAAAATTCACCACGGCCGTTATAACTCCGTTTTATCCGTTCAAAAGGCCACGGATTCGTTTTAAAGTATATTTTCTAAATATCAAGGCCAAAACTTCGTACTAACTGTCGGATTTTCCAGAAATTCGAATTAAGGACAGAACCAAATATATAGTTATCGAAAATAGTTTTTCTCGGACAAAACCTATTCTAATCCCTTCAAATCAACTCCAAAACTAATCTAATCCTACCATACACCTTCTTAGGGTGTCATGGGTTCCTAATCACCATCAAGACCAAAGATTACCATGGGAATAATTATAGGATGACCAATATGTATATATAACTCAAAAATCATGAAATAAAATGGTATAAATCACATAACATGCATACTATCTCCAAAAATGAAAAGAAACATATGAAAATGAAAAGGAAACTTGAAAATGGAAGAAATATGCTTACTAGTGATAGTGATGAGGTGAAAGAACCAAGGTTACCTAAATACTCTAGATTTTTATTTCAAAATCTTAGAAAGAGTATACACTAGATTGTTTAAACACTTGAAGTTGCAAAAATTTTGATCCCTTTGAACTTTGATGTATGGCGGTTTGAGAACCCAAAAGAGAAGAAGAAACTTTCTAACACTTGCTATCTTGAATAAATGAAATACATGATTGAGTGAAAGAGTTTGTGTGTAAACTTATACCTTTGAAATTTTACCAAGCCATTTATTGTCCACCCTCCCTTGGCCGGATTTTAGGGAGGATGTCCTAAAATAATTTTTTTTTCTTTAATGTATAAACATTTGTGTAATAATTGAGCATGTAGAAAAATTGTATAAGTAAAAGGTAAATGGAAATTTTGGTACAAGTGAGTTTTATAATAGCTCAAAATAGAATGTAATGAGATAATAAAAATTGTAAAAATACTTTCCTTGTGAAATTTGGGTGATAAAAATAATTATCGTATAATTTTTAAGAAAAACCACGTAATAATTAAACTTTAACGATTTAAGTACCAAATAAATTTGAAACACTAGGAAAACTAAAAATATAGTTTTTATGAACTAGATGTAGATTTAAAAATACCTCGGGATCATTTTTGAAAGTAACGGGTTAAATATTTAAAATAATAACTCACGCGATAAAGATTATTAAACATAAAAATTACGCGTTGAAGGTGAAATGAAATGTCGTGAATGTACTAATGAGATGCACATGATGTCAATGAAATGTAGACTAATCATAGTCCATATGGAATGTACGTGATGTTATGATCATGAATTCGCCGCTAAACCTCCAAGGTTACGCGAATTTGAAACAAGTAAACCAAGTTTACTAAAAATGTTGAAATAATGAGACATGAATGGTGTCGAGAAATGACCTGAAAGTACGGGTTGTCACATTCGCCCATCCAAAAAGGAATTCAGTCCCTGAATTCAGTTCGTGTTGGTCTCTCAGGGTTTAGGGTTTGATGTGGCAAACTTTCCCATTCTCGAGCAAAACCCTCAAAAGACTTTTTGGTAACCGATTTTTACTTAATCCCACAACTCATCAAACAAGAACTGTCATACGATTAGGCTAAATCGGTTTAGGTAACAACTTGTTTCTAGCTCGATCTTTGCAACTCATCAAACAAGAACTGTCACGCGGATCAAACTGGAAACAAGTGGTTTGAAGAAAATCTTTTGAAAATTTGGCTCGATTACGGAATTGCTTACACATATAAGACTACTACTCCCTTCATTGCATGATTCTTCCTGAATTAGACATAGGTGATCAGGCTATGTATAATTTAGGAGTAACTATGCAATGCTTGGACTAATCGACTCATATGTTGTTTGGTGTTGAGTCAACTGATGTTAAAATTGTGATGAACATCGAGGAGAGAAGACATGGAGAAGTGTCGTTAAAATGATAGTTGAAGTAAAAAGAATTAAAATCCTCGTAAATGATAACAAATCGGAAAGAAAATAAAGTACGATAGATGAGAATATTTTACAACGAGTGGTTCAGCAAAAGTAGTACATCTTAGGTTATAAAGATTCGGATGCGATGGAAAACATAAACTTAGTACGACATAGTACATAAGGAGAAATAAGACTGTTAGTTTCCGAACTTCTTCAGTCTTCCGCGTCGTTGATACCTTGACGAGCTCCTCCTCCTCCTTCTAACATATAAACATTCCCATGAGCACCTTCGACTTGTTGACCTTGGTTTTGAGGACATTGGTTTCTATAGTGTCCTTGCTCCCCACATCCGAAGCACGTAACTATAGTCTTGCCTCTACAATTCCTGGCATGGTGTCCTAGTTTTTGACACTTGTAGCACTTAGCAGGACAAAGACCCGTGTGATGATACTTACATCGATTACATAGTGGGTAGGTTCAAAGATAACCTCTCGCCTCTCATTGGTGCAAAGCAACATATACCATTGCGTTTCTTGCCCTCTTTTGTTGTTGATGATGGTTAGTGTTGCGGTTTTGGTTGTTGTTGTTATAATCTCCTTGGTCGTTTTCCCATTTTCTTTTGTTGTGGTTGATTTGGTTATCGTCGTTGTTGTTGTTGTTTTGGTTATTGTAGTAGTTGGTGCGGTTGTTGGGGTTGTTGTTGTTTTGGTTGGTGTTGGGGTACTTGCTCTCTTCACTACGGGCCATGAGCTTTTGAGTCAATCGAATAGCTTCCTCAATTGTTTGTGGATCGAAAGAAGTCACATCGCCTTGAATAATTTGGAAGTCCCCGATGAAAGCCTCTAGCAACTTCTCATTATCGAAACCATGGACGGGCATAACGGCTAATTCTTGGAATCTCCGAATGTAAGTGTCAATATCGTACCCAATGGTTACTAATTCATAGAACTCCGTCTCCAACTTTTTGATTTCCGTTCGAGGACAAAACTTCTTAGTCACCAAACCCTTAAATTGCTCCCAAGTAAGCTTGAAAGCATTCTCCATCCCAATCGGTTGAGCATAAGAATTCCACCACGATAATGCTCCATCGAGTAATGTACTCGTAGCAAATTTAACCTTACTATCATCCGGACAATTACATAGCAAAAACACGATTCCAATTTTCAAACCATCGCACCATCTTTGTAGCTCCTCGGTACCTCTAAACTTGGTGGGCTCACCACTTTTGAAATCCTTGTACGAACATTTCTTAACTCCGGATCCTCCGGCATTTCCGAGAGCAGCTAGACTAGCCTAGCGGCTCTGACGATCATGATGCCTCTCGAAGCAGACCACCGTTTCCTTTCAACTCTTAGAGCATTAGCAATGCTATCATTCACTAACCACGAATAGCCGCTTGGGTCATTTCAACTGTAGCTTTCTTGATTGCCATATCTTCTTCAAAACAAGAGGAAATGTGAGGCGTAGCAAAATCCGATGTTAATAATAAGCGCTCAAAGAAATGTGATAAGAAACGATAAGTTTGAGGTTATTTTTCAAAATGATCGACGGTTTCCGAAAAGATAGGTTATGAGGTGTTGTAAGTGTTTCAAATGTATGATGGTTTAGAGACTTAATGTGTGAATAAAGTGTAACTCGACATGTTAGTGGTGAAACAAAGGAGTGAGAGCGACTTTGCCCTATTTAAAAGTTTATCTCGGCATTCGACGTTATCGATGATGAATCGATTGATATAAAAATTGTGATAGGGAATGACAAGGAATTCTCCACGTTAGAGTATGGGAAAGATAATGGAATGGGCATTTAAGGGCATCCATGTGACAATCGATGTGAAATGAAAGTGAATAACTCGAAAAATGTACGTAAAACCGCATGTAAAGTGAACATGCACTTGTGATGAAATGATGAGATGCTATGATAATGTAGTTATAGTCTAGGGTCAATGATGCAACCTAGTTCTCTATAATCAAGCTCGATGCCAATCTGTCACACCCCAAATTACTGCTTTTGCAATGAATGGAATTTCGGGATTGACCGTCATAGCATCACAATCACAGTTATATTGAGCGACCTAAAGTGTCGTTTAGAAAATACATCGTTTGATTTAATAAAATAATCGAGTTTACAAAGTAGGTCCCAAATGTAAATCAACTTGTGCGGAAATAAGTTTGTACAATTCAAACGATGTTTTAAAGTATGTAAAACCCAGTGAGACGCGTCGTCATCGCGACTCCATGATGTGTCCAAATGCATGCCATGAAGTGAATACCTTAGATACCGAGATAAAACATGCTAAAAGTGTCAACACAAAGGTTGAGTGAGTTCATAGAGTTTGAATTGAAATGTAAAGCCTTTCAAAATCGTTTATGCAAACAAAGGCTTTGTAAATCCACTCGGCCCAAGTTCGCCCATACAAAACTTGCAACCTGTGTGTTCACAACCCATTGCCAAAATGTACATAGTTTATGTTCAAGCACACATCGTCAAATGAATTCACAAAATAGTGCCTAACTTAATGTATCAATAGTTTCTTGATATAACAAATATGAGTGTTGATCAAATCGTTCCAAGACCGTTAGTCCATGATTGTACCAAGTACATGAATATACCAAGTCCGTTAGCCCAATGTTATACCAAGACCGTTAGCTCAACATTATCCAAGTCCGTTAGATCTCTCATGAATATCAATGAATATACCAAGACCATTAGCTCAATGAATATGATATGGAAGTTCTAAGTGTGGCAAACTGCACTACGCATGACTAAGCATTCGATTCGGTTCAACATGTAGTTTCAAATAATCATGATAGTTATGAAAATAATTGAGCATGTATCTCCCCAAAACATTTATGAAAACAAGTAAAAGCGGGGCTATGAAAACTCACTTGGTGGAATGATGCGAAGACAAAAGTGAGTACACCGAGGTGTAATGTGATCGTTAATCTTGACCTATTATCAATGATATGATATGTCATGAGTTGCAATGTAATGTTATGCATGCACTTCGTATGTTATTTATACCATTTACGGTTTTGAAAATATTACTCGTCGTCGAAAAATACTCTTTTGACGTCTTGACCCTTCAAAATGACTTTACATGTTTTACGTCAAAATGTCATCCTACAATGGTTTTATAATGATTTTGGTGAAATTACCACTTTTCGTCGCAAAACAATGTCGTCGGAAAAATCATGAAATTAACAAAAATGGCTCCGGAAAATAGTCGTAAAATGGTGTCGTCGATCGTTAGAGAACGAACTCGACGGTTTTGGAAAGTTTGTATCGATATCTAAAAGTTTCAGTTCAGGAGTTTTCGCTCAAAAGGTCTCGATCATAAAGATATCAATGGCTAAAGATGGTGGTTTTGCTAATTGTGTGCGAGAAAATGAGTTTCGCAAAGTTTGAACATCCGTAAATAATTTACTATGACTCCGCTTGACAAACGGCTTTTGTTTTGAAAAATATGGCGGTGAACTTGATTTTACTAGAAGACAATTTGTTCCAAAAGTTTTGCATCATAGTTAAAATCGCGCAAACATAGCCCTTATGACTAATGAAATACTTGAATCGTAGAAATAATATAATTTTTAGAAAATAATAGTTACGGCAACTTTATAAAACGTGCATATATTTGTCGTTTCAAATCCGTTTTCACGTAAAATATGTCCTTAGCTTCGTATCAAGTAAACTAATATATTTTTGATAAGTCGAAATAATTTGTGAAGCTTAAGGCTCGTTTTGACCGAAAATACTAAAACTGCAAGCTGAATTTTTCGAAAAAAACATTCGTCGTCAAACTTTAAAAATTCACCACGGCTTCGTTATAACTCCGTTTTATCCGTTCAAAAGGCCACGGATTCGTTTTAAAGTATATTTTCTAAATATCAAGGCCAAAGTTTCGTACCAACAGTCGGATTTTCCAGAAATTCGAATTAAGGACAGAACCAAATATATAGTTATCGAAAATAGTTTTCTCGGACAAAACCTATTCTAATCCCTTCAAATCAACTCCAAAGCTAATCTAATCCTACCATACACCTTCTTAGGGTGTCATGGGTTCCTAATCACCATCAAGACCAAAGAATACCATGGGAATATTTATAGGATGACCAATATGTATATATAACTCAAAAATCATGAAATAAATGGTATAAATCACATATCATGCATACTATCTCCAAAATGAAAAGAAACATATGAAAATGAAAAGGAAACATGAAAATGGAAGAAATATGCTTACTAGTGATAGTGATGAGGTGAAAGAACCAAGGATTAAACCTAAATACTCTAGATTTTTATTTCAAAACCTTAGAAAGAGTATACACTAGATTGTTTAAACACTTGAAGTTGCAAAAATTTTGATCCCTTTGATCTTGATGTATGGCGGTTATGAAGAAAAAAGAGAAGAAGAAAGTTTTTTTCTAACACTTGAAATCTTGAATGAATGAAATACATGATTGAGTGAAAGAGTTTTGTGTAAACTTATACCTTAGAAATTTTACCCACCATTTATTGTCCACCCTCCCTTGGCGGATTTTAGGGATCTTGTTCTCAAATTAATTTTTTTTTTTTTTTTTTTTTCTATAATGTATAAACATTTGTGTAATAATTGTAGCATGTAGTAATTTGTAAAATTGTAGTAAGTAAAGATAAATGGAAATTTTGGTACAAGTAAGTTTTATAATAGCTCAAAATAGAATGTAATGAGATAATAAAATTGTAAAATACTTTCCTTGTGAAATTTGGGTGATAAAATAATTATCGTATAATTTTTAAGAAAAACGACGTAATAATTAAACTTTAACGATTAATATACCAAATAAATTTGAAACACTAGGAAAACTAAAAATATAGTTTTTATGAACTAGATGTAAGTTTAAAAATTACCTCGGGATCATTTTTGAAAGTAACGGGTTAAATATTTAAAATAATAACTCACGCGATAAAGATTATTAAATATAAAAATTTACACGTTGAAGGTGAAATGAAATGTCGTGAATGAACTAATGAGATGCACATGATGTCAATGAAATGTAGACTAATCATAGTCCATATGAAATGTACGTGATGTTATGATCATGAATTCGCCGCTAAACCTTCAAGGTTACGCGAATTTGAAACAAGTAAACCAAGTTTACTATAAATGTTGAAATAATGAGACATGAATTGTGTCGAGAAATGACCTGAAAGTACGGGTTGTCACATTCGCCCATCCAAAAAGGAATTCAGTCCTTAATTCGATTCGTGTTGGTCTATCGGGTTTAGGGTTTGATGTGGCAAACTTTCCCATTCTCGAGCAAAACCCTCAAAGACTTTTTGGTAACCGATTTTACTTAATCTCACAACTCATCAAACAAGAACTGTCATGAGATTAGGCTAAATCGGTTTAGGTAACGACTTGTTTCTAGCTCGATCTTTGCAACTCATCAAACAAGAACTCGTCGCGGATCAAACCGAAACAAGTGGTTTGAAGAAAATCTTTTGAAAATTTGGCTCGACACGAATTGCTTACACATATGAGACTACTACTCCCTTCATTGCATGATTCTTCCGAATTAGACATAGGTGATCGGCTATGTATAATTTAGGAGTAACTATGCAATGCTTGGACTAATCGACTCATATGTTGTTTGGTGTTGAGTCAACTGATGTTAAAATTGTGATGAACATCGAGGAGAGAAAACATGGAGAAGTGTCGTTAAAATGATAGTTAAAGTAAAAAGAATTGAAATCCTCGTAAATGATAACAAATCGGAAAGAAAATAAAGTACGATAGATGAGAATATTTTACAACGAGTGGTTCAGCAAAAGTAGTACATCTTAGGTTATAAAGATTCGGATGCGATGGAAAACATAAACTTAGTACGACATAGTACATAAGGAGAAATAAGACCGTTAGTTTCGAACTTCTTCGTCTTCCGTCGTTGATACCTTGACGAGCTCCTCCTCCTCCTTCTAACATATAAACATTCCCATGAGCACCTTCGACTTGTTGACCTTGGTTTTGAGGACATTGGTTTCTATAGTGTCCTTGCTCCCCACATCCAAGCACGTAACTATAGTCTTGCCTCTACAATCCTCGGCATGGTGTCCTAGTTTTGACACTTGTAGCACTTAGCGGGACAAAGACCCGTGTGATGATACTTACATCGATTACATAGTGGGTAGGTTCCAGATAACCTCGCCTTTCATTGGTGCGACAACATATACCATTGCGTTTCTTGCCCTCTTTTCGTTGTTGATGATGGTTAGTGTTGCGGTTTTGGTTGTTGTTGTTATAATCTCCTTGGTCGTTTCCCATTTTCTTTTGTTGTGGTTGATTTGGTTATCGTCGTTGTTGTTGTTGTTTTGGTTATTGTAGTAGTTGGTGCGGTTGTTGGGGTTGTTGTTGTTTTGGTTGGTGTTGGGGTACTTGCCTCTCTTCACTACCGTGCCATCAACTTTTGAGTCAATCGAATAGCTTCCTCAATTGTTTGTGGATCGAAAGAAGTCACATCTCCTTGAATAATTTCGGAAGTCCCCGATAAAAGCCTCTAGCAACTTCTCATTATCGAAACCATGGACGGGCATAAACGGCCAATTCTTGGAATCTCCGAATGTAAGTGTCAATGTCGTACCCAATGGTTACTAATTCATAGAACTCCGTCTCCAACTTTTTGATTATGTTCGAGGACAAAACTTCTTAGTCACCAAACCCTTAAATTGCTCCCAAGTAAGCTTGAAAGCATTCTCCATCCCAATCGGTTGAGCATAAGAATTCCACCACGATAATGCTCCATCGAGTAATGTACTTGTAGCAAATTTACCTTACTATCATCCGGACAATTACATAGCAAAACACATCGATTCCAATTTTTCAAACCATCGCACCATGGCTGTAGCTCCTCGGTACCTCTAAACTTGGTGGGCTCACCACTTTTGAAATCCTTGTAAGAACATTTCTTAACTCCGGATCCTCCGCATTTCTAGTAGCAGTAGCTAGTCTAGCGGCTCAAAGCGAGTCATGCCTCGGCAGAAGAAGCAACCACCGCTTCCTTTCAACTCTTAGAGCATTAGCAATGCTATCATTCACTAACTTCGAATAGCCGCTTGGGTCATTTCAACTGTAGCTTTCTTGATTGCCATATCTTCTTCAAAACAAGAGGAAATGTGAGACGTAGCAAAATCCGATGTTAATAATAAGCGCTCAAAGAAATGTGATAAGAAACGATAAGTTTGAGGTTATCTTTCAAAATGATCGACGGTTTCCGAAAAGATAGGTTATGAGGTGTTGTAAGTGTTTCAAATGTATGATGGTTTAGTGACTTAATGTGTGAATAAAGTGTAACTCGACATGTTAGTGGTGAAACAAAGGAGTGAGAGCGACTTTGCCCTAATTAAAAGTTTATCTCGGCATTCGTCGTTATCGATGATGAATCGATTGATATAAAAATTGTGATAGGGAATGACAAGGAATTCTCCACGTTAGAGTATGAAGAAAGATAATGGGATGGGCATTTAAGGGCATCCATGTGACAATCGATGTGAAATGAAAGTGAATAACTCGAAAAATGTACGTAAAACCGCATGTAAAGTGAACATGCACTTGTGATGAAATGATGAGATGCTATGATAATGTAGTTATAGTCTAGGGTCAATGATGCAACCTAGTTCTCTATAATCAAGCTCGATGCCAATCTGTCACACCCCAAATTACTGCTTTTGCGTGGAATGGAATTCCTGGGGATTGACTGTCATAGCATCACAATCACAGTTATATTGAACGACCTAAAGTGTCGTTTAGAAAATACATCGTTTGATTTAATAAAATAATCAGAGTTTACAAAGTAGGTCCCAAATGTAAATCAACTTGTGCGGAAATAAGTTTGTACAATTCAAACGATGTTTTAAAGTATGTAAAACCCAAGTGAGACGCGTCGTCATCGCGACTCCATGATGTGTCCAAATGCATGCCATGAAGTGAATACCTTAGATACCTGAGATAAAACATGCTAAAAAGTGTCAACACAAAGGTTGAGTGAGTTCATAGAGTTTGAATTGAAATGTAAAGCCTTTCAAAATCGTTTATGCAAACAAAGGCTTTCAGAATCCACTCGGCCCAAGTTCGCCCATACAAAACTTGCAACTGTGTGTTCACAACCCATTGCCAAAGTGTAAATAGTTTATGTTCAAGCCCACATCGTCAAATGAATTCACAAAATAGTGCCTAACTTAATGTATCAATAGTTACTTGATATAACAAATATGAGTGTTGATCAAATCGTTCCAAGACCGTTAGTCCATGATTGTACCAAGTACATGAATATACCAAGTCCGTTAGCCCAATGTTATACCAAGACCGTTAGCTCAACATTTTCCAAGTCCGTTAGATCGTTATACCAAGTCCGTTAGCTCAATGAATATACCAAGACCATTAGCTCAATGAATATGATATGGAAGTTCTAAGTGTGGCAAACTGCTATTACGCATGACTAAGCATTCGATTCGGTTCAACATGTAGTTTCAAATAATCATGATAGTTATGAAAATAATTGAGCATGTATCTCCCCAAAACATTTATGAAAACAAGTAAAAGCGGGGCTATGAAAACTCACTGGTGGAATGATGCGAAGACAAAAGTGAGTACACCGAGGTGTAATGTGATACGTTAATCTTGACCTATTATGAATGATATGATATGTCATGAGTTGCAATGTAATGTTATGCATGCACTTCATTATGTTATTTATACCATTTACGGGTTTTGAAAATATTACTCGTCGTCGAAAAATACTCTTTGACGTCTTGACCCTTCAAAATGACTTTACATGTTTTACGTCAAAATGTCATCCTACAATGGTTTTATAATGATTTTGGTGAAATTAACATTTTTCGTCGCAAAACAATGTCGTCGGAAAATCATGAAATTAACAAAATGGCTCGGAAAAATAGTCGTAAAATGGTGTACGTCGATCGTTAGAGAACGAACTCGACGGTTTTGGAAAGTTTGTATCGATATCTAAAAGTTTCAGTTCAGGAGTTTTCATCCAAAAGGTCTCGATCATAAAGATATCAAGGGCTAAAGATGGTGGTTTTGCTAATTGTGTGCGTAAAATGAGTTTCGCCAAGTTTGAACATCCGTAAATAATTTACTATGACTCCGCTTGACAAACGGCTTTTTGTTTTGAAAAATATGGCCGGTGAACTTGATTTTACTAGAAGACAATTTGTTCCAAAAGTTTTGCATCATAGTTAAAAGCGCATAAACATAGCCCTTACAACTAATGAAATACTTGAATCGTAGAAATAATATAATTTTTCGAAAATAATAGTTACGGCAACTTTATAAAAACGTGCATATATTTGTCGTTTCAAACCGCTTTCACGTAAAATATGTCCTTAGCTTCGTATCAAGTAAACTAATATATTTTTGATAAGTCGAAATAATTTGTGAAGCTTAAGGCTCGTTTTGACCGAAAATACTAAAACAGCAAGCTGAATTTTCTCGAAAATAAACATTTCGTCGTCAAACTTTAAAAATTCACCACGGCTTCGTTATAACTCCGTTTTATCCGCTCAAAAGGCCACGGATTCGTTTTAAAGTATATTTTCTAAATATCAAGGCCAAAGTTTCGCACCAACAGTAGGTTTTTCCAGAAATTCGAATTAAGGACAGAACCAAATATATAGTTATCGAAAATAGTTTTCTCGGACAAAACCTATTCTAATCCCTTCAAATCAACTCCAAAGCTAATCTAATCCTACCATACACCTTCTTAGGGTGTCATGGGTTCCTAATCACCATCAAGACCAAAGAATACCATGGGAATATTTATAGGATGACCAATATGTATATATAACTCAAAAATCATGAAATAAATGGTATAAATCACATATCATGCATACTATCTCCAAAATGAAAAGAAACATATGAAAATGAAAAGGAAACATGAAAATGGAAGAAATAAGCTTACTAGTGATAGTGATGAGGTGAAAGAACCAAGGTTAAACCTAAATACCCTAGGTTTTTATTTCAAAACCTTAGAAAGAGTATACACTAGATTGTTTAAACACTTGAAGTTGCAAAATTTTGATCCTTTGAACTCTTGATGTATGGCGGTTTTGAGGAGCCAAAAAGAGAAGAAGAAACTTTCTAACACTAACATCTTGAAATAAATGAAATACATGAGTGAGTGAAAGAGTTTGTGTGTAAACTTATACCTTTGAAATTTTTACCAAGCCATTTATTGTCCACCCTCCCTTGGCCGGATTTTTGGGATCTTGTTCACAAAATATTTTTTTTTAAATTTTTTTCTTTACTTGTATAAACATTTGTGTAATATGTGAGCATGTGTAAAAATTGTATTTGTAAAGTGTAGGTAAATGGAAATTTTGGTACAAGTAAGTTTTTTAATAGCTCAAAATAGAATGTAATGAGATAATAAAAATTGTAAAATACTTTCCTTGTGAAATTTGGGTGATAAAATAATTATCGTATAATTTTTAAGAAAACGACGTAATAATTAAACTTTAACGATTTAAGTACCAAATAAATTTGAAACACTAGGAAAACTAAAAATATAGTTTTATGAACTAGATGTAAGTTTAAAAATACCTCGGGATCATTTTTGAAAGTAACGGGTTAAATATTTAAAATAATAACTCACGCGATAAAGATTATTGAAAATATAAAATATTGTACGTGATGTTATGATCGAATTGCTAAAAGGTTACGCTGAATTTGAAACAAGTGAAATGAAATGTCGTGAATGAACTAATGAGATGCACATGATGTCCAATGAAATGTAGACTAATCATAGTCCATATGAAATGTACGTGATGTTATGATCATGAATTAGCAATCCGCCTAGTGCGTGCCTTTGCCGCTAAACCTTCAAGGTTACGCGCATTGGTATGTTCAATTTGAAACAAGTAAACCAAGTTTACTATAAATGTTGAAATAATGAGACATGAATTGTGTCGAAAGAAATGAAGTATGATATACTTGTTATACACTTTGATAGGTTGTTATGCAAAAGTTAAGGATCAATATGATATACTTGTGGATTAGAAGGAAGTAGAACGTTTCAAAGTTTATAGGTGGCCACGTTACTTTGTACATGAGTATCGAATTTCAGCATAGTTTCCCAATTTTAATTCCCATACAGTTCCTTTTTTTTCAACGATCTAGCAATCCGCCTGGTGCAAGCCTTTGCCCAAAGGGAGTTGAAACGACAAAAGGTACTGTAGGGGGATTCAGAAAGGTTCAATAAGTTGAAATTCCATACACACCTACAAAATAACGCGGCCACATTGGTATGTTCAACTTTCTTTTAAATCTGCAACTATATCATATTGTTCCTTAACTTTTTTCAAGAATCTAGCGAAACTATAATTATGTTTGTTCAACAATCTAGCAAATCCCCTGGTGCGAGCCTTTGGCGATAGCCTGGGAGTTGGTAAGACAATACACAGGAGCATGTATACATAAGGGGTGTGTGTGTGTGTATGAGGCTGTGACTACATGTATCTTATTAAATCATGCAAGTGATGCGATATTCCGTATCTTAACATGGCAATTCTATAGTTTATACTATTGCAGCCATGGCGGTTATATCCTGATGTTTTGTAAACTATTGATTTATACAGATCTGAGCCTCATTCAAATGTTTTAAAAGTTGTCTAAAATTGGGCCATTGTTTATTTGGTGTGAGTATGATACAAATATTTCATTTGTTAAATATGATTGCCGTATTAGGAAGTTAGTATAAGTTTTTTTTTATTGATTGTAGTTGTCGTAAGATACTTATTAATTGTTGTTAACTTGTTTATTTTTTTCTTCTAAGGAATACGAAGCCAATGTCATCGTTAGGAGCAAATTGAAATACTTTTCAATAATTAAAGAAAAGTTGAATCATACTCGAAGGAAATTGTTTAGGACAACCTGTTTTGGAGGGTGGCTGGATATGTTCTTTTTTGACCATGAACCACATATGTTAGATTATGTTTTACAAAAACAAGGTTTTGTGGATAATCATCACTATGACATTCCCCTTATATATACTCTTGATGGTCGTAGTCTACATTTCGGTCGACCCGAATTTTCTCTTATAACAGGCTTTCGTTTTGGGACAACAAGTTTTGATTTATATAGTTCAGGGGATTTAACATTTAAGTTGAGGGTATTTCCCAAAAAATTAGGGGTAAAACTTTCCAACTTAGATCTTCTTGGTGTTATTGAGGATGAAGAGTTGTTCGGTAAATTAACTGATGAAGACGCAGTCCGTGTGTGTCTATTGTTATCGTTAGAGGTTATTTTTATGGGTCGCTTATTGGTTGAAGAGGTGGATGATTCACTCCTTCGTTTGGTCGAAGACCTTGATGCATGGAATTCCTTTCCATGGGGGGAGCACATTTGGAGGCACTTGTACGACCAGATACTAGACGTTGTATCAAACCACAAGTGGGAACACCTAAAGGGTCTGGAAAGAGACCGGAAGTATGTTCCAACATACATGGTTGCTGGATTTGTTTGGGCATTCAAGGTTATTCCTATTTATATTATCTTTTCTTAGTTATTATTATTGAACCCAAGGTATGAGAGTAATGCATCTTTATTATTATAGATATGGATTCTTGAGTCGTTTGAAAGAAGAAATCATTGGTGGAATAAAGTCCCAGATGTCATACCAAGGGTAGTAGCGTGGTCAAGGAAAGTAATGTTTACAAGATCGGATTATGGATTGCTATTTGGCAAGGTAAAACACATTCAAATGTTTCAATGCATTAGACGAGCACCATTGACCGGATGCAATTTAATTTCCGGTATATGCAATTTAATTTCCTTGTGGTTGATGATGTTATTTAGGACTCAAGATAATTTATGATCCGAAACCAACATTAGACGAGCACCAATCGGAGTGGTATATGCAATTTAGGAATTTTACCGCACTACATACCAAGGACTCTTCCAACAAAATTACCGCATGATTACGATGCGTATCTACAGTTGGTCACGCACGTAAACATGGTAGGACGTAAAAAAGTATTTACCGATTGTGTCTAGGGTATGCATCAAGAGTCTTCAATGTAAATCACCTCAAGGATTGTGTCATTCAAGAGTTGAGTTTCGTGTTTTCAAACTCGAGGCTATTATTCGTGTTTATTTACTAGTCAACGTTAAATAATAACTATACGCTTATTTATATTAGAATTATTGTTAAGGATAATACCCTTTATTACTTTGTAGGTCCTTGCATGTGAAAGAACTTATGGATTTCGGGTAATAAGTTCATCGATATATTATCTTTATTTCTTAAACAAACTGTTGGTTTTACAATGAACTTTATTTCGCTTACAGGAAATTGGACTTTACTGCATCTTTTTCCCACCTGAGCTATGAGTTTCGAGACCAACTAAATCGTGAATTCTATGATTTGGTTGACTCTGTTATTTCTAGCAGTCGTTCAGACCCGGTTGATGTCAATGATGAGGATGATGTTGTTCTGGTAATGTGATTTCCAAATGTACACTTTGCCATACTATAGTATTAAATGTATTTTAAATGCATCACCTGTTACTCAGGAGTATTTGTTGGAAGAGGAAATAAGGTTGAGGAAAGAAGAGGAAGAACGGTGGAGGATGGAAGAACAAAAGATGATGGAAAAGGATTTTCTAATGGCAATGATAGAGGAGAAGAATCGCAGGTTGCAAAATGCAAAGTTGTTGAAGATTGAGAAGCATAAGAAAAAGAGGTCTATAGCTTTCTATAATTCAGACCATTGGAAAAGAGCCAAGGCGATATAACACCGACAAGAGGAGTAAAAAGATGGTGCGGAGTCGTCAGACATTGGTCAAAAGATTTGTGGAATCACAAAATAATCGAACACCTCCCTATAGGTGCCGGATCCGAGATATGACCGCACAAGCATAAAAAGGTTAAACCTTGGTTGAGGTATGAAAACAACTTTAACATTTATATTTTTTAAACTGCTTTTAATTTACGTGTTAGTAACAACGTGTGTGTAGGTTCTTTCCCGAAGGAACAAGGCTATCGACAAGGTACATCTTACTGATGAGTACGACGAATTTCTTGGAAAGCAGGGGCCCCTTCGATGTATGTTTCCTTGGTCCAAAGAAGTTCATGTGGATCGGAGGTTTTGGGAATCCTTAGTGTGTTTAGACCCTCCTAAGAAAGGTTGGCTTATGGACGAGGTAACAATCACGCATATCTTTCACTCCGATAGTATATTCATATTATATTGTCTCTTTTATACCCTAATCATTTATTATTGTTGCTTTATAGCACATAGAGTCGTGGTGGAATACATGTTGCATTTCGGACCGATGGCGGCGATTGGGCTATGGTTACTGCATACTTTGTTCACCTGCTCTTACAAGACTCCATCCCCATTTGGTATGTTAACGGGGAAAAGTACAAACTCCAATGGGCTGATGTTGAACAGGTAATAGTTGTGTTCATTCCTTTATACATATATTGGTATGTGTTTTGTTAACCTGGCCTTTGGTGTTATACGGCAGGTTTATATGCCTATCAATGAAAAGGAAAAACATTGGTTTCTGGCTTGATTCCATATTAGGACGGGGGTTGTAACATTTTATGACAGTGGTGATAAGTATGATCCTGAGTGGCGTCCTTGGTACAAGGAGATGCGGGCATGTTTACAGGTACCATTGCTTTAAGTTCTTAATTGATAAATGTTTGTCAAAACAACAAAATTAACAAACTAGTTATAGAACAACAGTTTTGTAGCTAGTAGTTACAAACAAACTAGTTATTGACTAAGTTGCCCATACGTCATAGTTGCCCAACTATAATAAATTATGAAACATACACTTTCAAGTGTCTATGAACCTGCCCCCTGTACTTGTTCATTAATTTGATGGTAGTATTAAGCACAAGTCAACTCTTTAAACTCCAACTTAACTATTTAACCATTTAATACAAGTACTATTTCTTAAATGCATATCTTATGGGTTGGTCCCTAGATATGAATGCTCTAATTGTTGTATTTATAATACTCTTACTGTCCATACAACACTAAACACATACTTACAGTTTCGAAGTTGCCCTAAAAAAATATTCAAGGTTGCCCAAGAACATTTAATAGATGCCCACAAAATTCTTGTGAAAGTTGCCCATCTTAACTGATTTCACAGTTGCCCATTAAAATTTCACGATGTCTGACAACATTCCAATTGAAGTTCAAATGGATATAGTTAATAGGCTCTCAGTGAGGTGTGTGGCTCAATGCCGCAGTGTGTGCAAGGCTTGGAAGTCTTGCATAGACAACATGCATTTCACCGTCCGTTATGGTGTTCGAATCACTCCAACAGTTTCATACCTTTTTTTGTCAGACAAGCGAGTCTTAAAGGTTACGTGGGTTTGGTAGATCAAAATTTTGACTTTGACCCTCTTCCTCAAACATTTCTTTTTCCTGACGTCAAACCAATTGGTTGGTCACATGGAGTTTGGGGTTTTACCTATGGACCAATTGTCCGTGATACCATGGCGGTCGTTTGGAACCCATCCATCAACCAATCAGTCAGCACGTTTGTCCCCTATGTGAACACATCACAGGAGTATGAAAAATGCTTTTTGGCTTTTGGGATTCGTCTTGACAATTTTGATCCGACCTTCCTAAAAATTTCATACCCATTCAATCCAACACAGCCATGCACTGTCTTAATTTTCACCTTCTCCTCAAAACAATGGACGGTGTTAGATCAGCATTGCTTACTTCCTAACACAATCAGAATCAAAAAAGCAAGTCAAGCAAATGTTGGGGGTTATATCTATTGGTGTGGTTATCAACGGTTGTATGTTAACGATGGTAGCACATTCGACAACTATATGATTGTTTCTTTTGACTTGCTCACCCACCGCTTCCAAGTCCCGGACATACCGATGAATTAATAGGTAAACTTCCTTTACCGTTCTATGTTTCAAACCTAAGAGACAATCGGTGGTTTCGGAAACATTCATGGGGATGTCGGCTTTTTCTATATGGGTTATAACGGTTGTTGGTGGAACGATTGCATCTGCTACACAGCTTCTTAGCATTACCACTCCAATAGCACTAAAATTAATTGGTTTTGACGACAACAACGACCCTGTACTTGAAATTGGAAACCAGGAAGGATTTAACGCAGCCATTATACTATACAAGCTTGCTACTGGGAACTTCCAACACCTGGGCATCGAGGGAGATGTTGGGTCCTTTGTGTTCAAACCGTTACGTGAATCACTTATTTTGTAGACTCATCGTGATATGGCGGCTTATTAGGATGTCTGGTTTCATTGTAGTTTGGTGTAGTTTATGTTTTCAGTGTTTGCTGTAGCTTCAGTGTGTCAGATGTAAACATTTAAGTTGTTATGTATTGTGTTAAGTTGGTATGTAAAATAACATAATATGTTTGGATGTATATACAGGCTGGACTACCAATCGTTCTAGATAAAGCCAGTGTCTTCCAGAAGAAAGGTATAAATCTGACAACATATGCAATTACCTTCAAGAATGCACCCAATGTTCTAGATCAGGGGACTCTGTTTGGTGATTGTGGTATCTGGGTATGCATATTCTTATACCGATTGTCACATGGGAAGGCATTGGCCATTGATAACCCTGTACAGGCTGCCCTTGCATATCGTGAGCATATGGCTAAATTTTTTTTCAAACACAGAGTATGTGTTTGGTAGTCATGTTGTTGTCATATTTGGTTGTAATTCTAACTATTTGTAACAAGGGAGGAATTTTGTAATTCAAAACTGATGTATCAACTACTTTAATTAATGTGAACCCCAAACAGGGATGTATTATTTTGTTAATATCGTTGTCATTAAAAGTGTTCGCATGCTATGCTTTTTTGTATCGAGCTCTATTTAAAGAATTTATTGGAAGGAATGCTTCTCATTTTGCCGATAAGTGCCCTTTTCATGATGGCCTTTATTACAACTTATTAATGTTCTTGTGTTGTTATCTTTAAATAATGAAAAGCTTTTCAATTTGTCAGTATGTTGTTGTATCCGCTACTGCTCGAAGAAACAATCACGCAGTTAAAGAATTTAGTCGATGGAATTCTTCTCATTTTGCAAGATAAGTGCCATTCTCATGGTGGCCTATTTACTACTACTTATTAATTTTCTTGCTTACATATTTTTAAATGACATATTCAATAGTGCTTTGATCCTTCTAGCCGTGGTTTCAAGAATGCTTATAGCCATGGTTCTACTGCTAGTTAATAAGAAACCACGGCTAGTTGAGAAGAAACCAAGCCTACTTGAGAAGAAACCATGGCTAGTTGAGAAGAAACCACGCCTAGTTGAGATGAAACCACGACTAGTTGAGAAGATACCACGGCTAGTTTAGAAGAAACCACGGCTAGTTTATAAGAAACCACTGCAACTAGTACTTCTGAGGTAATTCTATCCAACGATACTTCATATACACACACAGTTATGATAACCACTTCAAAATAAAATTTAAAATAAAAGTGCGAAGGTAAAAAAAATTTAATTCATACAAATTTAACAACCCATTTTATTCAATTCAATATCTTACAATCGCTTTTCATGGGTCACACACAAGCACTACAAGAACACTCATAATAAGATAACGGACACATACTATCGCAAAAACAACAAACAACATAGAACACACTTAGCGATACACACTTAGAGATCCATTAAGCCCCGAGTTTCTCGATAAAGATGCCATTGTTCGTAGCATTCACTCCAGCTCACGTGAAAGGATACGATCCGCATGATCTTTTGATCATCTTTACCATTTACCCCCCTCAAATATTCTGCTATTTTTTAAGCATGCTTGTTTCCAACACTCTCCAATTCTTGAATGAAGCTAAGCCTTTCTTCAGTGATTTGAAGCAATCTTCCCGCAAGCGCATTCAATTGTTGTGCCATACGAACATCTTCGCCAGAGGCTTGGTAGCAATAGAACACTAACATATCAGGCCAGTTATTAGAATTTGCATCGGCTCTAAGCTTATCACACCTAGGAAATCTAGACATTTCCTTATCCCAATACTTTATCACAAATTAAAAAAAATAAACTGGTTAACTAACAAGGGGGGTTTGGTGTCTTGAAATAGGCAAGCAGAAATACATACATTATCATAATCGCATTTGTTTTATCATATAAATTTTCCATGCTAAAATTACATCTTTTATTAATATTTTAATTCATCACACCAATCCATGTCCTCATAATTCAGTCCATCACATGATGCACAGCTGCTCCCATATTATTGAATAACATCCAAAAAAAAATTTACAGCCTTTCAAATGCTTTAAACCCCATCCACATATTGTCACTATATTTGTTTTTTTTTCACTTACACATGCTCACAAGATTTACTATTTCTGAACAAACATCCAAAACAGGACAAATGCTAGCTGGTTTTTCATTGGCCTTTTGCATTGACTAACCTTTCAAAATTATTGACCATGCCCTTGAACATAAAACTTAAAGAAACATTCATACACAAACACAACGTTTTATTCATGACAAAATACAAATACTTGGTTAAATAAAAATACATTAAAATGCAAGAAACTTAAAATTCATGCATCATTGCTGGCAATATAGCCAGTAGCACCAATCAACAGGGCAACCAGCATTAACCCTTTAGATCCATCAAATCTACATGACGTTGCTTTTCAGCCCTCCCTTCACGAGCTAAATCCAAAACCGCAACCAGCGCACCTAAGATATCTCGGTCTCTATGCTGCATCTCCAACATGCACTCAACTGCATCAGGAGAAACATCATCAAATGGACTAAAGGACTGGCCTTCTCGAATTAGTCGATCTCTTCTCTCAATGTTATCCTTAATTTCAAAGACATTTCGTGAAATGTACATTACTGCATTCTCATTCTCTTTCCATTCTTGCACAAACAGATACTTAAAGCAATGATGGAGCTTGTTAGAACCACAACACTCCTTTAAATGGTCAATGTTTGGTGTTGCACCCATTGGTTGTTAGATGTGAGCTGAATGCAAAATGCCTAACCAAAATCATCCTTATATAGGCAACAAAAACAGACCGGGTGTAAAACTATTACTTCTAACACTTATCAAAGTGCAACACACCAATTATTCATACAGTAAGTTAATCTTGGAACCACAATTCACCACACAACCATATGCAGTATGGTTTAACTTTAAGCATACACATACTTAGCCTTACACAACCATCTAACAACTATTACCTTAGTTAAATAAATAGAACATTGACCTAGTAATTATCCATGTTATTGAAATCATCCAAGTGATATGTATATGATGATTCAGGGAGTGAATTTAGGTTAATGCCAGAATTATCTACGTAACCCTCCCAAACGCTGTTACTTAGTTCACCATCCCAACGTACGACATCCTAATCCTGGTAAATTCTCTTATTTTGAAAATACTCATCGTCCACTTGCGATTTTGGGTCATCTTTCAATTGAAAATGAGTACCTAACCTAGGATTACGCGTTCCCTGTTCAGGTGCCATCTCTTGCATAACTTCTTTACCATTGTCTGTCCTGCTATTTGTTTTTTTCTGACAACATATTTAACCTATCTTGTCAGAATACTAAAAAAAATATTAGATATACATTTGAATGAACAATCTAGGTTACCTTTTTGCTGACCAATGGTTCTATGCATGCTGCACAAGTATGCCCTACGGTACCACACCTCCCACATTTCCTAAATTTTGGCTCCTCATTTTTTGATGGGAAGCGATCTTTGTTTTTAGGTCTTCCTGCTTGCCTCTTGTCCATCAACGGCGGTTTAACCTTTTGCAAGTTACCCGAATCATGCCATTCTGACTCTATTTCCAAAGGATACACCATTTCATGATATGTGCCTTTGAGTGCAGTTTTTGTAAACCATGTTTCCGCCCATTTGTTATAGTTAGTCAATTTTCCTTCTCTACACACGGCACACACATGACCACATGGTAGTCCCGAAAGTTGCCATTTCTTGCACGTTGTTCGTAATCAAAACCATACACGAATAAACAACATTTACCCTAATAAACAACTCAGATATTGCGTGTACCGCAAATCGCATTCATTCTTTAAGAAATCAACAATATGACTATGACGATTGTCTAGAACTTGGTACACAAAGACACATGGCAATGCCTCTTACTTCCCAATTAGCACTCTTCAACATTCTCTCTTTCAACCTTCCTAGTCGCCCATTTTGTAAGTTCAAATTCGTGCATCTACAAAATAAACATACATCAGGTAACATTTATCGAACAAGTATATGAGAGACGGCAAATATATAGTTATACCGTAGTATTTTTCGCGACGTTCAAAATACCAATCTTGTAGAAGCCGTCTATAGTACTCCAAGAGCATAGTTATTGGTACCTTTCGAACGTGCCTTGTTAATGAATTTATTGATTCCACACTGTTTGACGTCAAATAATTGTATCTCTTTCCACTGCAATATGCCCTTGACCACTTTTCATACCCGACATCTTCTAGTTTTTTACGGCTTCTGATTTTTTTGCACGAAGCTTGGAAATTGCTTTATCAAAATCTTCAGTTGTATAGGTTTTGCACACCTTCCAGTACAAAGCCTTATGCTTTTTACAGGTGATATTGCAATTCATCATCAAGTGACGACAACAATAACCATGAAAGCAATTTGGAAAAACTGTGTCACAAGCTTTTGTTATTGAATGATGCCTGTCTAAAATAATCGCCAGATTAGGCACTTCACCAATGCATTCTTTCAACCACCCCAAAAACAATGTCCAGTTTCGTGGGTCTCACCCGCATGCGACCCCGTAGCGATTGCAATAACTCGATTATTTCGCCCATGCCAACAAAGAAGCAAGTTGGTTCCTAGATACTTCCCTTTCAGATGCGCAGCGCCAATTATAATCAATGGCCGCATGAAGGCTATAAAACTCCGAATCTAGTATCGTTAAGTATATATTAGTGCTTAGTATACGTTAAGAATAATAATAATACTAACAATTGATATAAATGTGCCCGAAACTTACTGCAAAACCAAATGCTACAAAAACCATCTTAAATCTTCCAATGCTCAGACGATGTGTGTTACAGCCCCTCGCTTTTTAGCTTTAGGTTATGACAATATAAAGCTAACGCTCAAACGATTGTTCATGTTTACCGCTCAACACCTCAAATGCCAAATTCCTACCCCCAAGCTCGTTTGTAAGAAATGTTTACTTTCCATTCAAGACTCATATCTCTTTGTATGTCCTTTCCAAAGATATACCCTCCGATTATCTTTCAATTTTTCAATTAGCAACCCGACTAAGTAATTTCATTGTCGCATTACGATGATTAGGATGTAATTCAGTTCTTGAACATGTGGACATTGTTGACGCTAGATACAAAGAATGTGCTATCCGCTTTTTTACGGTGTATATGTTCCATGAGTAGCCTTCATTTATACATTTCACGATGTACCTCGTGGGATCAGATTTAATAACTTTGTATTCAAAACGCTCAAGTAATGATTTCTTTCCAATAGTAATGCATTCTGCTTTATTATAAAATTCTTTATGTTTGAAAAAAATGGTATCGGTTTTCTGGGAATCACTATTTTTTTAATTCTGGTTGTGGTGCAGTTGGTGGCATGGGCATATTTTTAAATGAGTCTCTTTGTGACAGAGGAAGTGAATGATCAGGTTGGTGAAAAGAGGCCTCTTCGACCTTTGGGGTGTCATGATAACTATCTTTGTGAATCAGCGGAAAATTCAGGTCTAATGATAAATGATTAGAAGCCGAAGATGATTTTACCTCTGAAGGTGGTGGTTCTTTTTTTGAAATTAACAGACCTACGTTTGCTCATTCTTACAACATAGTTCATGAATGAAGAATTGGACGTCTTCATCATCAACAAAGTCCAATTCCATGGAACCATCTTTGTAAGATAACCTTACTCTATCAGTTGGTGTGTCTTTCACACCGTCAACCTTTTTCTTCACATACGCCACTAGTTTATTGAAAGTGATATTTTTAGGTAGTTTAACTGCATGTTTAGATGAAGGATGCACTAAATAAACCTTAAAATTAGAATTTTCATCGTAATCCATGGTTGTGTTTTGAACAAATTTAGGTGGAAATAATTCTTGGACTTTACAGTAAACTCTTTTAAGTAAGCCAAGTGCAAATTACCAGGCCTTTGTACTTGTGCATTTACTTAGGTTTCCCAACAAAGTAAACTTTCTAAGGTTGCCCAAAATTAGTGTATCAACAAAGATACAATTTAATGAGTGTATTAAGTATGAACTACCCATTTGTGATTGTTTATTATTAATGTTGTACTTGTGCCAACTGCCTAAGATTTACTAAGATACACATTTATTTATGTTATATGAAAAATTTATTAAGTTGCCTAAACTTGCCAACTGGCCACTGGATGAAACTAGTAACTTATCCCAACTACATATAGATTGTTTGAGTAATATCAATTTCATATTTGTAGTAATGTCTAACGGTAAAAAATCATTACTATTGTTAGTATACTTATGTTAGTATGCTATAACTAGTTTTAGTAATATATTTAGGATCCTGAATTTTTTAATTTTTTTTACATAATTAACAGGGATTATGCGTAAGCGTTTGTATTTTGAAGTGGAACGACCATGTGATGACGTGCTTAACGAAATATTTAGGAAACAACTTAACAAAAGATCTAAGAAGGATGTAGCTGAAAAAGGTGCGTTGGCTGTCAAGGAAACATGTGACAAGAATAATGATGAGCACAACAACATAAATGGAAATGTGGATGGTGAGAAGTCGATTACTAAGCAGCATAAAGATGAAGCAATAATGGAACAACTAGCCAAACAAGATAGGGCTGAAAGAGAAATGGAAGAGAGAATGCGGCAAGACCGGGAACACGAGGATCTGTTCTGTAAGATAGAATAAGCTCTCCTTGGACAATCAAAATGAAAGATAAATTTAGTTAAAGTTAGATTATCAGCCTGCAGACTTGTATGTTTGTTTCCTAACCTTAATCTTAGTTTAAAAAAACATGTAATTGACTTCTTTAAAGTTCATATATTTCATTAATTTATAAAACTGCATCAACGGATGCAGTGCTAGATGCTTCCCATTCATACAAACATCTAATAAGTACATCAAGAGTTATCCACTAAGGACTACTATCAAAAGACTACTACATCAACATAACCACCTAAACCATCTATGGCCTCTTTGCTATGGCCCATGCCGGCATCTTCACGAACTCCTTGTCCCCAATAATGACCCCACACTTTTGGGCAAGCAAGTCCCCCACTCTCTCTTTGGGGGTGATGATGAGGATGGACCAGCTGGTCGTGGTTGAGGTGCAAGGGCTTCAAGAGGTGGAGATGTGAGTGGTTCTGGTTGGATGGAAGAGGGTCCTACAGGAACAGGCTTTGTCTTTGTCCTCATAAACGTGAGGGATGTTTTTCTTGGAGGAAAATAGTTCTCCCAAGTATTGTTTGAGGATGAACTATCAGAAGAATCTGAATCTGAAGAGATTTCCAGAGGATGTTTTTGTGACCCACTCATGTTGCCTAAAATGTTTTCAAAATAGTTAATGAAACAAAGACTTTTAGAGAGAAGAATTTATGGGGATACAAGAGAGATATGTGTGGTTTATGGGTGATATGTTATTAAATAGAGTTAAAAATCAATCAGTGTGTTAAATGGGTAGAAGGTGTGAGTTGTTGTGTAGTAAATGAAGTCATTGACTATTTGACTTGGTGTTAAATGGGTAGAAGGTGCTAGTGCATTTTCATGAAGATGGAAACCAACTTGGGCTGTTGTGTAACTTCATGGTGATAAAGTATTAAAATGTGAATAAGGTGTTACTTGTTGTGGCGTAAACGTGGTCTAAGCCCTGCTGGTTGTGGGAAAACCACTGATAGTGGATTTGTAACCACGGATAGCCGTGGGCAACCCACGGGTAGTATCTTTCTAACCACCCCTGTGTGTGGGTAACCCACGACTAGTATCTTTCGAACCACTGCTAGTGCAATATTGATGAAAATGGAAACTCAAGGGGCTGTTATGTAACATCGTGGTCAAAAAGTATATAATCCCCAAATCAATGAGCGATGAAAAAATTGATCTTTAAACACTTGAAATTGGCGCTCTACACAAACCCTAACCACTCCAAAACTAATAATTAAACTTCTTTTACATCCAAATCACACAATGTCGAATAATCACACAATGCTGAAAGAATATTCAACAACACATAACCTCGTTGCATACCTAACCAAGAACAATCATACTGAAGGGTTCAATGAGATGGTTGCTTTTATCAAACACACACCAATTCACTATGCATTAAGTGTAAAACCTATCATTCTTAAAGCCTACATTCATCAATTTTGGTCGAAGGAAGAAATTCAAGAATGAAATAGAGCAGAGGTTATTAGGAGTGTTGTTGATGAGAATGAGATTATAGTCAAAGAGGAGGTGATTAGGGAGGTTTTGAAGCTGGAGGATGCTGATGGGGTTGTCAATTTGTCTGATGATGATATTTTTGAGGGGTTGGAAAGATTGGGTTATGAGAAAAATGTGGAAAGAATTAAGTATCATAAAGGTATGTTCTCACCCCAATGGAAGTTTTTAATACATACTTTGCTTATTTGTGTAAGCAATAAGACAACTGGCTTTGATGAGTTTCCATAAAAAATAGCAACTGTTGTCATATGTTTATCACAAGGGAGGGTGTTTAACTGGTCTAGGATGATCTTTGAGGGGTTTATGAAGAACATTAAAGAAAAGGGTAAATAATACTTATATCCTAGGTCTGTTCAATTAATAGTGGAGAAACAGATCACGGCACCCATTCCTCATAAAAGGGAGTATAAGGTACATCATATGTTACCTAAGGTGTTTACACACTTGAGGAAAAAGAATGACAAGTTCTCAGGAAAGCTTACACCTTCATTCCCTAATATGCTTAACTTGCCAGACATTCCTGATAATGAGGAGGTACTTGAATTCCAACCCAACGAAAGCAATGATGCTCAACCCACTGCTACCACGTCTGAACACACTGCTAACCCAACTGAATCCACTGCTGAACCATTACCTTTACCTGAATCACAACACACCTGAACCACTGACGCTCAACCCAATGCCACAATATCTAATCCCACTGGTACCACATCTGGTGAGAATATTATAGAAGTAGTGAATGAATTGAAGGCTAAATGTACACAAATGGAAAATACAATAAGAAGGTTGAAGCACAAGGTTTATGTGTTGGAGAGACTAAGAAGACCAAGTGTTGCTGCATCTAATAGAGTCAAGAAGAAGACGAAGAAGGCCAGGTCCTCAAAGGGGAGGAGCAAGACCATTGATTCAGGGGAGGATGTAAACATGGATGTTGAGTTGGATTTGGATAGTGGAGATCATGGTGGTGACTATATGGTTACTGACAAGGAAGGAAAAGAAGTCGTGCTTGAAGCTTTGAAGGTTGTAGTTGATAAAGAGGAAGAAGTGGGGCAGGCAACAACCACTCCTATTGTTGCTGAATCCCCTGCTAGTACAAATGAAATCACTGATGCTACCTTACTTCTACTTGTGGGGGGGGGGGGTGGTATTTCTACCGATTACTTCTACTTATCTAATACTACGGGTAGTCTTATGTCTAATTGATGTGTGCTCGTATGATGATTAAAAATGTGTTTACCTAGATACTATTACTTCCTAGTTATCTTTTATTGGTCGGTTGAATTGTCACACCTTATCTTAACGCGTTGTATTCCTAAGGTCGTAGGGTGTGCATAGTCCCTAACTCTTTGAGATTATCCTTCGGGTTTAGCATACGAAATCCGCAAGCCCTTAAGCTATTTCATTCATAAACCTCACTTTCACAAAGTATACTCAAGCATTAAACACAACGTATGATGCGTAGTTACACTCCTAAGCCAATTACAATTAAGATAAGAAACAACCTAACAATGATTAATAACTAGGTTTCATAGATCTAAGCAAACACACAAGAAATTTAGCTAGACATGGTAAACAAGCAAGCATACACACAATCAATTGAAGACATAATGATACTTTGGATTAAAATACTTATATCGATGTGTAAAATAAGGTTTGGGACCCTAAGATACTGTCCAAATCGGACTACAAATGTTTTGGGTTTTTTTCTCCAAAAGTCTACCTCCTTAAATGCAGGAAAATCGAATTCTATATATAGATTTACACTTGCGACGACATCACCTTTTGGATGGGACGCCGTCAGCTCGCGGTCATTAGGGTTTTCGTCTTGGCCAAGTCATCAATGGAAGGCGTCACCTTAGAGTTGTAACGCCGGTCTTGATTGGGACGCCGCCGATTTCGGATCCGCGTTTGAGATGAAAAATTCGAGTGACGCCTTGTTCTTCAAATCCTGACGCCGTCAAGTTATATGAACAAAAATTCCACTGAGCCGTCTGGTGCATATTTTGATAAAGTCTCTATATAGGGACGGCGTCGCCCTTTGATTGGGACGCCGTCTGGTTCTGTTTGAGCAGCTTGAGACTTTGCCATTTTCTTCATGTATTCGCTCCTTTTCGTCAAAATGTTCATCATTCCATCATTTTGCTTCCAAGAGACCTAAAAAGTGAAAGGGGATGAAATTAAGTAGTAACAGATATAAAAGTGGTCGATTAAGGGTTTAAATGACCCCTTAAAAGTGTATGTTTTAAATCCTTATCAAATATCCCTACACTTGGTATTTGCTTGTCCTCAAGAAAATGTGCTTTTGGCCAATCAATTTATAAGTTAGGGGGCATGAATCATAGGTTTAAAATAATTCAAAACAAGTAAAAGCACCGCAATAGTCATAACAAGCACAAACATTATATACTAGCACCTCACAAGGGGTGTTTGGATTCTCTCATCTCTCTGGCTTATATGAAATATAATAAATGAAAATGGAAGATAAACACTCATTACCTGGCATAGTACATAGATTACCATAGGCTTGAGACTAGATCAAAACTCCACCGCTTTGGCGTAAGCACCTAGGAACAACTATCTAACATGTCTTTGCAAGGGTTGTAACGTTAGGCTTACGGTAGAGAAATATAGGATTTTGTTGGATAGGCGATATTTAGTCGTGGCAAGTCAAAAATCTTATGTTACAAGCATGAAAAGTGTGGCGTTGCTAAGCCAAGACTCGACTCACTAACTCTAGATAACTTGAAACAAACAAACATAAATTTAAAGACATAAACATAAAGATAGATGTAGGATAGGAGCCTGTATGTTTTTCTTCATTGTTTTTTTTTTGCATACATTTTTACTCTACCATCTTTTAAGATAACATCAAAATATAAGGGATTTATAGGAGCATCCCTACACTTGAGTTTTTATTTTTCTAACACTAATTGACTCGATTTGAAAAGATAATTATTTCTTTACGTAAAAAAAGGGAATTTGAATTTATCATTCTTTCCCGTTATTCCATAAAATATTACTTTTACCTATGAGTCTCAATCATCTCAAAACTCTGTACAAAAGATATGACTCGACTTAGCAACCATGCAAGTAACTAGATATTTGAACTAAGGGTTTAATAATGATAACAATAATGCACTAAAGGTGAGTGCATACAAGGTAGGCTAAGGCGATTTGGGTGTACATTTGGGGGTGGATTGTAAACAATGCTCTTCGTTGATATTCCGGAAAACCGAAACATCACGAGAACCGCGAAAAGGATAGGCTCTGAGAGGTTAACTAGGGGTATCGTGTACTAAAGATGAGTACATCGCAAGGGTGTGGGATAATTACTCGACCGATGTGGAGTAAGTAATTATAGTACAGGTTTTAAACAAGGGTTATCCTAATGCCTCTTATCACTTAGATATTCCTAACTACACAAGTGTAGTCTCACTAGCGATCTCAGAATGCATCACAAAACAAGTTCTAGAATCTATTATACTACCAGTACACTCTCTAAGCATTAAAGGTGAATGCTTTTATTCCTAAAGATCTAGGGGCGAACCTCACATTTTTGGGGTGGAATTAGAGTGGTAAACGGTTTTTTTGTGCTAGTCATATAACTCCTATCCATGAGACACTTTATTAAGACTAAAGTTTTAGCTCGTACATGTCATAAAAAAAATTAAATTTGGTGCTAAAATTGCCATAACAAATATTTCTCATAGTTTATTACACAATTTACCAAGGACAAGACAAATAATCAAGGATAAGAATAGTTTCTAAGTTCCCATTTTATTCTCCCTCCCTACACTTAAACTGAACATTGTCCCCAATGTTCCCCAAAAGTATTAAAGTTATGATTAAGGAAGGTAAGTAAGGAAATGAAACTAGTACTCCCCTGATTAGCTCGGTAGGATCTGTGTGAGGTTGCGGTTAAATTCTTTTCCAAGAAGAATGCATACGTGATAAGCTCCATCCAATGTTGTGTTTCAAATATAACCTGCACACTTTAGAAAACAAACGAAACACTCACATAAAATCGGCGGTAAAACTATATATGACACAACTACACTAAGATATAATGCTTGTGGAATGGATGTTTGCATTTTTTCTGGAAAAATTAAGACCTGAGAATTTCCAAAAAAATTATAAGTAGCACAGAAAACGAAAAAAATGAAAAGCTATTTCTGCTTAACCTGACATCGTGAGGCTTTAATCCTGACACCGTCAGGTTGTCATGAAAAAGCGGTCCGCTGCTTTTCTGGAAAAATTCGGAAAATTACATCTTTAAAACCTGGAAAAATTCCTGCAAAACATCCATTATGACTCGATACAAGCATTTGAATCTAACAAACACACATATAAATCAATTTCACTAATTGTAATTCTCATATTCACGTTCTTTCTTTTTGTAAAATACCTTTATATGTAACTAAGACGAGGTTAAAGACAAAATAAAGCATTTTCACAAAATCAAACACGAGAATAAACAACAATGAAAAATATATATGCCAAACAAGCAAACAATTAAGCATGGGTTGCCTCCTACAAAGCGCTTTTCTTTATTTATGAGTCTTGCAGCTAGAATCGAAGTCGTGCTCCTACATACCTATGTAAGTAAGTTTATCCTCAAGAATGTCATAGGGATCAAACTTATCTTTTATCTTCCTATTGGTACGCTTAGTCCGGTATGCCTTTTCTAACTTTTCTCCATCGGGATCATAGATTCTCATCCTAATGTGCCATTCTCCATTTCCATCACTAGGTGGTCTATCCCAACTCCAATTATGCTTAGGCTTCTCACTCTTAACTTTCCACTTATTCATGTTAAGATTAATGGGCAAGGTTCCTAGGAACTCGATCATCTTCCTAAACATGAAGGTATCCTCGAACGGGTTCACTTCAATGTCCCTAGCCAATTGTTGTTCATGGAAACTTGAGTTACTTACGAAGGTCTCTTCTAGATAGAAAGGTCGTTGAGGACCTACAAAATCTCTATTAGTCCAAGGTCCATATCTAGATGATTTTCTATCCAACATGATCTCATAGGGTATTTCGTCCTCTTTGTAGTAGATATGCTTCTTGACATCGTAAATTGACCTAGCATTCCCTTCTCCTACCACTATCTTAGACATCTTACAATCAATTATTGCACTTGCGGTAGCTAAGAATCTTCTTCCTACTAGCAATGGGCATGTCATGTCTTTATTCATGTCTAGCACATGGAAATCCGCCAAAAGAGTTAATCGACCTACGTGCACTACCATGTCCTTAATTATCCTACCGTTGGAATCACTCCTAAACCTAATTCAAGTGTTAGTGATTCATATGTAATAGTTAGCTTAATTATGGCCTTTATGTTTGTTATTAGCTTAGGCTTATGTAGAAGGCCCATAAGCCCAGGCCCAAGTCCACTAAGGAAAGGAAGGGACTAGGAGTGTTGCCCTAGCTCCTCTCCTATAAATACCTTGTAATAACCCTCACTGAGGGTTGGTTGTTCAATTCACTCTTTCACCTTGCATACGCTTAACCTTTCTTTATGTTTCTACGCATAGTGTGTTTGTGTGTTGTTCAACCGATCTCTTCTCTCTCTACTCTTTCTATTGATGCTTGTGTTGTAAACTTAGTGACCTAACGATGGTATCAATCGCCAACTAGTTGGGTGAATCGTTTGTTGTTAAAGTGAGTTTTGGTCTTACGCGTAACAACGGTTCCAACTTGGTCACGCTTAAAACCGATTTTTACACTTTTAATCCAAGATTCTTGTCCTTTCAACGTTTTTAGGTGTTAAAATATCTGCTTTTGGCAAAAGTTTCAACCTTTACGTGTGGATCATTGTTTTGAGCTTGGTTTTTACGTGGTATTGTTCTACGCATAACTGCTTTAGACGCTTTGGATCATCAAGTTTCACACTTTTGTGTTATTTTGGTGATATTGAAGATACTTCATCACAAAAATCTGGTTTAGAAACATCTTTGGGCAAAATCATTTTAGGAGGAGTTCTACGCGTAACAAAACCCTAAAACTACGCGTAACTTGTTCCTTGGTTTGATCTTCAGTTTTCGTGGTTTACTCCGTGTTTTCTTGCTTGGATAAGCCTGAAAACACGTCGACTTTGGATATCTTTTGCACTGTGATAGTGTAAAAGATCACTTGGGCAAAACCCTAAACTTACGCATAAGCTTAAGCTTACGCGTAGAACCCATTACGCATAAGATTCATCTTACGCCTAAGCTTTGTCTTACGCATAAGGTAATCCTACGCCTAAGTTTTCTACGCCTAACTTACTGTTTACGCATAACTTTAGTGTTTTTCTCCTTACTTACGCGTAAGCTAAACCTACGCGTAACTTTTGTTGTTACGCGTAACTTTGGTGTTTTTACGCATAAGTGTTACTTGGCTTTATTGTGATTTCTACGCCTAAGGATACTTCATCAACAAAGGTTCATTCGACTACAAAGATCCATTTAACAACACAAGTTTTCAACATGTCACAACCACCATACTCTAACTATTTCCCTTATACTTATAATCAACAACAACAACAACAACTAAGTCCACAACATCAACAATTTAATCAACAACAAGCAATTTATCAACAACAATTTAATCAACAACATACTCCACAACTTGCAAGAATTCCACAACCTCAAATGGTTCAACCACCACCAAGTCTTCAAGTACAACCTTACACAAACTTCTACAATCAACATCCATCCAGGAACACTATGAAGGAACCGTCATGGTTTGGCAAGATGTGTGAAGCCTTAAGTAGCCAACAATCAATTCATGAAGCTGGCTCACTTGATAGACCTCCAATGCTCACTCCCGGTAATTATGATCAATGGGTGATAAGGTTCTTTAGGTTTTGTGATCTAAAGAAGCCACATGGAAAGTTCTTAAAGAAGGTCATTATGGAAGGTCCGTTTCAGATGCCTACTGTTGTCACACCCGCAGATCCAGATGCCAATCCACCAAGAGATGTTGTCACCAACATTGCAACTGTCTCCCAACTCTCTGGAGATGAACTTCTACATTATGAAGCCGATGAACTAGCAATGCAATACATCCTTTTGGGACTACCTAATCCGATCCTTCGAAGTGTTGATGCTCAAAAGACAGCTAAAGCAATGTGGGAACATATTCATCTTCTAATGGAAGGCACATCACTCAATCAGGAAGACATGGAATCCAAAATTTACTTGGCTTATGAACACTTCATGATTGAACCAGAGAGACATTAGAGTCATATCATCATCGTTTTCGAGACATCATTAATGATTTGGACAAACACAACATCATCATGCCCCGAATTGTCACAACACAAAGTTCCTAAGTAGTCTTGGTCCGAATGGGAGAAGTATGTCATTTTCTCCGTCAAGCTAAGAATCTTCATCATGCTACATACGGATTGTTGTACGACTATTTGAAGCCTCATCAAAAAGAAGTTGATAAGGAAAGGATTCTCCGTGGTCAAACTGTTTCACCTTCACTTCCGGATAATCAACAACTTGCTTTGTGGGCTCAAACCAATTATCCTCCTCAACCAGCAACTCAACCAACTGCCACAATCACACCATATGATCCATCACAACAACAATCTCAACAAACTCAATTGGTTCCATACAACAACAACAATGATCAAGCATTTGTCAGTGAAGCTAATGAGGACTCCGATCCGTTCGATGCATTGCAACAAGGATTTGTTATGATTGCTAAAGCATTTGGTCGTTATACAAACAAATCCAACAATCGCATTCGCTCCTCATCAAACACAAGGAATCAGCTGTTGTGAACAATGGACGAGTTGAAGTTCGTAATCGTGGTTATGGTCGTCGATGGGCGGTGGTCAAGGGTTTAATGCTATGGGTAGGAATAACAACGAGCTCAAGTGGTTGAACAGGAAATGCTCGAATGGGTTGAATGGTCTTCGATGCTACAACCGCAATGAGAAGGACACTGGCTAATGCATGCCCAAAGCCGAGGACTAGGGGCGTGCTTATCACAAGGAGGCTCTACTTTTGGCTCTTAAGGATGAAGTGGTGGAACTCTCACGGACAAAGAACGAGCTTTATGGCGATGCATGCACTCGAGATGATGATATGGAGGACTTGCGTGCCAATGCAGCAGATTATGTTGATGGCTAATATGCATGAGCTACATATGAGTGACACAGGCCCAAGTATGACATCGATGGCTTGTCTCGTGTACCCGAACAAACCATATTCATCTCTCGATATAATATCTCCGCCAACATCCGAATCCGCAAGGCTCGGATTGTTCAAAATGAGTCATCCACATCTCATTCGACGATTTTCAACTAGACCCGTAGTTACATTTGATGATCAAGATGACCCTATGGTTTCCTTTGATACTCAAATTGATTCCGTGGTTATACTTGAGGATCTAAATAATGATCATGTTGTGAATCACGTTGAACACTCGAATCTTTGCCTCATCTAGATCTTGCTCTTTACTTAAAGACCATCAAACCCGAATGGAAGAATGTCATGCATTAAATCGTGACTTAAAAAGTAAAATGCATGTTAACCAAGGATCTTGAATGTTTAAAATGCAACTCAACTTTTTCAAAACTCAAGAAAACCGTGAAAAGGTTTTGAAGTCGCTTTGCTAAATCTCATCAAAACGAACAATCTTTAGAACGACAGATGCGTGATCTAGCCGCTTCAAGAATGCTTTATTGTCTCGACATAGAACAATCGAAACATGAACATAAACAACAAATTAACGCCTTACTTTGAAACTCAAAAGCCAAGGTCGAGTTGTTAACTTGTCAAAACAGTTCTCGAGTACAAAAAGCATTCCACGAAACGAATAGATACCTATCTTGAAGAAATTGTCGACTTACAAAACAAAATCAAAGAGTTTCAAATGTTGTTTATAAACATGGTGAGTCAATCACAACTATTCAAAAGTTTACTTTTAAACCTAATCCAAATGGATATGGTCCGATTCTTGCCGATTACAAACCTAAGTTTTCAAACGAGCATTCAAACCAAATCCTCAAGTTTACAAAGTAACATAGAATTGATGATTCAATTATGACTGTTGTTGAATATAATCGCATGGAGGAATTAGATGCAGATGACGAGAGTCGGTCAGAAATGGAAAATGTTGTTTATAACAAACCATTTAACTATTCACAAGCCGTAACTTTTGTCACACAACAAGATACTTCTAACAAACCTTTGGTTATCTCACTAGTTTCTGAAGTTAGTCCCCAACACAATGGTGCACAAATTAATGGTCCTTTACCTTCACTTAGTGAAGTTAAAACAAAAGCCGAAAGTTGTCGAGTTATAAAATACTTTGACACTTTCACATCTGACCTCAAAATTTTGGAACGTGAGATTGAATTTCATTCTGAAATAAAAGTTAATCATTTTCAATCGCCTCTAGCGCGAGAACATAGAGATATTCTTCAGAAAAGAATTTTACCCCATGTCAAAAATTTGAAAACCTGTGCACAATATTGGGAAAGGGATTTTCATAAGGAACTTGGTCTCATGAAAACAGTTTTGAGAAAAGCGAAACATCGATTTCAAATACTAAACGAAAAGAAATTATTAAGAAAAGATGTGGATCGACTCTTGGAAGATGTTATCTCGTACGATATCCATAATGTTGTGTTATTGCATTCTTTGCCATGTGCATCCGATCATATCTCTGCCGATTCGTTGATTCTGTTAATATTGTTGATAATACTGATAATGTGCATCTGATCGAGTCTTTAAAAGTGGAAAATGAACGATTGTTAAACGAGCTTTCAAATGCAAAACGTCGTCTTCAATGGTGTCAAAAGGATTGTCAAAATCGTGAACTTGCTTTGCAAAACAAAATCAACCAGTTGCAATCCAAAACGTTTAATCCAAAATTTGAGCAACTGGATGATCAAAACGTGTCTTTGAAATGTCAAATCTCAAAATATGAACAAGAACTTGTAAAAGTTAAACAGGAATATGGTGTCATATTTGATTTACTTAAAAAGACTCGTGATGAAGCATCAAACGAACTTGATCATTTTCTTGCTCACACTAAGGAAGTCATGAATTTTTGGAAATCTTCGCTCGAAAATCAAGAATTGGTGCACACTATCTTTAAGTTAAGAGAAATGTTAGGAAAGTATGAACAACTTCCGCCCACCGTTATTAAGAGAATAGCACCAAGAACACTTAGTAATCGTGACCCTAGAATCCCTACCGCCAAATCACAAGATACTAATGTGCTTCCCTCTCGCAACAGAATAATTGCCTCTTTTCCTAATGTCCGCACTTCAAAGCCTAGGAGCAATACAAGGAAGAATAGGAAGTTGCGACCTAAGAAAAGATCAATAAGGAATGTCAAGTAGAAGAACACCCTAGGATTTTGAATAAGACTCACGTTGCACCTACTTTAGATATTGCGTCGACAAATGTAATAGAAAAGTGATGTAACGAATGCTAAACCTTTAAGTACTTTTGATATTCATCGATGCATCTTGTGTTATTTGTCGTAAAATTACGAATTCTGTTTGTCATGACAAATGTGTTGCTAAAACTATCATCTCTCGTTTAAGGAATCCTAAGAATCGGAATACCTCTAGGCCCACTAATCATTCTCAGTCTGTGCTTGGTAGACCGCCCTCTTTAGATTCTAAGAACCGCATTGATGTCCCTGTAGTTCCAATATCACCTCCAAAGAATGTAGTACCACCTAGTGCATTCACTAAGACTAAAGCAAATACTAGTTGGAGATGGCAGAAATGGATATATAACACACTAGGATTTAAATGGATGCCTAAAGTCATTGATGTGTGTATTTCTCCTATAACTGCTTCGGAACCCTCTAACATTTCGGGTTCCACATCTACTTCTATTCCATCTGTGTCGTCTGTGTGTAATGCAGGTGATACAGATCATTCTCTGGATTGTTGATAGCGGATGTTCCCGACACATGACAGCAACCTTAAACTGTTATCAAACTTTATTGCAAAGTTCATTGGCACCGTCGATTCGGAATGATCACTTGCAGCTATCATGGGCTACGGAGATTATATCAATGGCAATATCGAAATTAGCGGTGGTTTATTATGTGGAAGGCCTCGGTCACAATCTCTTTTCGATCGGTCAATTCTGTGATGGAGACTTGGAAGTTGCTTTTCGGGAGAAAACTTGTTTCATTCGTGATCTACAAGGAAACGATCTTATGTCTGGCTCTCGCAATTCTAGTCTGTACACTATCTCAATGCAAGACATGGTTGCTTCATCTCCCATCTGTCTACTCTCAAAGGCTTCATCAACAAAATCCTGGCTATGGCACCGTCGTCTCTCACATCTAAACTTTCAAACCATCACCAACCTTGCTCGACACAAACTTGTTGAAGGTCTCCCACGATTCCGGTATTCTAAAGATCACCTTTGCTCAGCTTGTGAACAAGGGAAAAGCACTCGTGCTCATTTTCCTTCAAAGGTGGAACACTGACTCTCAAAGATGTGCTTCATCTTCTTCACATGGATTTGTGTGGCCCGATGCGCGTGCAAACGATCAATGGCAAATGCTACATCTTAGTAATTGTTGATGACTATTCACGATGGACTTGGGTCTACTTTCTTCAAGCAAAGACCAAGCTCCACAGATGATCATCACCTTTCTCACGAAAATTCAAGTTCACTCAAACACCGTCCGACAAATCGTAGCCCGACAAAGGAACCGAATTTGTGAACCAAACTCTTCGAGAATTTTATGAGAAAGTGGGAATAGAGCATCAAACATCTATTGCACGGACACCGTAACAAAACGGAGTTGTTGAAAGACGAAACCGTACGTTAGTGGAAGCTGCAAGAACAATGTTAATCAATGCTAAACTTCCAGATTACTTGTGGGCAGAAGTTGTATCAACTGCATGCTACACTCAAAACCGTTCAATGATTACAAAACGCCACAACAAAACACCTTTTGAGCTTATCCACAACAGAAAACCGAATCTCAAACACTTTCATGTATTTGGATCCCTTTGCTACCCAAATAATGATCGTGATGACTTTGGAAAGCTTAAAGCCAAAGCTGACATTGGCGTCTTTATTGGATACTGTGAGAATTCTAAAGGTTACCGGATCTGGAATCGTCGTACAAAGCGAGGTTATGGAAACGATTCATGCTAATTTTGATGAGCTTACGAAATGGCTTCGAGTATAATGACTTGGAACCCGGTCACAACCGCTTAAACTTCCTCAAACCCCATCATCACCGAACAAAGCCCTCAACTTACTCGTCAACAAATGGAAAGACTATTTGCTCCTCGTTCAAAGGACGATATTGATGAACGTGCTCGTGTGTATCCGATGTTTCCATTGCTCAACCCGATACTACTCTTATACGATACACCTGCTACAACAACTACGTTGAAGAAGCACCACCATTGACTCCACCACAACAGTTGAACAAACCGCTTCCAACAATGATGAATCCGGTGATGATGTTCTTAATGAAGTACCCCACCGCATGATTTTGATCCAAATGCGTTCTTTAACCCGTTTGCTAATGAGATCTGCGCACCGATGTCGCGGAATCATCTACAAGCCATTTGAATCCTCTCGAATCGCACAATGTATACCAACATCAACCTCTACACATCGATGGACAAAAGACCATCCTCTGGAAAATATTATTGGCAACCCGAATCAACCAATCGTTACGAGACAACGTCTTCACATAGATGGTGAACATTGCATTTATGCACTCACCGTCCGCCAATCGAGCCTAAAAACATTAAAGACGCAATGACAAAAGACACCGGATTGAATCCATGCAAGAAGAACTCAACCAATTCAAACGTCTTGAAGTATGGGAACCGGTTGAAAGACCAACAGGGTTTACGTCATTGGTCTCAAATGGATTTGGAAGAACAAATTGATGTCAAGGAACGAATCGAAACAAGTCACGTCGGTGGCTAAGGGTTATCGACAGGAAGAGGGGATTGATTTTGAAGAATCATTTGCTCCGGTTGCTCGTCTTGAGGCTGTTCGGATCTTTCTCGCGTTCGCGGCTCATATGAATATAACGGTCTTTCAGATGGACGTCAAAACTGCTTTTCTGAATGGGCAACTTAAAGAAACGGTTTATGTCAGCCAACCAGAAGGATTCGTTGATCCCGAGTTCCCGAACCATGTCTACAAACTGAACAAAGCTCTGTATGGTCTCAAACAAGCTCCTCGGGCATGGTACGATAAGCTATCATCTTTCCTCATTGCCAATCATTTTACCAAAGGTTCGGTCGACCCAACTCTTTTCATACAATATCACGGGGAACATATTTTAATTGTTCAAATTTACGTGGATGACATCATTTTTGGGTCAACACATAAAAAGTACTCAATCGCTTTTGCAAAACTAATGAAGAAACATTTTGAAATGTCCATGATGGGTGAACTTACGTTCTTTCTAGGACTGCAAGTTCATCAATCACCCCGTGGTATTTTCTTGAGTCAGTCCAAATATGCCCTTGAATTGTTAAACAAATTTGGAATGCAAAACTGTGACACCTATGCCACACCAATGGCTACTACCAAGAAGCTAGACGCTGATTTACATGGGAAATTGGTGGACCCTACCAAATACCGAAGTATTATTGGGTCTCTCATGTATCTAACAGCCAGCAGGCCTGACATTGTATTTGCCGTATATCTTTGCTCCCGTTATCAGTCGAGACCAACTGAAACCCACCTCTCTGAGGCTAAAAGAATCCTCCGATACATCAAGGGAACCATTAATTTGGGGATCTCGTATCCGAAGGATTCGGTTTTGAACTAATCGCCAGACGCCGACCACGCAGGATGCTTAGATTCACGGAAAAGTACTTGTGAGCATTACAATTTCTTGGTGATAAATTGGTGTCATGGCAATCGAAGAAGCAGGATTGTACATCGCGTCCTCAACCGGCGTAATATGTAGCCATGTCGGCGTGTTGTGCTCAAGTCATTTGGATGAGAACACAACTCAAAGACTATGGTTACGTATTTGATGTAATCCCGATGTATCTGCGACAATCGGAGTGCTATTGCGATCTCGTGCAACTCCGTTCAACACTCAAATCAAAGCACATCGATCTTCGATATCATTTCATCAAGGACCACGTGGAAGTGGTACAGTTGAATTATACTTGTGGGTACAGAATACCAATTGGCAGATCTACTCACCAAAGCCTTAGCTCCTGCTAGGTTTAATGAGTTGGTCCACCGGATTGGTATGCGGTGTTTGACTCAAGAGGAACTGGATGAACTCTTAAAACAGTCTTAAAAACCAGTCAAACACCAAAATCTCTTTTGTAAATATTTTTCAAAAACAAAATACAAAAATATAAAATCAGATAAAACAACAAAAATATTCTTCTATCTATATTTCTTCAAACATGGCAAGTACAATTCTTCCGTCAACACTCAAATCTTTCAAAATTCAGTATTTTTCCGATCAAGTGTTGAGGGGGAGAAAATAAATACTTAATTGTTTCAAAATAACCTTTGTACTTGCATGTTACCTTATCCCGGTTGTTTCTTTAATAATGGTGGTCACATTTCTGGTTTCGACACTCCTCGGACTAAAATTTATAAACTTTCATTATTTCTTAAGTCGAGGGGAGTGTCGTCAAAGTTATTTCCAAATATTCTTCGTTTGGTAACCAAAATGGAAGTTAAAGGCATTGGATGTAAATGGTAGAGGTGGAGGGACTGAAAGTGTCAAAAGTTTAAAGTATTTTTTAATAAAACACTCCACCCAACTCATTTAATTCATCACATTTATTACTTCACCAAACAAATCCTACGCCTAAAATTCAATCTGCAAATCCGAGTTCTTGATCTTCAATTTGTAAGTGGTTTCATAATCTTAACGTATTTACAAACAATGGTTTTGAATTTTTTACAAATCCAACGGTTAAAACGTGAGATATGAGTGATTTTGTGTTCTACGCATAAGCGTATGAACACATAATCTTGTTTATGTGTTTGTGGTTAAAAAGATAGTGTCAAAACGTTTCTAAAACATCAATGATACCATTTTTATCCTCAAAACTAACCCAGAAACACGAATTGATTGATTTTGAAAACTAGGGTTTATGCGTAGTTTGGGTGTTTTCAAATGTGAACGTTTTGGTCAAAAAGATTGTTGTGTGATGTTGTTTTCATGATGAATTGATCATATCTAGGCTCGAAACAACCCGAAACATCTAAGTGAAATAATTAAAATTTAGGGTTCTAGTTCATACGATTTGGGTATTTTTGATTCATGATGAATTTGATGTTAAAACTTGGATAAGACATACTTACATAGGCTTCTTAGACTTACCGAAAAACTTTGGTGCATTTTCCATGGCTAAATTTCTTAGGCGTAATTCTTGAACTTTAGGGTTTAAGTTCTACGCATAAGTTTTTACGCATAACTGTTTGATGAGTATTCATGCCAAATCGTTATAGAATGAATGTATGTGTTAATATTGATGCTATGATGAACTTATTTCGGGTTTGATACAAGTGAAAATTCGTAATCAAGGTTATTAGCAATCTACGCATAAGGATCACCCACGCGTAGCAGGTTATGCGTAAGAGAAATCTTACGCGTAGCGTTTACGCGTAAGGTTCTACATAAGGGACTACGCGTATCCCGTGAAGGATATGCGAACAATGACCTCACGCATAAGGTCTACTCTTACGAGTAAGCCTTACGCGTAAGGTTTTATATGCGCCACGTGTAAGCTCACGCATAAGGTCCCCTTTTCCCACGCTGTAATATTTCTTACGCGTAAGTCAGGGTCCTACGCATAAGCTTGCGTTTTACGCGTATACCTCTCCTGTTTACGCATAAGCTTGCCATTTCTACGCCTAAGCCTTGTTTAACCTTAATCATGAATTGTTACGCGTGCAAACTTGTAAATAAATAAATCATAACGTCACGAAACCAATAATGTCACTAATAAGCTTAAACGTTTAATATGTTGTGAAAAATAAGTGATAACATAAACTTTAAAACTTAAAGTTAACTAACTCACGAAACTTATCACGACGTCATTGGACTATTGGACAAACAAGTGACTTTGGACTCGTAACAATCATTGACATATCACATTCAATAATTAGACAATAAAACCATCTGTTGACTAACATAATGTCTTTCGATATGTTGGTTCTTTTGGCTAAATGTATTTCAGATCTAGACATGGACGCTCAAATGAATGTGGATGCACCAAATGTTCTCACCGTTGCTGATATCTTCCCTAATGGCTATCCGATGAAGATTGGAAAGAACAACCTTCGAGTTGACTTTGAAACTCTCACCGCCGTAGTCTTCTTGCTTGATTGTGTGGATATTCTCAAGAATCATCCTTATCGAACATGCTCTCCAATTCGCTCTTGTTCCGAGATCTACATTCATCGATTACGGAATACAATGCAAAAGATCAAAGGACGAGAATGTTGTGACGGTGACTCTCAACCACAAACAAGTCACCATCACACCGCAGACTTAAGGACTTGTTCTCCTCATTCCCGACATCGAGCCAACCGAATACATTGTCGCACCAATCAAGAGACTGTTCTTCAATTCATGATCGACATTGGTTATGATGAAGCTACGTGGAGTAATCACTAAGCATTCATACGTGGATCTTAAGAATATTCCTCAACCTTGGAGAACACTCTACATCATCATCACCAAATCGGTTTACGGTCGTGACGGTGGCTATGAGCATCCCAAGCTCATGGAACTGCAAATTTTTGGGCTTTGATCAACATGAAGCACATCGAAATTGAAGCTCGATATGGGACGACATGATGTCATTCCTCAAAAGCTTGGCTCAAAGATTCCTTATATCGATATACAAATTGTTGATCCAAAGAGCACTTGGACTCAATCTCGATATCCCCAAGAGACTCAATGACCCCAACAATCACGACATGTTGTCTCGAACCTACTCTAACTATCGATTCAAGGAATCAACAACGAAGAAACAGGTGTTGTGTTGCGGATCACCTTCATGTCGATGAAATCAAAAGCTCTACACATACAAAAGGTATCGGTAGCGTTGAAGAAAGCAAAGTTGGTTTTCTCGATGACAAGTCTTCGGTACACCTACAAGGAAAACCAGAAGAGGGAGTGCGAGGAAGTGTTGCAAGCACCGAGAGTCAAAACAAAGTTCCCAAGAGGAAACCTCCACTCAAAAGGAAAGTTCCTTCTAAGGAAGTTGTTCCTATTCCCGAACCTAAGCCTGAACCGCCAAGAAAGCTAGTGGACGAAAGCTCTGAAGATACAGAATCAGACGAAGAGATCTTCTACTCTGAAACTGCAACCGATATCAATCCTTCAGTAGTCAAACCTCCCAGTCCTATAGCTGAACACGGCAAAGGGAAGACTCCAGTAATTGAGCCTGAAGACGAAAGCTCAGATGAAGAGCCACTGGATACAACATACAGGAAGAAGTTTAAAATTATTAGACTCCAACACAAAGCTAAAGAATTTGAACAGGATCAAATGCGTGGCCCCGGAGGGTCGAGTGGTGGTGTCCAATCTTCACCAATTCCTGATGCGGTTAATCAACCCGATAAGGGAACTGGTGCCACCGCTCTTGTGCAACAACAAAAGCTTCTGGAGGATTCTATTAATTATGACTTTGAGGAACCAGCAAAGGAAAAGTCTGAGAAAGAAAAAGCTGAGAGTGAGGCTGCAGCTCATGACAAAGCAGATGAAGAGGCCCGGACTAAGGCTGATGAAAAGACTAATTCTGGAAATGATGAAGAAACTGATTACGATAACCTTCTTCTAGATAGTCCACAACGTTCTAAGGAGGAAACTTCTGAGCCTCCTAAGGACCCCGAGTCTCCTCATGTCTCCTCCTCATCAGATTCATCATCTCATTCTTCACCACCACCATCAAAAAGATCAACCAGATCCACGTCCAAATCAGTGAAGAAGCCAACTGCCTCTTGGATCTCTCAAGCTAAGACACGAATCGTTAAAGCTGTCAAACAAGTCAGAAAGAAAGACGTGCTTTACAAGAAGCTGAATTTTCTCGCTGATCAGGTACAGTATCTACATGATGAGAATGACAAGATGCAAGTTGAAAGGGAATACGTCCAGAAGTTCATGAAACGTGATCTTCAAGGGGAAATGAACGAGATGATCAAAGGTTACACTCATAAGTTCCTTCTTGACATCGTTCCTGGAGTTACAAAGGAGATGTTTACCAAACAACTCTATCCGAATCTCTTACATCTGGCCAAGCAAACTATGAAATCAACACCAATGCATGTAAACATCAATCCAGTTGATCCCATAATCTTCTCAGATGCTGAATTGGTCAACCGGCTGGTAGCTCAAATGTCTAAACGCTCTGCAACATTTGCCTCCTACGAAGGTAAATTGTTTGAAGCATTGCGTTGGAATACCAACTCAAATCAAGCATGCGAGAGAAGAAGTCGAAGGCCTAAAGGCCCAAGAGACGATGAAGATAAGGATAAGGATAAGAATAACGAGCCTAAACGTCCAAAGAAGTCGGTGAATCATCCTCGATGCAACCTCCACCCCAAAGGACTCCACTCAACAAAGATCTCCTCCTCGCTCTTTCTACGAAAACCTCGGGATTTCGAGTTACCACCCCGGACTCGTAAAACCGGTGATCACTTTGAGTATACGGGTGGTGACGATGAGGAATTCCATGAGCCCCAACAACAACCCACCTCTCCCGACAAAGTTAAGAAACCGGAATCCTCATCTAGGCCTAAAAAAAAGAAGAAGGCGCCTAAGGTCGACGTCGTATCATGGCTAGACGAGGATGACACCGATGAATATGATTGGTTTTCTACACTTGTTAATTCTACTCCCTACCCACCGAAGGTCAAGATATGGAAGACGGTAGTACATTGGAGCATGCAAAGTTATTGCAAGAAAAATTCCGAGTGAAGAAGATGACGAAATCGAGTTGAAACGAATCAAGAATGAAGCTTTTCAAGCGCTAAAAGATGACTCGGAAAGTGCCATCGAGGTTGAATATCACCTTGAAAACATAGCACGAGCCATGTCTAACAACATTGATTGGCTCAACCTCAAGCAAACATCGACTTTACCGAAAAGACAACGCTCCTTACTACACCGATTGGTCTAAACCTCTACCAACAATTGGCCGACGGATCAACCTAAGATTCCATTTCGATACTTCTTCAACAAAGATTTGGAATTTCTTCTACATGGTGGCGATGGTTCAAAGAAATACGCTACATCACTTACACTTCCGTTCCGTGCACCATATACTCCAACCGCATAGCCATCGAAGAAAAGGCTACTCACTTGTTTTCTAATGTGTGGAAGAGTATGACGTCGATGCAATGTATGGGATTCACCATTGGCGAAGCCGACGAATCTACTACAAGAGTCGCCAGTTCGAAAGTCTCAACATGCAGTGTATAGTACTAAAGGGATCGTTGCTATTAAGCATGTTGATCTTTCGTCTAAATGGGACTACACTTTCCTAAAGAATATCGTGGTCAAAAGACAAGACGAAAGGGATTATGCATTCTGTGAAGTGGACTTTGAGAATTTGTCTCTCAAAGACATTGAAGATCTTGTATCTTGCCAAAGTACGGGGACGCATGAGACAATTCTCGATTGAAGTACAACGTGAATTTATCAAGTCCTTGCTTATCTTCATCGAAGCATAGTGATCAAAGAACGTGTAGAAGATCTACAACTCATTGTTGAATCATATCGGACCGTGTCAACTTCTCCGGACCTCGCCTAGAACTTCCCGACATCAACCATCTTCCACAATACACCTCGTCAAGAAACCATTTGGCGTAGTTTATCGCGGTGAACTTCAACGAAATTGCTTGATGGCGTGTAGAGATCTTCACAAGTTTGGGGATCACACATTGAAGAAGGTTAGGGACGGATTGGCTTATAGGTTGAAGGATATACATGAAGACATTGGGAAACAAAAGCGATGGAACTCTCGGGAAAGACGGATGTGAAGAGGATCATCACTATGATTGATGAAAGGTTGTATCGAAGGACCGATTCGAACATTAGAGAGCTTTGTAGGTGGTCGTCCAGGATTAATCTCACCGCTATCAACGCCGGTTCGCATTCACGGCAACATTCTTGGACTACCGGTACCCCTTAAACCGCTTCTATTTCATATACATTTGGATGTGTGATTTATAATGACTATGGCTTGTGCACACATAACGATGTACAACCCGTACTTGTCAAGAAAGGACCACGTGGTACGCTTCATTGCCACAATCCTTATCAAAGGAGCGAAAGCTTCTTACTTTTGAGTAAAACCTATCAAACCTTTCAATTTTCAAAGGTTTTGCTCAAAAGAACAAGTACTTCCTTATGATTTTCAAAACCTCAACCGCTTATATCACTTGTTGAGGGGAGTATTTGACTTAAAACTTTGTTCACAAATTGTTCTTTGTGTAATCTTCCCACAAAACTCAAAATGGTCATATTTATTCTCAACATTTCTTCAAAAATAACACTTATATGCCATTTTTTAGGGGGAGAAAATATGTGATAAGAAATATGTTGTGTTTTGCTAGTTGAATCCTCGTGCGAAAAGACTTCAACCCATGAATTGACGGGATCAGAACAATCATACATTGAAAAGATTTGTCTTCCAAGACTTATCCAAGTAAATTGTACCCATTCGAGAAGCTCTTGATAGACATGAACTTTGACGGGTTTGACAACCTTTCGGGGTTGTCCACATCTTCAAGGTAGTTATTAGAGCTAGTTGTCACCTAAAAGCTGACAATGTATCTCTTTAACTATGCAACGTAATCGTGTCTCGCAAGGAATTGTCTATCTTGAGTCGATCAATTCAAAAAGTGCGAACTCTTTCCTCACTGTGCAGATTTCCGTAAAAACTCTTAAGCACATGTGGAGGGGGAGTATTTCTGAAAATCTAAAACTCTTGAAGTGTTCAAACATGTTTTTCATTCACAAACACTTTGAGAGATTTTCATGAAAATGGTTTTATGGCAATGGAGTTATAAGGTGATTAAGGTTAGGAATAACCGTCCTATGATCCGCCAGAGCCGGAGGGATCTACCCAAGGACACTACCAATAGTTAGAATTAGAAGTCCTTAGGTATGATTATAAAAAGGAGAAAATGAGAATCGGAGAAAGAAGGAGTTGAAGAATTAAAAGAAATGCAAAGAAAAGGGTGAAAAGAAATAGCCCTCCAAATTATTCAACTTAGGCGTATAACGGGTTCAATTCATATACTCTTGGTTGTCACTTGATGACGCCGGTATTGAAGATTAAAAGTCGTCATGGACCCGGTGACGCATGCACTAAACCTTCTTAGCCACTCAAGTTTCTCTCAACAAAAGCTTGTTTCATTCTCACAGGAACCCTACATAATCTATCGGCTTTCTCTTAGAGATTGCCGATATTGAAGAAGGAGACCCTCTCCCTAGTCTCCGCTCAGAAAACCAAAACGCACTATTGAGTCTAGAGCCACGAGATTCATCAAAAGATCTCTTAGGTACACTTGACATTTCATCACTTGTTGTTCAACAATAAGAACATCGGTGGTACGTTATCGAGTCCTTCACGGATCTTAGCAACTGTCGAGAACATTTATGAGAGGTTCACAATTGTGATCCTCGGTGATTGAATGGAAACTCCTGCCATGGTCAACATCAAAACACCGACAAAGGTCACTTCGGTAACTCCCGTGGATTACGCTTAGTGTGTCTCAAACGGTCTACAATCGTGAGGTGATGCTTGGTGTACCTCAACGACTCATCCGAAGCTGTAGATGTACTTTGGTACATCGCGTTATCTCACTTGTGGGACTCCAGTTCAGAACGGCCTTTGTGAGAATTAGAGTTGTGTTTTCACACTATGTGTTAACACTCTCAAGTTCAAACTTGTAAGTGCGGAATCCGCTTATTACTAACCTTTCTTATGTTTTCTTCTTATGGAAGCTCGGAGCGGAATGATCGCAGACTCTTCACATGCTCATGCCAACATCATCACTAATGGAAGTTCTATCTAAAGGCAACACAAAAGTCGAATGATTCTTCGTCAAGTCAAAGAATCTACAAAGTTTAAAGACTTAAAGAACTTCATCAAGATGAAATCCAACGTCAAAGAGCGTGTGAGCATGTTGAAGAATGACGTGGAGACACTGGAGCAACGAAGGAGACTTGAGGCGACTTGATGCGGAACAACAACAACATACTATCACTACCATCACAAAGAACAATGATCAAAGAACAAAGATAAAGATGACGTCAAAGCGTAACTGTTTAAAGAAAACAATTTCTACACCGGGAGATTGTTCAAATCAAGGCAATTCTTCTCACAAGAAAGAAGAATGTCAGAAGACGTCAAAGCTACTATTACATCAGCACCTTCACCGTTTATATTCATTCATCACCAACACTTAGGGGGAGATTGTTGGAATCACTCCTAAACCTAATTCAAGTGTTAGTGATTCATATGTAATAGTTAGCTTAATTATGGCCTTTATGTTAGTTATTAGCTTAGGCTTATGTAGAAGGCCCATAAGCCTAGGCCCAAGTCCACTAAGGAAAGGAAGGGACTAGGAGTGTTGCCCTAGCTCCTCTTCCTATAAATACCTTGTAATAACCCTCACTTGAGGGTTGGTTGTTCAATTTACTCTTTCACCTTGCATACGCATAACCTTTCTTTATGTTTCTACGCATAGTGTGTTTGTGTGTTGTTCAACCGATCTCTTCTTCTCTATCTCTTTCTATTGATGCTTGTGTTGTAAACTTAGTGACCTAACTTTTGGGAGTTTCGCCTTGAAGTTGTTGGAACATCAAGATGTCATTCCTAAGTTTGGTAGTTCTCCCCGGTGGGAAAATGTAACACCCCAACCCGGCAAGGGTAGAAGTGTCACATTCTGGTGTCATATCAGAACATACAAATAAAATTTTGAAAGCGGAAGCCTCATAGAATAAATTACCAAGTCATAATAACGAATGACTTACAAAGAAAGTACAAATCCAAAATGTCAATAAAATGAAATGAAATATCGAAACAATTGCTCTTCAAAATAAGTCCGAAATCATAAGGTAACTAAAGTCAGTCTACTCAAATATTCCAACTCTCAGCCCATCAAGCCCATCTTCAACCTAAAAACCTGCCGCAGGAAAAGAAATGCGGTTGAGCTTTAAAAGCCTAGTGAGCAGTTATAACAAAACGAAAGCTAAACGAAATCAGAGATACAAATGAATTAAGAAAACTGATAACAAGGTCGCAAAGAGAAGAGAACAATGAGTCAAGGGGGATCTTGCAGAAACACAATTACACAGATATCCAAAGGAAAAGATAACAGAAGAGGAAAAGCACATATCACATTGATGACATATACGCAAGCACATCTAAATAACCAGGCATACAATAAATCAGGAAGTCAGAGTACAAATAAGCCAAACGGAAGTCCAAATGCTAGCGGAAGCAATTTACGAGAAAGTGAGCATGGCAATCACACAAGTCAAGTAATTCACAGTTAATAACATAGCCAGTATCATAACAGCGGAAGTACTAACAGTAGTCGAAATACAGTAGCCACTGGTATCAAGTAGGAATACAGAACGAACATTATAACTGAATGAATTATCTAAACAAGGTTCTAGTATAGAAACTAAACAAGTTAACAGGCCAGACCACATACGATGAACCATTTACCAAGTCAAACAGAAGCATAAGCTGAATGTAACATAGCAGGTCACCAATCAGCAGACAAGAATACTAACAGATAATCCCAGCCCATGAACATAACTGAACGAAGATATACATGATAAACAGATAACTTAACTGCTTTCACACAAGCATGGTCACCAGACAAATCAAAGAGTCACATAACAATATGATAAATGGTAGGTTAGTTATTAGCATGACAATACGTGAATCAGACAATCACATTTTAATCATAAAGCAGCAGGGCAAACGATAGTCACGTAACACATGTAAAAGCATAATCAAATTCAATAATCACATAATAACCCGGTACGTGAATGGAACGCTAGTCTGAAGCAACGGAATAAGAGTATGTGAGATCAATGCAATGGAATATATCTCATAGTAGAGTGAGTCTCATAAGGGTGCGAGTAGTAGCAGTTAATACGTAATATGGTGCAGGAAATCTGAAGGTACAATGTAGGTATATCAATAGTATGCTGTCGAAATCCATCCGAGCCAACAATACAATACAATACAATCAATAGCGGCATTAGCAGCCCAATATCCAATAGTAACCATCGATTTGGAGGGGTTACCTCGGAATACCAATACAATAGGAGAGGAGACCTCAAGTAGCCAGTAGAGTGATCAGCTCCCAATATGTGAGGGGGTGTATTGCACACACGCATCGCATCACCAATACAATATCAATACAATCAATTAATATAATACAAATCTAGGATACATCCATACGCCCCCTGCAATACAATAATGGCCAATACAATATATATCTGAAGCGCGCAATAATCAATACAATAATAGGGACGGTGTGGAAAATCACTCAACCACACTAGAGTTATGCCATTGGTGCATCAATGACACGGACATGGAACCCCCATGCCTAGTTAATGGCTCGGGTATCAATTGACAGGTCAATGCAATAGGTACAAAGTATACAATATGGAGGTCAATCAATATCAAAGGTTCAATAATAGCAGTTCACAATTCAATAGCAATAGTCCAATATCGATGGTTCAATTATCAAAGGTCCAATAACAAGAGTCAATAGCAAGGGTTCAACTGCAATGGTTCAATAGTAGAGGGTCAATAGCAATGGTTCAATGTCAAAAGGATCAATAGCAATGATTCAATAGCAAAAGGGTCAAATAACAATAGCAAGGGATCAAAAAGTCCATGAGAAACCTTATGAGAAGGTCAGAATATCTGTACCTTATTCGAAGCAAGCAAAATAGGAAAGTAAAGTCGCAAGACGAATCAATCTCGCCGTCCGGAACCTATGAATTAGATAACGCTTATTAAGATTAGATTACTCATTTTAGACGGCTTTCCATTTTTAGCAGGTTCCTACTTCTAGTAACTTTCTATTTTAGGCAGGTTTCTATAATTAGTAACTTTCCATAAATAGCAGGTTTTTGTATTTAGTAAAGTTAGCCATTTAGGATGCATTTTGAAAACATATTAGGTTATCACTTTATAATGTGTATATGACAATATGTTTAAGGCTTGTTTTATGGTTTTCATATAGCACCAACATAATAGATTTTAGTATCAACCACTTGACGTTAACATGAATCATAATATTAGGCTTAGAACATGCGCATGGAACCCACATCACGACTAGATTTAAGATTCAAAATAGAGATTTATGGGGTACATAAATTAACCAATACATAGGTTTTCTTAAGGCCTTGCTTTAACATTATAGAGACATGATTTAAATATAAAAAGGCATGCACAAGATGGCCCTAGACCCACGACCAGAATGCAACAAAAATCAGTTTGTAAATGTGTTGGTCGACATGTATAAGCTTGGTTTTTCATGAGTTTATATAGTACTTCAAGTAGGTCATTCTTTTCTTGATTAAGCCCTTAGATGAGACATGGTTTTAGGGTGCAAAATATATGCGTAAAAGTGAGCTTTAATCTCACGACCAGGACCAGATTCTCATAGAAGCATGGTGCATTTTAATCAATATATACACAAGTTTCTCATGGTCATTTGTGTAGCAAAGCATTAGGTTTATATTAATCATTTGTGTAGCGATTTATTGTGGACAAAATCAAACGTGTGGTACCAGTTATACACGACCAAAATAACAAGTAAGGATGGAATACGAGGGCATGAGCAGAATACCTTTTTAGCATGACAATAAGAAGAGAACAATGGACCAAACAATCAAACCAAAAGCCCTACTTGGGGTCCTAAATCACCTCGACAACAGCAGCAAAGAGGGAATACTGTTAATACAAATAAGCCGTAAAAACGTTTATTTATATTTTACCATCTTCTAATGTTTTGTCGATAACAAACGTAAAATCATTTTAAAGAAACAAATAAAATATGTAAATGTTTTGAACTAATAGTTTCTAACACACTTACATTTTCACATAAAACACTAAAACAAGTATAAGTGATTTTATGATTTAGTATTACATATGTACAAACAACTAGTGTTTACATATTTGGGTAAAATATACACATAACTAGTATGTAGTATATTGGGTTATATAAATGGGTAGAAACTTAAGTATCATAACCCATTGACCAAATACATTGAATGTAGTTGGGTACAACCCAAAGTCCATGATCCATATCCATGGAGCTTGACCCATAACCCATTGCATGACAACTTGCTTATGTCATATATGGATAATATCCATAACCCATGGTATTGACCCATACCCATGTGACTAGGTGCATTGCACTCATAAGATACATTGTATCTAGTAAAACACCCATGGATCAACCCATAACCCATGACCCATGACCCATGACCCATAACCAAAATACCCATGGGTAAAGAGGAGCGTCCCACAGACCTCTAGCTTTACGCTAGACGAATCCCTTGTGGGAGGGATCCATGGGATCCGGGGAATAGTAGGCATTTTCTCTCTATAAATAGTGAGCCATTTCTTCATTGTTTCTTACCCCTTTCTCACATACTTTCTCCTTGAGTTTAAAACTCTCTAACCCCAGATCCAAGTGATCTATGTTTGTAGTTTTGTTTTTGTGTGATTCTCTAGGTTCCTCTTAAAGGAGAGATCACCACCTTTGAAGTCAAGCAAGCTCAAGTTCATGAGTTGCCATGCTTCCTCATCATCAAGACTACTGAAGTCTTCTTGTTGATGATTCTTTTCTTTCTTCTAAGAAGTGTAGTGTTGAATACATTAGTGAAAGATTTCTCAAGTGTCAAGACGAAGACATTAGTGAAAGGTATCGATCGTCCGTATTATAGGCATTAGTGAAGGGTGCCTAGAAGTCAAGTCACAAGACATTAGTAAAGGGTGTCTTGAAGATCTAGCTAAAGGTGCCTTAGATGTACATTTGATATGGTGTGTTTCAATGTACAATATAGATTAGCATTAGATCCATGGATATTGATATCCTTGATGATGTTGTAATAAGAAGTTGGTGTCCTTTGGGATTAGTTTTTGGTGTATTGTTGGGTAGTAGTTCCTCCATTTTAATGGAACTAGATACTTAGCCTAGTACCTGATAAAGGGTAGGCGACGTTGTGGTAGGTGTGGTTCACCTTGGTGTGAAAGAACCCGATGGTTAGCCTAGTACCGGAAAAAGAGTAGGCAACGTTGTGAAGGTTTCTCCACCATAAGGATTCGGCATCGTGTAGTGATTATGAACTCTTGAGTAGGTGACTCGGGGAGTGGAGTAGGGCAAGGAAGGTGTCCTTGTAGCCGAACCACTATAAATACTTTCATTGTGGTTTTGTGCGTCTTACTCTTATCTTTTCATTACGTACTTATACTTCTATATGTTTGTTTATCAACATCCAACACACATCTAAATAGATTGACATAAGTCGATCGAAATAGTTTAAAACGAGTTTTAATTGGCAAAACTATTCAACCCCCCTTCTAGTTTTCCACAATTGGCATCAGAGTTTCGTTACCAAGTTTTTTGAAGTATATTGTACTTTAAAAACTTGATACGATCCATGGTTAATTAAAAACTACAAAGAAGGTTTTTCATAAAAACAAACACCATGTCTTTTAAAAACTCTTTGTTTGGATGTTGATTAGATGACAACATTTTTCTTATTATTTATTTTCTATTTAAATGCAGTAATCTTCTTTGTCATGTTGATTAGTCAAATCTCATACCTACCAAGCCATAGGAATCGCTTGGTAACAAGAATACCTTCCCTAAGAAGGTCTCTTAAACACAAAGGAGCCAGAATTGTCTACTGACATTTGTTGTGTCATTTGTAAAGACATTGTGCATTAGAGGTATGATTTTCTACTTATCTATCAAATGACATTAGCTTGATAATTAAGTATGCCTACATAGGTATTTATATGATTATCTTTTGTGCATATACATGTATTACATGAAGCTTCATTAGGAAGCCTTCTCTCACATACGTGTTATTTATTTATTTTTTTGTCTAAATTCGTGGTATACAAAACTTGTGTTTTATTCCATTTAATCCAAAAATCATATCTTTCTAATAATAAAACAAAACACAAATTTTGAAAATTCCTCTTTCCCCATAAATAAACCATCCGTCGCCCACTTTTTCAAATCTTCCATTTTCAAAAAATTACCTCTCGTTCAAAACTTCATCTTCCTCTCATCTCATATCATCTCAAATCAAAACCAAGAAGGTTCCTCATCAACATGGTTTACATCGCCCTCGTGCTCATCGCCTTAACACTCATCGCACTTGTGTTCCCTATGATGAAGTTCACATACGGAGACATATACTTTGTGTTGTTAATCTACATTGGGGTTATATACCCAGTTCTTTGTATCATTCTTAGCATTGAAATGAAATATTGCTAATAGTCTAGTTATCTAGGTTATTATTATCATAATGTGTTTATATTTTTTTTATCTCTCGTGATACATTAGAAAGCCATGTATGCATGCTAATAGAAAATGTAGACTAAAACACATATCTTGATATACAACTATAAGATCTAAAAGCCTATGTTTTTATCAAGAAATCTGCTTCTGTTACTACAGATCCACGGATCCCGAAAGTTAGACTAGTCGGATCCCTTATGAAAGGGAACCGTGGGAACCGTACTCCTGGACAACAGTTTTTCACGCAAATTAAAAACCACTTTCTTTCTAAAAGTAATATTCCACTAGAATGTCAAAACCTTAAGTGAGTTAAGTGTCATTGTTGTTAAAAACCATTGTTAATAAAAATCTAGTAAAAACGTTAGATAATCATTGGTTGAACACAAAACATCACTTTCTATTAACTCTTCTTTTCTATAGGTTCAACTATGTCGCATGAATATGAGTTTGATTTTCACTCACTAGCGTCTACACTCGAACATCTCCTTGAGCCCAACACACCGCAATCATGTCCGTGGGTTCAATAATCTCGAAACCGTCACTTCCACGAAGGACGTATTGTAGACACCTCTCTACAATTTGAAGAAGGTATCGATTACCTCCTTCCGAGCCATAGGACTAGAATGTCTTCTTGAAATCAACGAGAAGATATGTCCAAGGTTCATAATGGAATTCTTCTGTCAAGTTGAACTCGTTCGTAACGAGGATCGCTCTTTTATTTGGTTTTGGATCAAAAACCAAAAGTTTGTTTTAACTCTTGGGAAATTTGCTCACATCCTCCAAATTCCAAATCATGGACAATGTGCCTTCACCGAAGATTGGTCTCTTGATTCTCTCTTCAACTTTCATGAAGAAAATAGTCCATATTGTTCACACATACCCTCCCCGGAGGATTTGAATCGTATAATATTAAAACCTCGACCATATTACTCCGGTCCAAACATTATCTTTACACGGGACATTCGAGAAGAGTACAAACCTCTTGCACTCACTCTACGTGAAAATGTTTAGAGTCTTAGGGGAAATCGAGAAATCCTTCCCGCTTGTTGTGCTCACATAATGTATTGTTAGCTAACACAACAACCATACAATCTCGCCTACTTCTTCGCAAGGCGAATTGTAACTCTTCAAGGCTCCAAGAATAAACTCATCCCTTATGGAATGTTCTTAACGCGCCTCTATCATAACGTCATGCATTTTCATCCTCAATTTCAAAGTCCGTTGTACGTACTTGTGAACAAGATGATGGAACCGCTAAACACATCTCTCATGAAGACTTTCTTCATTCTTGATTCCACCAACACTCATCAACCATTTGATGATCCTTCTAGCGAAAACACTCAAGGAACTTAGTAGTCTTTCAAATAGGACCAATCCTTTTGTACTCATGCTTTATCAATGTAATCCAATTTTCTTTATGAAATAAAACATCTTACATTTGATATATTAGTATTAGAACCTCTTAAACTAACCTTGGAATATAATGCATTGTCAAAATCATTGCATACCTTTAGTAAAGGTTCTGCTTAGCAGATAAACGAATCCAAAAGTTTGTGCTAGACGGATCCTTACTCTTAGGGAACCGTGGGATCCGGCAAACAGAAAATGCAATTACAATAATTGTATTTCAAACATGTCTTTAGAACACTTAACACCAAGTTAGACATAGTGCCTTAAGGAAAATTGAGCACTTATCAAGCTAAGTAGATCTTTCCTACTTACACTTAACCCACCTAGATCACACTCAAGACGCTTATAGATCTATCGTTTCACTTAAACCCATTACTCTTATGCTCTCAAGATCACTCATCATTTCTCACATGATCCCTCACATCTAGCCTTGGAAATCTTTCAATTATGGCAAAATTGATCATAATCATCCTCACCTCAAAATTGATGAAATTATAGTTTTTCCATCTAAAGCCTTTAGGATATTCTCTAAAACATTATCCTAAGTGTTAGGTTCCTATTTATGTAACACAAGCATCAATATGAAGAAATGAGGTAAGAAAGGATCGGATGAACACTCACACACACTTATACGAATGACTATGTGAAATGATAAGCTTATGATAAATGTGAAAGTGAACAGCCAACCTTCAAATAAAGGTTTACAAGGCTATTTATAGGAGAGGGAGCTAGGGCAACACTCCTAGTCCCTTCCTATCCTTATTGGATATGGGCCAAGGCTTATGGGCTTTCTACTTAAGTCTTGCCTTTAATACTAACATAAAAGCCTAATTAAGCTAACTATTACAAATTAATTACTAACACTTGTAATCTAATTTAGGAGTGATTCCAACAATCTCCCCCTAAGTGTTGGTGATTAATGATATGAGTGATAACGTTGTAGGTGTTGATGTAATAGTAGCTTTGACGTCTTCTGACATTCTTCTTTCTTGTGAGAAGAAATGTCTTGATTCCAACAATCTCCCCAGTGTAGGGATCTTGTTTACTTTGAAGTTTTTCAGCTTTGACGTCTTCATTATCTTTGTTATTTGATCTTTGTTCTTTGTGGTGGTAGTGATTGTATGTTGTTGTTATCTGCATCAGATCCGCTTCGACAGTGGATTTCAGTACTGATGTAGTTCTCTTAGTCTTTAAACTTTGTCGATTCTTTGGCTTTGACGAAGAATCATTCTGAATTTGTGTTGCCTTTTGAGAGAACTTCGATTAGTGTTGATGTTGGTATGAGCATGTGGAGAATCTGCACGATCTTTTCCACCCGCGAGCATCCATAAGAAGAAAACATAAAACATAGGTTAGAAATAATCCGGTAGCTTACAAGTTTGAACTTGAGTGTGTTACAAGATAGTGTGAAAACACGACTCTAATTCTCACAAAGGTCGTTCTCGAACTGAGTCCCACAAGTGAGATAACGCGATGTCTCAAGTATACCTACAGGTTTAGATGAGTCGCCGAGGTACACCAAGCATCACCCCACGATCAGAGACCATTTGAGATACACTAAGCGAAACCCACAAGGAGTTACCGAAGTGACACGCTATCGTATGTTTGATGTTGAACCGCAAGATTTTCCATTCAATCACTAAGGATCACATTTGTGAACCTCTAATAAAAGTTCTCGACAGTTGCTAAGATCCGTGTAGGACTCGATAACGTATCACTTGCGTCCTTAATGTTTGAATGACAAGTGATGAAATGTCAAGTGTACCTAAGAGATCTTTGATGAATCTCGGTCAGTAGACTCAATAGTGCGCTTTGGTTTTCTGGCGGAGACTAGGAGAGGTCTCCTTCTTTAATACCAAAGAATCTCTAAGAGAAAGCCGATAGTTTACATAGGGTTCCTCGTGAGAATGAAACAAGCTTCGTTGAGATAAACTTGAGTGGCTAAGAAGGTTTAGTGCATGCGCCATTGGGTCCATGACGACTTAAATCTTCAATACCGGTGTCAACAAGTGACAACCAAGAGTATATGAATTGAACCCGGTGTCCGCCTAAGTTGAATAACTGGAGGGCTAGTTATTTTCACCCTTTCTTTACTTTTCTTTTTATTCTTCAACTCCTTCTTTCTCCGATTCTCATTTTTCCTTTTTATAATCATACCTAAGGACTTCTAATTCTTACTATTGGTCGTGTCCTTGGGTAGATCCCTCCGGCTCTGGCGGATCATAGGATGGTTATTCCTAACTTTAGTCACCTTATAACTCCATGACTAACCTATGCCACCATAAAACCAATTTCTTTTGAAAATCTCTCACAGTGGTTATGAATAAAAGCTTTTAGTACCACTGTTGAGAGTTTAGGATTTTGCAGAAATACTCCCCCTCCACACGTGCTTAAGTATTTAGACAGAAATCTTCACGGTGAGAGAAGAGCGCGCACTTTTGAATTGATCAACTCAAGATAGACAATCCCCCGCGAGACACGGTTATGTTGCATAGTTAAAGAGTTGAATTGTCAACTTTTAGGTGACAACTAGCTCTAATAACTACCTTGAAGGTGTGGACAAACCTCGAAAGGTTGTCAAACCCGTCAAAGTTCATGTTTATCAAGAGTTTCTCGAATGGTACATTCTACTAAGACAAGTCCTTTATGAGACACGTTTACATCATAGCGAACTAGCATGAAATTATTACCCGTCCCGGACAAGTCTTTTCGAGTTACTAACATTTAAGATCTCGTCAATTCATTGGTTAAGTCTTTTTACCATGACGATTCATTGGCAATTCACAACATATTTCTTATCACATAATTTTTCTCCCCCTCAAAAATGGCATATTAATGTTATTTTTGATGAAGTTTTGATATCGAATATGTACATTTTGAGTTTTGTGGGAAGATTACCACGAAGAACAATTTTGTGAGCAAAGTTTTAAGCAAATACTCTGTAAAACCCTAAATTCGTAAACATGTGAATTGACCTTTTTGCCCCTCGAATTTAATAATTGCGAAACTCGTAAACACGTCAATCTCGTTGAATATGTTAAACATTTATATCACAAATACGTTATGCAAGACAATGATAAATAAAATACACTTATGTCTACAAAATAAATATTACACAGTTAAATGATTTCTAAGGTACCAAACTATATTAGAGCATGTAACAAATTCACTTATACTAACAAGGGGTCTAGATTCATCACAAACTTGATAATTATGGTCATTGATTTAGTCTTAAAATTTCCCCCTAATTTGGCCTAGTAAAACACCCCAAATCCCAACTCATTCTAATCACACGTTAATTCCCATTCAATCTCATTAAAACTTGCCATCCTATGTAAAATAATAACAAAGAAACCCTAGTTCCCTTTCACAAAGTGACGCAAAAGGGCCTCCTCTCCTCCATATTTTTAGTCGACATCAAGAAATTCAAAAGAGATCATGCGTGGTCATGAAGTCTTTCTGATGGCGAAAGAAAAAGGGCTGGTCGTGGGTTATAACCTGAAAATGGAGGCTGCTTTGGTGGTTTCTGTCGTGGGTTACAAGGCTATGTTGGTGGTTGTTTCATGCTTGCTTGTCGTGGGTTTGGGGGCTGCTTTAGTTGTGTGTTTACTGGTGCTGCTGGTCGTGGTATGTGGAGTACACAAGGGTGCTTGGTTTGCCTCGTTTCGGTCTCGTGTTCCTCCTTTTCTTGCACGCTTCAAAGGTAATAACGTCACCTTGCATTTCCTCTTTGTTTTCTGATGTGGAGTCGTGCCTATGGCATACCATACGCATGTTTTATATATACGTAACATGTTACATAAACCAATAAATTGTGGTGAAGTGTTGTCAAGTGAAAGGGACACATGAAATCATGTTATACATGTCAAATGAAAAAGGGCCTTTAATTTTCAATATGAAGCTGTTTTGGATTCCCCTTGTACACGTCATCTACATATCCCTTTTTAATGATATTGAGAAATGAGAACCTGTGCATCTAATATATTGTATGTTGACTAGGAGAAAAAAATAACTAAATGGTCTCGCTTGGTTTATTGTTGGTCGTATGGTTTGGTTTTGGGTGGGTAAGGTTTTGACATTAAAAAAAGAAGCCGCACAAGGGTCATGTAAATCTTGTACTACTCGAGTCTAAGGGATTTATAACGTAAATGGAACTCGTAATCTTTAATTAGAGTTAAATTGTACATAATAAATATGACGTATTAAAATGAGGTAATGTTGTAATTTATATATTTTGAAGGTTCGAATTTGTTTATATGATAACTAATGGATTTAAATGAGTGGACTTGATATATTTACGTTTTAAACCCTAAACTTGTAAAACTTGACATAAATGATCCTTAAAGTGTGTTAACACTTGTTTTCACTATTTTAACCTAAATTGACTCTGATTATATAATTTATGACTAAAACAGCTAATTATAGAAACCTGCTATTTTTAGAAAGTTACTTAATATGGAAACCGGCTAATTATGGAAACCTGCCTAAAATAGAAAGTTACCTAAAATGGAAAGTTACAAAAGTGGAAACCTACTAAAAATGGAAAGCCGTCTAAAATGAATAATCCAACTTTAATAAGCGTTATCCAACTTCATATAGGTTCCGGACGGCGGGATCGATTCATCGTGTGACTTACGTTTCTATTTTGCTTGCTTGATCGAGGTCGAGATATTCGACCTTACCTCTTAAGGTTTCTCATGATTCGTATTCCATCTTTTGATATTCGTTTGAACTGTTATGCTGTACTCTAAGCCTCCTTATTAGGGCTTCCCTATGACTTTGCTATGCTCCCTTTGATATGAATCTGTGATATGATCTTTGATATGAACTTTGATATGAACTACGATATGAACTATGATATGAACTTTGATATGAATTCTGATATGAAAATTGATATGACCTTTGTTATGAACCCTTATGATATGATTATGCTTTGACCCTTCAGTTTGATACCCGAGCCAAAAATATGTTTCCTAGTCGGAAGGTAACTGACCGTGTCATTGATGCACCAATGGCATGACTCCGGTGTGTCTGGTGATGATACACACCGTCCCTATTATGATATGTTATGATATGATATGATTTGTTTATGATTTGGCCTTTGGGGCGTATGGATGCATCATAGATATGATATGTTTCGAGGATTTGATCCGATTGGGCTTTATGCGGTGAATGATGTCGGTGCAATCCGCGTCTTCACAATTCGGGAGCTAGCTACTCCATTTCTTCTGAGGTCTCCTCCTATTATGTATGGTATTCCGAGGTCACCCTCCGTATACAATGGCTAGTTATGATATGATATGATATGATATGATATATTTAGGGCTCGGGTAGATTTCGATAACCCATACACTTTTGATAAACCTATATTGTACCTTACAGATTCCCCAACGCACTATAATCGTATTACTTGTTCATTACTCAATACCCTTATATGATTCACTTTACCAAGATATAGATACTCCATTACATTGATATGTTACACTTTCATTCCGATACTTTGACTATGGTTCCATTCACGCATAGGGTTATTATATGCTTATTGAATTTGATGATACTATTCATGTTTTATGTGACCATTGATTATTACGCTATGATGTGATTAATATGCGATTATCCGAGTTACATTTCTAAGCGATGATATGTGATCTCACTATTATGTGACCCTCTGTATTGTCCGGTGATCATGCTAGTGTGTAATCGATAGTTTTGTCTGTTTATTATGTACTACGTTCGATTGATCTCGTGGACTATAACTATCCGTTGTATCCTTATCTACTTGTTGTTGACCGCCATGTTTGCATTTGTTTATGCTACGGTTTGATTGGGTAAATGGTTCAGGTTTGTGACGTCGGCTTGTTAACTTGATTAATTGCCTTGCTATGCCCTAGTTCATTTAATTATATTGCTCATCTTGTATTTCCTACTTGTTACGTGTGATGCCATGTTTTGGCCGCTATTTAGTACTTCCGTTGTTATGATCACGGTTATGTTTTCAACTTAGGGTTTATGTCTGTGTGATTGCCATGCTCACTTACTAATTAATTACTTCCGCTTGCCTTAGATTTCTCTTTGACTTGTATGGCTTATGATTTCTGAATTGATTGTATGTTGTATATGTTGTGTGGATATTGTGTACTGCTATGCTTGCTTATGTTTGATGCTTGTATGCAGGTTGTATGTGCTTGTATGCTTGTCTTGATGCTTTGCTTGGCTTCGTTCTCCTTGTTATATGTGCTTTGGATATCCGTATAATTGTGTTATGCGGGATCCTCATTGACTCATTGTCCTCATTTCACTGCGACTTTGTTATCCGTTTCCTTTGTTTCATTTCGCATTTGATTTTATTTAGCTTTGTTTTGTTATATCATTCCTTTGGGCTTTTTAAGCTCACCGCATTTCTTTTCTGCGGCGGGTTTTAGGTTTGAAGATGGGCTTCGATGGGTGAGAGTTAGAGTATCTAAGTGGACCAACCCTAGCACCTTATTACTTTGGGACTTATTTTGAAGAGTTTTGTTTTGAGATTTCTTTCATTTTGGATTTTGTAATTTCCTTGTAAATCTTTGGTTATTATGACTTGGTACATTATTATTTAAAGACTTCGCTTGAAAATTTTACTTGTATGTTACGATATGACACCGGATGTGACACTTCTACCCTTGTCGGGTTGGGGTGTTACAATTATGGTATCGAGCCAGTTTCGTCTTGTTGACCTTAGGATTGACCTGTGAGGATTGGGTAGACATTAGGCTTCCGCTGCTCCGATATATTCCGATTCCTTTTGATTGTCGTTCGGTTTTGACTTGATAATCTTTTGTCTTCATTTTGCTCTTATTCTCTTAGCATTTGATTTTATTTTTGTCTTCGCACATCCGTTTGTCGATCGTTAGATGGAGACTACCCGTGGAGCCGAAGATGATGGTCTGAACACGTGTTCTTTGCAGTCTACGGTGGAGAGGTTCGTGAAGCGAAGCCGCACCCGATTGCCGTCTTCTGGAGGCATCGGGATCTTCTTTGGAGGAAGTCGGACGGACCACCCAAAGGCGCAAAGACGGAGACAAGATTCAACCGGTGGCTGAGAGGGTTCATCTACTTCATATGATTTGGGCATGACTTGTGTTACTCCTATTCGTTTGTCATGCGTTTTGAGGCGGTTTGATATGTTTTTCTTGATTTGTTCGGAACTCGGTTTGAATCGTGAAGTTTTATCGTTTGATTTGTTGTTAATATCTCAGCTTTTCTTTTGGATCGTCAGTAATGAGTCATGAGGAATCGTGTTATGCTAGTTGATGGCCTTCTCTCTTTTGTGGTTTGGTAAGTTGTTTTGATGTGGTATATGCTGTATGTATGTGATCTGGTCTACTTTGGTATGTTACTTGGTATCTCATATATGATATGTTTTGTTGTGATATCGGTTATGTGATTTGTCATGACCGGGACGTAATATGATGACAATGAGGACTTGTTATATGATGCAAGTATTATGACGCTGATCAGCGTGATAATACCGAGATCATATAATTTGAACTTATTGGAAATCATACGACGTCGGGAAATGCACTGGGTTGGTGCGTGAATGGAATAAGGCTTATATCCGTTATTTGACACCCTCATGTTCGTTTGAAGTTGTACCTCTTTGCGAGATTCTCACCGACATCTGTTATGTGTAAGCTCTGTACGCTGTGGGACCAAAATCGTTATGATCTGTGTGAAACTATGGATTGCTACGTCAGCCCTAAACTTGTACGTCTCCGTGTACCTTTGCGACTTCAATTTTTGAGGATGAAAATTTTCTTTTAGAGGGGAAGAGTTGTAAAACCCTAAATTCGTAAACATGTGAATTGACCTTTTTGCCCCTCGAATTTAATAGTTGCGAAACTCGTAAACACGTCAATCTCGTTGAATATGTTAAACATTTATATCACAAATAAGTTATGCAAGACAATGATAAATAAAATACACTTATGTCTACAAAATAAATATTACACAGTTAAATGATTTCTAAGGTACCAAACTATATTAGAGCATGTAACAAATTCACTTATACTAACAAGGGGTCTAGATTCATCACAAACTTGATAATTATGGTCATTGATTTAGTCTTAAAATTTCCTCCTAATTTGGCCTAGTAAAACGCCCCAAATCCCAACTCATTCTAATCACACGTTAATTCCCATTCAATCTCATTAAAAACTTGCCATCCTATGTAAAATAATAACAAAGAAACCCTAGTTCCCTTTCACAAAAGTGACGGCAAAAGGGCCTCCTCTCCTCCATATTTTTTAGTCGACATCAAGAAATTCAAAAGAGATCATGCGTGGTCATGAAGTCGCTCTGATGGCGAAAGAAAAAAGGTGGTCGTGGTTATAACCTGAAAATGGAGGTGCTTTGGTGGTTTCATCGTGGGTTACAAGGCTATGTTGGTGGTTGTTTCATGCTTGCTTGTCGTGGGTTTGGGGCTGCTTTAGTTGTGTGTTCTTGGTGCTGCTGGTTGTGGTATGTGGAGTACACAAGGGTGCTTGGTTTGCCTCGTTTGGTCTCGTGTTCCTCCTTTTCTTGCACGCTTCAAAGGTAATAACGTCACCTCGCATTTCCTCTTTGTTTTCTGATGTGGAGTCGTGGCTATGGCATACCATACGCATGTTTTATATATACGTAACATGTTACATAAACCAATAAATTGTGGCGAAGTGTTGTCAAGTGAAAGGGACACATGATATCATGTTATACATGTCAAATGAAAAAGGGCCTTTAATTTTCAATATGAAGCTGTTTTGGATTCCCCTTGTACACGTCATCTACATATCCCTTGTTAATGATATTGAGAAATGAGAACCAATGCATCTAATATATTGTATGTTGACTAGGAGAAAAAATGACTAAATGGTCTCGCTTGGTTTATTGTTGGTCGTATGGTTTGGTTTGGGTGGGTAAGGTTTGACATTAAAAAAGAAGCGCGCATACGGGTCATGTAAATCTTGTACTACTCGAGTCTAAGGGATTTATAACGTAAATGGAACTCGTAATCTTTAATTAGAGTTAAATTGTACATAATAAATATGACGTATTAAAATGAGGTAATGTTGTAATTTATATATTTTGAAGGTTCGAATTTGTTTATATGATAACTAATGGAGTTAAATGAGTGGACTTGATATATTTACGTTTTAAACCCTAAACTTGTAAAACTTGACATAAATGACCCTTAAAGTGTGTTAACACTTGTTTTCACTATTTTAACCTAAATTGACTTTGATTATATAATTTATGACTAAAACAGCTAATTATAGAAACCTGCTATTTTTAGAAAGTTACTTAATATGGAAACCGGCTAATTATGGAAACCTGCCTAAAATAGAAAGTTACCTAAAATGGAAAGTTACAAAAGTGGAAACCTACTAAAAATGGAAAGCCGTCTAAAATGAATAATCCAACTTTAATAAGCGTTATCCAACTTCATATAGGTTCCGGACGGCGGGACTGATTCATCGTGTGACTTACGTTTCTATTTTGCTTGCTTCGATCGAGGTACAGATATTCTGACCTTATCTCTTAAGGTTTCTCATGATTCGTATTCCATCTTTCGATATTCGTTTAAACTGTTATGTTGTACTCTAAGCCTCCTTATTAGGGCTTCCCTATGACTTTGCTATGCTCCCTTTGATATGAATCTGTGATATGATCTTTGATATGAACTTCGATATGAACTACGATATGAACTATGATATGAACTTTGATATGAATTCTGATATGAAATTTGATATGACCTTTGTTATGAACCCTTATGATATGATTATGCTTTGACCCTTCAGTTTGATACCCGAGCCAAAAATATGTTTCCTAGTCGGGAAGGTAACTCGACCGTGTCATTGATGCACCAATGGCATGACTCCGGTGTGTACAGTGATGATACACCGCCCCTATTATGATATGTTATGATATGATATGATTTGTTTATGATTTGGCCTTGGGGGCGATGGATGCATCCTAGATATGATATGTTTCGAGGATTTGATCGATTGGAGCTTTGTCGGTGAATGATGTCGGGTGCAATCAAGGCGTCTTCACAATTCGGGAGCTAGCTACTCCATTTATTCTGAGGTCTCCTCCCATTATGTATGGTATTCGAGGTCACCCTCGAATACAATGGCTACTTATGATATGATATGATATGATATATTTCCGGCTCGGGTAGATTGATAACCCTTACACTTTTGAGAAACCTATATTGTACCTTCTGTATTCCCCAACGCACCATAATCTGTATTACTTGTTCATTACTCAATACCCTTATATGATTCACTTTTACCAAGATATAGATACTCCATTACATTGATATGTTAGACTTTCACTCTGATACTTCAGACTATGGTTCCATTCACGTACCGGGTTATTATATGCTTATTGAATTTGATGATACTATTCATGTTTTATGTGACCATTGATTATTCTGCTATGATGTGATTAATATGCGGTTATCTCGAGTTACTGTTTCTAGCGATGATATGTGATCTCACTATTATGTGACCCTCTGTATTGTCTCGGTGATCATGCTAGTGTGTAATCGATAGTTTTGTACATTTATTATGTGTACTACGTTCGAGTTGATCTCGTGGACTATAACTATCCGTTGTATCCTTATCTACTTGTTGTTGACCGCCATGTTTGCATTTACATTTATGCTACGGTTTGATTGGGTAAATGGTTCGGTTTGTGACGTCCGGCTTGTTAACTTGATTAATTGCCTTGCTATGCCCTAGTTCATTTAATTATATTGCTCATCCGTATTTCCTACTTGTTACGTGTATTGCCATGTTTTGACTGCTATTTAGTACTTCCGTTGTTATGATCTTGGTTATGTTTTCAACTAAGGTTTTATGTCTGTGTGATTGCCATGCTCACTTACTAATTAATTACTTCCGCTTGCCTTAGATTTCTCTTTGACTTGTATGGCTTATGATTTCTGAATTGATTGTATCTTGTATATGTTGTGTGGATATTGTATCCTATGCTTGCTTATGTTTCAAGACTTGTATGCCGGGTTGTATGTGCTTGTATGCTTGTCTTGATGCTTTGCTTGGCCCGTTCTCCTTGTTATATGTGCTTTGGATATCTCAGATAATTGTGTTATGGGATCCTCATTATTGATTGTCCTCATTTCATTGCGACTTTGTTATCCATTTCCTTTGTTTCATTTCGCATTTGATTTTATTTAGCTTTCGTTTTGTTATATCATTCACTGGGCTTTTTAAGCTCACCGCATTTCTTTTCTCGGCAGGGTTTTAGGTTTGAAGATGGGCTTGATGGGTGAGAGTTAGAGTATCTAAGTGGACCAACCCTAGCACCTTATTACTCTGGGACTTATTTTGAAGAGTTTTGTTTTGAGATTTCTTTCATTTTGGATTTTGTAATTTCCCTTGTAAATCTTTGGTTATTATGACTTGGTACATTATTATTTAAAGACTTCCGCTTGAAAATTTTACTTGTATGTTCTGATATGACACCAGACTGTGACACTTCTACCCTTGTCGGGTTGGGGTGTTACATACTCCCCCTTAACAAGTGATATTAACTTTTGAGGTTTTGAAAATCATAAGGGGAAATACTTGTTCTTTTGAGCAAAACTTTGAAAAAATGAAAGTTTTGATTAGTTTTACTCAAAAGTAAGAAGCGTTCACTCCTTTTTTAGGATTGTAGCACTGATGCGTACCACAAGGTCCTTTCATTACAAGTACGGGTTGTGCACTGTTATGTGTGCACAAGCCATAGTCAAATATAAATCACACATCCAAAATATGATAAGAGAAACAGATCAAGGGGTACTAGGAGAATCAGGTATTCCAACAATAACTCCGGGAATGCGTTCTGGAAGTTGATAGCCTGTGAGAGATATGCTTGGACGACCACCAACGAAATTCTCCAATGTTCTGAACTGATCCCACCTAAACAACCTTTCATCAATCCGCGTGATGATCTTCTAAACATCCCTTCTATCCCTCAAATTCCATCTCTTCGGTGACCCTATGCCGTCATGTATCTCCTTTATCCGATAAGCTAAACCGTCCCTGACTTTCTTCAATGTGTGATCCCCAAACTTGTGTAGCTCTTTGCACGACATGAGGCAATTGTGATGTAGTTCACTTCTGTAGACTACCCCAAATGGTTTCTTGGTAAGGGTGTATTGAGCAAGTTGGTTTAGGTCGGAAAGATCGAGCTGTGGTTTTGTGAGATTAACGCACTTCTACTATGATTCCATGGCAAGTTCAATATCTTCTACACGTTCTTGGATCACGATGCTTCTGATGAAGATTAGTATTGACTTGATGTACTCGCGTTGTCTATTTGTGGAGAAATGTCGCATTCGTCCTTGTACCTTGGCGAGATACATATCTTCAATGTCATTTAGCGACAATCTTGGAAAATCTGCTTCACAAAAGCCATATTCCTCTACATCTTGTCGTTTGACCACTATTTTCTTAAGGAATGTGTAGTCCCACTTGGACGAAAGGGTAACATTGTTGAATTGCAATGATCCGTTTTTCACTGAACACTTCCTTCTTTGACTTAAGAACCTGGCAGCTTTTGTAGTAGATTCTTCAGCGTTCAGGCCAATGATGAATCCCATACAATGCATTGATGTCATACTTTTCCACTTTGTTAGCAAACATGTGTGTGGCGTCTTCCTCGATGGCTATGTTGTTGGAGTATATTGCTGCCGGGAAAGGGAGTGAGAGTGATGTAGCGTATTTCTTGGAGACATCGCTACCGTGTAGAAGAAACTCTAGGTCGTTGTTGAAGAAATAGCGGAATGGAATCTTGGGTTGATCCGATTCGGCCAATGGTAGGTAGAGGTTTGGTCCGGTCGATGTAGTATGGAGCTTTGTGCAGTGCAGTGAAGTTTATGTTTGATTCGTGATAGAGCTAGTCAATGTTGTTAGACATGGCTCGTGCAATGTTATCAAGATGATAATCAACTTCAATTGCATTTTCTGAGTTGTCTTTAAGTAGTTGAAATGCATCATTCTTGATTCGCCTCAACTCTGCCTTAGTCATCTTCTTAACGTTAAACTTTTCCTGAATAAGCTTCACATCCTCCATTGTACGGCCATCTACCATTTCTTGACCTTCTGGTAATGAAGGGGTGGCATCAACAAGTCTAGAAAACCAGTCATATTCTTCGGTTGTATCTTCATCTAGCCATGAGACAACAGCTGTCTTCTTCTTTTTCTTTGGCTTTGATGATAATTCTGGTTTCTTTGTTGTGGCAGAAGAGGTGGGTTGTTGTTGGGGCTTAGGGACGTCTTCATCGTCACTGCCAGTGTATACAAAATGATCACCGGTTTTTTTTGTTTGGGGTGGTAACTCAGAGTCCTGAGGTTTCTCAGTAGGAGTAGAACGTGGAGGAGATCTTTTTTCGGTGGAGGTCCTTTGGGGTGGAGGTGGCATGGAGGAGGAGTCATCAGACTTTTTCTTGTGTTTGGACTCTTTATCCTTTTCCTGATCATCATCGTCTCTTGGACGCTTTGGCCTTTCAGCTGCCTCTTTGCATGATGTTTTAAGTTGGTATTCCAGCAATGCGTCAAACAGTTTACCTTCGTTAGAATTAAATGTTGCAGATCATTTTGACATTTGTAATACCAGCTTGGAAACCATATATGCATCGGAGATAGCTTCAGACTCAGTTGGGTTGATTGTTATTGATAAAGGCGTTGATTTTATTGTTTGCTTGACCAACTGCATGAGATTCGGATAGAGTTGTCTGGTGAACATCTCTCTTGTCACTCCTGGAATAGTGTCGAGAAGGAACTTATGAGTATATTCCTTAATCGTCGTGTTCATTTCACCGTGTACATCTCGATTGAGAAACTTCTGGATCTGTTCCCGTTCTCTCAACATCTCGTTTATCCTTTGTTGAAGAAGATTGACTCTGTCAGTGAGTTGATTTAGTTTCTTGTTGACTACGTTTTTCTTCCTTACTTGCTTGGCAGCTTTAACAATCTTTGTCTTTGCTAGGGATGCCCAAGTGTCGGTTGGCTTCTTAATGGATCTGGATGCGGATCTGGTGGTGCCTTTGGATGGTGGAGGTGATGAGTGAGAAGATGAGTCTGATGATGATGAGACATGAGGAGGCTCAGGGTCCTTTGGTGGCTCAGAAATTTGTTCCTTGATTCGTACGGTACTATAAAGAATGTAATCATTGGCTTCCTTTTCCTCTTGAGCCTTTTCTTGTGCCTTAACCCTAGCTTATTCATCTGCTTGAGCTTGAGCTTCTTTTTATGCTTTTTCTTTAGCTGCAGCCTCAACATCTTCATCAGGAATTTTCTCAGACTTCTCTATTTCTGGTTCCTCAATGTCATAGATGATAGAATCCTCTAGTTGCTTTTGTTGTTGTTCGTGGGTGGTGGTACCAGTTTCCTTATAGGGTTGATTAACCGCATTGGAAACTGGTGTAGTTAGTGCACTACTACTTGACCCTCCGGGGCCACGAGTTTGTTGCAGATGGAACTCTTTAGCAACATGTTGGAGTCTGAGGTTCTTAAGCTTCTTCTCGTAGTCTCTGTCTTCATCCGGTGGTTCTTCTTCCGAGCTCTCTTCTTCTTGCTCAAGCCTTTGGAGTTTTCCCTTTGTCGGACTTGGGGGGTGAGAGGTTTCTGTTGTTAGAGTATCATCATTGCGATTCGAGTAGATAATCTCTTCATCTATTTCAGTGTCCTCTGAGTCCTCTTCCATCAGCTTTGGTTCTGGTTTAGGAATAGGGATAACGTCTTTTGATGGAATTTTCCTTTTACGGGAAGGATTCCCCTTTGGATACTTGAGGGGACTTCCAATGCTTATAACACTTCCTGCACTGCCTCTCCTGGTCTTCCTAACAGGTGTACCAGAAGACTTAACATCAATGAAACCTACTTTGCCTGCTTCAACTGCTACCAGATATCGTTTGTACGATTGAAGTCCTTTGATAACATCAGAAAGAAGATAATATGGCAGCACTACACCCTGTTTCTTCATGGTTGATTCTTTGAATCTTACCATGTTGAGTGTGGGTTCAAGTAGCACGGAGTGATGGTTGGGGTCTTCAAGTCTTTGGGGAATGGATTGGTTTCAAGAATCCTTTGATCAACAATTTGTGTATCGACATAAGGGATCTTGGGCCAGGCCTTTCGTAAGTTATCATGTCGTCCCGCATCGAGCTACAAATTCGATGTGTTACATGTTGACCATGCCCCAAAGATTTGAAGTTCCATGAGCTTCGGATGCTCATAGCCACCGTCACGTCCGAAAGCGGATTTAGCAATCATAATGTCGGTGTTCTCTATGGTTGAGGAATATTCTTGAGATCTACCGATGAGTGTTTTGTAATAACTCCGGTGACTTCATCATAGCCGATGTCGACCATGAATTGGAGAGCGACCTCTTCCGTAGGAGTAGCGAGAGAACCTCGGAGGCTCGATGGTTGGAAGAAGAAGAACTGACCCTTAAATTTGCGGGAGTGATGGTGACTTGTTTGTGGTTAAGCGTCACCGTCAAAGACTTTGACCTTGACCTTTTGTATCGTGTGCGAATTGGTGAACATAGATCTCGATCTGATGGTGAATTTGTGAGCATGTTTTGGTATGGGTGAGTCTTCAGAATATCCACCGCAAAGACTCAGAGCAAGTGAAGTTGTCAAAATCAACTCTGAGGTTGTTCTTCCCAATCTTCATTGTGTAACCGTTGGGGAAGATGTCTTCCATTGATAGAACATTTGGTGCATCAACATTTTCCATTTGGACGTCCATATCATGATCTGAAAGATATTTAGCCAAAAGAATCAACATATCGAAAGACATTACGTTAGACAAAAGTTGATTTTATTGTGTAATTATTGAATAAGTTATGTTGATGAATGTTACGAGTCCAATGTCACTTGTTTGTCCAATAGTCCAAGGTAGTCGTGAAAAGTATCGTGAATTTATTAACTTTTAGTTTTGAAGTCCAAATTTTCACATATTATCACAACATATTTACCATTTAAGTTTATTAGTGACATTTTGGTTTCTTGACGTTATGATTTATTTGTTTACAAGTTTGTATGCGTAACAATTCACAATTTTGGTTAAAAAATTAGGCTTAGGCGTAGGATTTGCAAGCTTATGCGTAAACAGTAAGCATATGCATAGGATCTTGACTTACGCGTAAGAAATGTTACGCGTAGGAAAAGAGAGCCTTAGGCATAGAGCTTACGCGTAAGCGTATGTGGGAGCTTACACGTAAGGTTTACTCGTAAGAGTGAACCTTATGCCTAAGACTCATTGTTTACGCATATCCTTCCGCGGGATACGCGAGTCCCGTTGTAGAACCTTACGCGTAAAGGTTACGCGTAAGATTACTCTTACGTGTAACTTTCTACGCGTAAGATGATCCTTATGCGTAGAAGTCAATGGTTAACCTTGATTCTGAATATTTCACTCGTAAAACCTGAAACAAATTCATCATAATACTTTCATTAACACATTATCCAATCCTTTTCAATTTTCACATGGACACACAATCATACACAGTTACGCGTAAGATTCTCATACGCGTAACACTTAAACCCTAAGCATTCAAATATTACGAGTATGAATTTGTTGTTTCTGGGCATTATTCAAGTTTGGATTTGATCAATTAAACATGTCTAAAGCATAACACAACCATCTAATTAACTAGAAACACTCTCATATGAAAACGCCCAAAACATGCGTATGAACCCTAATTTGAAAAATGATCAATCGTTGTTTCTGGGTGGATTTGGTTGATAGAAATGGTTATAGCACATGATTTTGAACATTTTAACACAATTTTTATCATCACAAACACACAAGTGATGATTTTGTGTTCATACGCATACGCGTAGAACACAAAAATCATCCAAACACAAAATCCATCCGTTGGATGTTTATGAATTTAAAAACCTATGTTTGTAAACACATTAAGATCATATAACCACTTACAAATCAAGATTTTAAAGCACGGATTGGTAGATTGAATCTTATGCGTGGATTAGGTGGTTGAGGAAATTTAATGATAGTAATAAATGAATTTGATAAATTTGGTGAAGAGTTTTGTTAAAAAATACTTTGAGCTTTTGACAACATTGGTCCCTCCACCTTAACCATTTTCATCCACAACCCATAAGTTCCACTTTGGTTACGTTATGAAGTATAGTTTTGGAAAGAAACTTGACGACGCTACCCCTCGTCTTTAGAAATAATGAAATTTTATAAATTTGAGTCGGGGAGTGTCAGTAAACCAGAAATGTGACCACCATTATCAAAGAAACAACCGGAATAAGGTACAAGGTTTTATGAGACAGAAAAATATTTACTTTCTCCCCCTCAACACTTGACCGAGAAAATACAAAATTTTGAAAGAGTAAAGTGTTGACAGAAGAATTGTACTTGCCATGTTAAAAGAAATATAGATAGACGAATATTTTTGTAGGTTTATCAGATTTTATATTTTTGTATTTAGTTTTTGAAAATATTTACAAAAGAGGTTTTGGTGTTTGTTGGTTTTAAGATTGTTTTAAAAGTTCGTCCGGTTCCTGCGAGTCAAACACGGCATACCAATCCGTGGACCAACTCGGTAAACATGGCGGGGAGCTAAGGCTTTGGTGAGAAGGTGCGGTGGTATTCGGTACCCAAAGTATAATTCAACGGCACCCTTTCCACATGCTCCTTGATGAAATGATATCAAGATCGATGTGCTTTGATTTGAATGTTGAACAGAGTTGCACGAGATCGCAATAGCACTTCGATTGTCGCAAAGACATCGAGATTTCATCAAATAGGTAACCATAGTCTTTGAGTTGTGTTCTCATCCAAATGACTTGAGCACAACAAGCCGACATGGCTACATATTCTCGCTACATTGAGGGTAAATGTACAATCTCGCTTCTTCAATTGCCATGACACCGGTTTATCACTAAGAAATTGTAGAGCCCTCAAGTACTTTTCCGAGAATCTAAGCAACATGCGTGATCAACGCCTAAAAAGCTATTAGTTCAAAACCGAATACTTGGATACCGGATCCCCAAGTTAATGGTTCCCTTGATGTATCGAAGATTCTTTTAGCCTCGAGAGGTGAGTTTCATTGGTCGCCACCGATAACGGGAGCAAAGATATCTGACAAAGACAATATCGGGTCTCTTGGTGTTAAATACATGAGAGACCCAATGATACTTGAGATTTGGTAGGGTCAACCAATTTCCATGCAAATTAGCGTCCAGTTTCTTGGTATGTGCCATTGGAGTGGCATAGGTGTCAGATTATGCATTCCATTTTGTTTAAGATTTCAAGGGCATATTTGGACTGACTCAAGAAAATACCACGGGGGTGATTGATGAACTTGCAGTCCTAGAAAGAACTTAAGTTCGCCCATCATGGACATTTCAAAATGTTTTTTCATAAGTTTTGAAAAAGTGTTTGAGTATTTTAGATGTGTTGACCCAAAAATGATGCCGTCCACATAAATTTTAACGATTAAAATGTGTGCCCCGTGATATTTTATGAAAAGTGTAGGATCGACCGATCCTTTGACAAATTAGTGAGATAGGAGAAAGGATGATAACTCATCATACCACATCCAAGGGGCTTGTTTGAGACCGTAGAGAGCCTTGTTCAGCTTGTAGACATGGTTCGGGAACTCGATCAACGAATCCTTCGGGTGGCTAACATAGACCATTTCTTTCGCTTTCCATTAAGCGGTTTTGACGTCCATCCGAAAACCGTGATGTTCATGTGAGCCGCAAACGCCAAAAAATTGGTACGACCTCAAGATGAGCAACCGGAGTGAATGATTCTTCAAAGTCAATACCCACTTCTGCCTATAACCCTTAGCCACCGACGTGACTTATTTCGATTACAGTTCCTTCAAAGATCCAATTTGTTTTTCCAAATCCATTTGAGACCAATGACGTGGAACCCTGTTGGTCTTTCAACCAATTCCCATACTTCAAGACATTTAAACTAATTGAGTTCTTCTTGCATGGATTCAATCTAGTTGTCTTTGGTCATTGCGTCTTTAATGTTTTAGGTTCAAATTGGTAGACAATGAGAGCATTAATGCAAGTGTTCATTGTCTCGTGTGAAGACGCGTTCAGTTATTCTGTTGGTTGATTCGAGTTACCAATAATGTTCGTAAGAGGATGGTCTTTCGTCCAACGATGTGTGGAAGGTTGATGTTGATATACATTCCGCAGATTGGGAGGATTCAAATGGCTTGTAGATGATTCGCAACATCGGTGTGGCAGTTTCATTAGCAAACGGATGAAGAACGATTTGGATCATAATCGTAGGTGGGGACTTCATTGTTCGAATATCATCACCGTTTGGTTCGTCGTTGGATGCGGTTTGTTTGATTGTTCTTGTAGAATCAGCGGTGGTGCATCCTCAACAATAGTTGTTGTAGCAGTGTATCGGTATTGGATTATGATCGAGTTGAGCAATGAAACATTTGATACATCCGAGTCGTTCATCAATATCATCACTAAACGAAGGAGCAAACAACTTTTCCGGTTGTTGACGAGTGTCGGAGGCTTGGTTTACACGATGATGGGGTTTGGGGAAGTTTAGACGGTTATGTCCGGGTTCCAAGTTGTTATGCTCAAGCCATATCGTAAGCTCATCAAAATTTGAATGAATCGTTTCCATAATCTCCCTTGTACAATGATTCCAGATCCGGTAACCTTTAGAGTTTTCACAATATCCAACAAAGACTCCAATGTCAGCTTTGGCTTTGAGCTTACCAAAGTCATCATGATCATTATTCTTATAACAAAGAGATCCAAATACATGAAAGTGTTTGAGATTAGGTTTTCGGTTATGGATAAGCTCATAAGGTGTTTTTTTGTGGCTTTTGGTAATCATTGAACGATTCGAGTGTAGCATGCGATGGACACGGCTTGACCCACAAGTATGTCTGAAGTTTAGCATTAATTAACATTGTTCTTGCAGCTTCCACTAACGCACGGTTTCGTCTTTCAACTACACCGCTTTGTTTTGGTGATCGTGCAATAGATGTTTGATGCTCAATTCCCACTTTCTAATAAAATGCACGGAGAGTTTGATTCACAAATTCGGTTCCTTTGTATGCTCGATTTGTCGACCGTGTTCCGAGTCGAACTTGAATTTTCGTGAGAAAGGTGATGATCATTTGTGGAGCTTGATCTTTACTTCAAGAAAATAAACCCAAGTCCATCTTGAGTAGTCATCTACAATTACCAAGATGTAGCATTTGCCATTAATCGTCTGCACTTGCGCATCGGGCCACACAAATCCATGTGAAGAAGATGAAGCACATCTTTGTGAGTCGCTCCACCTTTGAAGGAAAGTGAGCACGAGTGCTTTTCCCTTGTTCACAAGCTGAGCAAAGGTGATCTTTAGAATACCGAAATCTTGGGAGACCTTCAACAAGTTTGTATCATGCAAGATCGGTTATGGTTTGAAAGTTTAAATGTGAGAGACGACGGTGCCATAGCCAAGATTTTATAGATGTTGCCTTTGAAAGTAGACAGATGGGAGATGAAGCAATCATGTCTTGCATTGAGATTGTATAAAGACTTGAATTACGGGTGCCAGACATAAGATCGTTTCCTTGTAGATCACGAATGAAACAAGTTTTCTCTTGAAAAGCAACTTTCAAATCTCCATCACGTAACCGACCAACCGAGAAGAGATTGTGACCGAGACCTTCCACTTAATAAACCCTGCTAATTTCGATGTTACCATTGATGTAATCTCCGTAGCCCATGATAGGCTGCTAAGTGATCATTCCGAATCGATAGTGCCAATGAACTTTGCAACAAAGTTTGATAACATTTGAGATTGCTCGTCATGTGTGGGAACATCCGCTATCAACAATCCAAAGGATGATCTGTATCACCTGCATTACACACAAGGTTGTAAAAATCGTTAGGCGTTAATGAGGTGGTTGGGTAGGGCCTAGCGATTAACCGGTTAGGCGGGGATTAATCGGGGATTAATCGGATAGGAATTTTTATGCACAAAAATGTAGTTTTAGATATTATATTATTTTATATGTATGGGATAAGCGTATTGCATCAAAGTTCAAATATTTAAAGTGTTCAAATATAGACATAATTCATAATTCTTCAAAGTTCAAAGTCAAACATAAATATTACTCGGTTTGTTGACCATTTTTAACCGACCTTTGACCGATTTTTTCTGATTAATCGGTTTGTTGACCGATCTTTAAGTGATTTTGTCTGATTTTTAAGCGATTTTGTTGACCAATTTTTAAGCGCTTTTGTTCAATTAATCCGACTAGACCGAATTTGTCTGATTAATCGGTTTGTTGACCGATTTTTAAGCGATCTTTGACCAAACCGCTTAGTGAGCGATCAACGATTATGCGGGGATTAATCGGCCGCCTGGGCCGATTTTTACAATAGAGATTACACACAGACGACACAGATGGAATAGAAGTAGATGTGGAACCCGAAGAGTTAGAGGGTTCCAAAGCAGTTATAGTAGAAACACACAGATTAATGACTTTAGGTATCCATTTAAATCCAAGTGTATTATGTAACCATTTCTGCCATCTCCAACTAGTCTTAGCTTTGGTCTTAGAAAATTCACTAGGTGATATGGTCTTCCTAGGAGGTGAAGGTGGTTCTATGGGTACATCAATGATCGTAGTTGGAACACTAGAGGGTGGTTTACCTAGCACAGACTTAGAAGCATTAGTGGTCCTAGAGGTATTCCGTTTTCTATTATTCCGCTTACGATTCAAGATAGCCTTAGCAACACATTTATTATGACAACCGAAAACATGCTTTTATGACAACCAACACAAGAGGCTTCAAACAAAACATTAAGAGTACTTAAAGATTCAAAGATTCGTTACATCACTTTGTTCATTACATTTGTCGACGCAATATCTAAAGTGGGTGCAACTTGAGTTTTATTCAAAGTCCTAAGGTGTTCTTCTACTTCAAGATTCTTTATTGTTCTTTTCTTACGTCGCAACTTCCTATTCTTCCTTGTATTGCTCCTAGGCTGTGAAGTGCAGGCGTTGGGAAAAGAGGCAACTATTTATGTTACTACAGTGTTACTATCCCTATCTTGCTTAAGTTTCACCCACTCTGCTTTTAGATCATGGATTTTGTGTAACAAATCTAGATTTTCAGAATGAGTGAGTCCATCTCGTCGTAAAACATCTTTGGTGTATGCAAGATGATCATCAAGGTCTTTAGACGCTTTAGCACGAGTCTTTTTTAGTAAATCAAATATGACACCATATTCCTTTTTAACTTTGGAAATTTCTTATTTATATTTTGAGATTTGACACTTCAAAGATACATTTTCATCATCCAGTTGCTCAAGTTTTGGACTACGAGTTTTGGTATGCAACTGGTTGATTTTTTTTTGCAAAGCGAGTTCCGATTTTGACAATCTTTTGACACCATTGAAGACGACGTTTTGCATTTGAAAGCTCGCTTAACAATCGCTCATTTTCAACTTTTAAAGACTTGATTTGTGACACAAGACGGATTCTCAACATTTTCAACATAATCAGAATCAAGCAGAGATATAATCAAATGCATATGCAATGTAATGTAGTAACACAACATTATGGATATCAAGACAGATAACATCTTCCAAGAGTCGATCAACATCTTTTCTTAACATTTTCTTTTGCTTTTGTATTTGAAATCGATGTTTCGCTTGTTCGAAAACTCTTTTCATAAGTCCAAGCTCCTTGTGAAAATCCTTTCCCAATATAATGCACACATTTTCAAATTCGGACATGAGGTAAAATTCTTTTCTGAAAATTTTCTCTTTGTTCTCGCGCGTGAGGCGATTGAAAATGTTCGAATTTAATTTCAGAGTGGAATTCAATTTCACGTTCCAAAAGTTTGATGTCCGAAATGAATGTTTCAAAATATTTAAGAATTTGACATTTTTCGGGTATTGTTTTTACTTCACTAAGTGAAGGTAAAGGACCATTAATTTGTGCAGAATTGGGTTGGGGACCAACATTAGAAGACTCAGAAATAGGTGTGATAACCCAAGGTGTGTTAGAAGTATCCTGTTGTTCGACGAAAGTGATGGCTTTTGAATAGTTAAATGGTTTGTTATAAAAAGATTTTCTAATTTTGATCGACTCGCCTTCTTACGCATCTAATTCCTCTTGACGATTATAGTCAACAACACTCATAATGGAATCATCAATTCTATGTTCTGCACTGTAAACTTCAGGATTTGGTTTGAATTCTCTATTTGAAAACTTTGGTTTGTAATCATAAAGATTCGGTCCATATCCATTTGGATTTGGTTTAAAAGTAAACTTTTGAATAGTTGTGATTGACTCACCATGTTTATAGACAACATTTCGAAACTCTTTGATTTTGTTTTGTAAGTCGACAATTTCTTCAAGATAGTCATCTATTCGTTTCGTTGAATGCTTTTTGTACTCAGAGAACTGTTTTTGACAAGTTAACAACTTAGACTTGGCTTTTTGAATTTCCAAAGTAAGAGCATTAAGTTGTTGTTTATGATCATATTTCAGTTGTTCTATTTGAGACAGCAAAGCATTATTAGATGTGACTAGATCACGTATTTGTTGTTCTAATGATTTTTCGTTTTGGTAAGATTTAGCAAAAGCGACTTCAAAACCTTTTTCACGTTTTTCTTGTGTTTGAAAAATGTTGAGTTGATATTTTAAACATTCATTATCCTTATTTAACAATGCATTTTTGCCTTTAATTGCTTATTGATGTCCTTGCATATTTCCAGTCAGGATTCTTGGTCTTTAAGTAAGGTCATGAGCTCAATATCTAGATTAGACGAAAGTTCAGCTTGTTCAACATGAGTCACATCATGATCATTAGTCAGATCCTCAAGTATAACCACGGAGTCAACTTGATTATCAATGGTAACCATAAGGTCATCTTGATCGTCAAATATAACTACGGGATCTATTTGATTATCATCGGAATGAGATGTAGATGGCTCATGTTGAACACTCCGATCCTTGTCGGATGCGGATGTTGGCGAGATATCGATCAAGAATGAATATAGTTTGATCGGTACCGAGACAAGCCGTCGATGTCATACATTGGGCATGTATCACTCATGTGGAGTTCATACATGTTTTCCATCAACATAATCACGCATTAGCCTCGCAAGTCCTCCATATTGATGGATCTAAACACACACCTTGTGTTAGTGATATTTTGAGTTATATTACTAAGCACGCGGAATATACTCAGTAATACTTAGAAGACAGATGTAAGTAAACAAGAACAATAAACACAAAGCTCCAATATTATTAAGAAATAATACGAGTGATCTTGCTTATCACTAGGGTTACACCTTGAAGCTAATATGAATACTGCGTTATACGTATATCTAAGCAATGACCTAGGATCTCCTTTTATAGCAGAAGGAGTCCTTTACAAGATAAGTATAAACCTAACAATATAGAATATACACAAGATCTTTTCTATACTTATCAATACACGTTTACTTAACAATTATCTAATAGCGGTGGTAATATTTGTCTTGGCGGTGGTAATGAGTTTCCACCGCTAGTGTAAACATCAGCAGTGTTAACCACAAGACTATCGGTGGTAAGCTATTAGTATTATTCCCAACAATCCTCCCTAAACTTATGATTTCTCTGCAAATCAATAAGTTTCTTCAATCTTCATTATCCGCAAGGATTTGGGGAATTCTTTCAAACACTTCATCTTCTTCTCAATGCTTGAATAGCTCTTGAACATTGATCTTGAAGCACGTGTAACAATGCTCGACTTTCTCACTATCTTCATGAACTCTTATAGTAGTACACAACATCACGGTGAGAGTTCCACTCGAGTGGATATTCTTTCTCAAGAAGCATGAATGCATCTACTCCATTTGTTGTAGAAACATGATGAACTTCACATGAATCATAGTAGAACCATTTAGTACCAGGACATGAACATGAGAATTTCCAGAAATCATCATTAACATCTGGTTCATAGAGCCTTCTAAGATTAACCCATAACTGCATCTCCTTCATATCTTTGAGATCTTCAACATCAAACCTTTCTTGAACTAACTTCCATAGTGTATCAAGATCATCTCTATCAAAAGCTTTGATGAGATCTTCAAACTGAATAAATGATGAAGTTTCACCACCTAGCCTTGTAATCTTCCATGTTGGAGCAAAGTTGCTAGCGATAAAAACTTCCCAATCAATGATAGGATGTCGACTTGCAAGTGGTTCGTGGTAAAATCTTCTTCTTCTATCACAATCATCTCGATCATTGTTCTTGATGAACTTCTCAATTGGAACTTCTTGTTCTTCAGCAAACTTTGTCTTCTTAGATGTCTGAGATTCACTGTCTTTGGCCTTTCTCTTCAAATTAGGATACCTTCTTGCTTCTTCTTCAGAGTCCATTGGAATAAAGTCTTTATCTTGTCTTTGAACTCTGTAGTAGATACTTTCAACTTTATCATCAGGCATTCCTTTGAATTGATGTCTCTTCCAACCACCAACCTTGCAGCAATAATCTTTCATCATTGAAATCACTTGTGCCTTTGTTGGTTGTCTTGGTTTCTTTTGGCCCTTCTTGACTGAAACAATAGCATCTTGAAGTGCTTGATTATTCTTCACGAATAAAGTCCTTTAAGCGTGTTGTTCTTTGATCTTCGATTAAAGACTTATCAACCACTAGGTCAATTGCTTTCTTCTTGATCATTGGATCATTTGCAATCAAGAACTCAATTTCTTCTTGATGAGGTACATAGTTGAACTCGAGTCTTCTCTCTTAATCTTGTAGGTGGAGGAATTGGAAAGTGGATCTTCTATTGGATCTTCCATTCTATCCAGCCTTTTAGCCTCCATAAAGCTTGCAATCTCCAATTCTTCAAGCTTTTCTTTTAGCAACTTCTTCTTCATTAATCTTTCTTGCAACTTCAAAGATCATGAGCAATCGAATTTGTACTTTCTTTGAAACCTTTCTTCTTGTTTGCTCCTTGCTTTGCATAACAACTTTACCTTTGTCTTTCTTTAGTTTATCAATTTCTTCACTTGCAGTGGCAATATCATGTCCAGGAGTGGGAATATTTGGCTCTGCAGTGGAAATTGGATCATTGGTAAAATCATCGGTTGCGATACTAAAATGTCTTGATCTAGTTGCTCTTCTTGAGTATCGACTCCTCTCGCACCTTTACTAGAAACACCTTCATCTTCAAAATCAATTCTCCTCCCCGAGTTCCAAAGATCTGCTTTTTTCCTCCCTGTTTGGGAGAATTTCCCAAATCTTGATCAAAATCAGCTGAATCACCATCATTAGGTGAGGATGAAGATGATATCACTAGCTTTGCAGTTTTCTTCTTCCTTTTTAACCCCTGCAACTCTTCTTTCAAGGTCTGAATCTCCTCTTGCAAGTGTGTAATGTCCTTGGCATGCTGCTTCTTTACATGTGCCAGGTCCTTTTGTAGAGATTCAACCTGCTTGGCTAATTTTGTACACAAAACCATCAATTCCAATTGTTGCCCACTGCCCTCATCACTTCCAACTGTGTGACCTGTTGGGAGAGGTGAATCATGGGGCAATGGCTCAGATTCCTCCCTAGTTGGACTAGGTTGAAGTCTAGAACCACCACTGCTTGTTCCTAGACCAAAAGGTTCAGAAACATGTTGTGTTGTAATGAGAGAAGTTGGCTGTTTGCGCCTCCTCTCATAGGTGTGAGAAACAGGTGGAGTATAATCAATGTTTGGAACAGAGATTATGGGTGAGTTTTGTTCAGGTGAAATCTTTGCAAGCATTTGAGGAAAGAGAGGTGTAAAAATCATATTGCCATCTTTGTTCATGTTTTGAAAAACTTTAGGCTTGAGGCAACGGATTTTATAAACATTAGTATGGGGTTGCGTTGAAACTCATTTAGCATCGCTTGCACAAACCTTGGATACATCAAAATTTTGTTGAACTCTTTACATTGCCTTGCATACTTTGAAAAATATATTTTGACCAATTGAAAGTCCTATCTAAAGCTAGACAAACCAAAGGGTAAGCCATGGTTGAACTGAATTGTTCATAAGAGGTTTTCTTAGGACTTAGGCAATGCAAAAGAGTATGTATCAAAAATCTCCAATGGGGACAAAAACCACTCTTTTTGAAAGTAGCCTTTTTATCAGTGGTATCATACCCCATGGATGAAAGATGTGTATGAATTTTGGGCATGGGTAATGTGATGATACCATTGAGATCATCCAATTGGAGAATTCTCCTCAAGGATGCCTCAGTAACATCAATGGTTACCCCATCCACAGTGGCTCTAAGAGCATCCACTGTTTCATGTGTATCTCTAGTTTCAATGGTTATGGACTAAGCAAAGTCCAAAACTATTTGATTTGAGAGATATAGATTGTGGGATTTAAAAGTAAAGCATACCTTATATGGGTAGTATTAAGAAAGTCCACAATCTGGTGAAAAACAGGGCCACTCTTCTCGTTTGACTTTTGTAAGTAGGCCACTTGGTTGTGCTCATCGCAAAAGTGATAGGTGCCATAGAATCTTTTGATGAAAAATAGATTGTGTCAAGATGAATTGTATAAAGAACTCGCCAATTGAGAGAAAATATATAAAGAGTTAGGGTTTTAGAGTTTTTGCAAGAAAGACTATCTAAGGAAAATATTTATCTTAAGAAGATAAATTATAAGTAGGAAAGTAGATAATCTTCTAAAATTTACCCTATTTATATATGGAAAGTAATTAACTCTCAACGGCTAGTAAAAATTTAGTTACTGACACAACAGTTGTAACAGCTAGAACAACAAATGGTAAAATAACACTTGTCGATTGGAAGCTGTGAACTAGCGATGGGAATTTTTCACAAAGATTTTCAAAGAGCGATGGTAAAGAAAACATTTAAAAATTTGATCGCCCTTTATCATAGTTTTAGCAAACTACCACTATCAACGGATTTGATATGTCTTTACCATGAGCCGTTTGCTATGGACTAGCCAACTCTTAATCATAAAGAATATGGTGAGTTGATAACCATATAGTTTTGGTAAACTATCAACCATAAACGGATTTGTCAAGTCTTTACCAAGAGCCGTTTGCTCGGACTAGTTGATTCTTATGTGGATTAGACATGGTGAATCAATAACCATTTGTTGTGTATCTCGCTTATACACCTTTTAAGATCAACTCCCATCCTAAGATTGGTTATGTATCTGCATGTGTTAGCATAATACAAAGAGTAGGAATAACCAACTTGTTCTTAACCAAAGTTACTTTTAACCAAGCCACTATCTAAAAAATATCTTCCAAAGTCAACCCGATAATATCTATATTTACTCTTTAACCTACCAAAATAGGAAAAAGTAAATATATTCATTAATGAGCCCTTGTGACCGACTTTGCCTATATAAGGAGGCTTGGCGTATTGTAATCTTCATCAAAACACATTCAAACACACAAAATCCCTAAATATAATCATGAGCAATCCTTCCAACACCATTAACATCTCCTCTGATTCAGAGGAAGAGTTTGTGATCGAGTCAGAGTCTTCCTCAGAGGCATCAGGGTGGGCTGGATACTTTCCACCATGGGCTGGAAGCACTTCATCCAAGAAGTACACTAAGGAGACTGCCAAGCGTACACCTGCTGCCAAACCTGCACCATCTCTTGAGTTTTACTCTAGCTCATCAGATGATGATGAGAATAATGATGAGACCTATTCCATGGCCAAAGAGTTGCCAAGAGCTCTTACAAAAGCATTAGGAGCAGCTCTCTCTAACATGAAGCAAATATCCATTCCAAAGAAGCCTGCAATGCTACCAAGGCCTCCTCCACAAGTTCTTGGTCTTCCTTGTCCAAGAATGCAGTCCACCTTTGAGAACAAAAGGAAGAGAGCTCAGAAGAACAAGCATGACTATGTGGGCAAAGGTAAGAAGCCAATGGAGTAGCTGGTGTAGGGTGTAGGAATGGAGAAAGTTATCTTTTGTGTTTTGATTATGGTTGTTGACACTCTCTCTTGGATGTAATGAATCTTTCATATGAATTGAAATTTCTCTGTTTTCCTTTTTCCAGTTTGAGAGTAACTTATTTCCACTGCTTGCATTATAGTTTCCACTGTTAGGCTTAATTTCTGCATAGAAGTTAGTGGACAACTAAAAATACAAACACTAAACAGCAACCACTTCAATGTAAACAAAGAATCCTTCAAATCTTCATGTCACAAACATAAATCATACACTGAAAGCATTTGTGAAGTATCAGTGGTTAGAGAATAACAAGGAGTGATTCCATAAGCTTAGCAGTGGCTAAATTTCAAGTTAATTTGGTCAACTCCTAGTCACTAATCCGCCACCAAAGTCAAAGACTTCATTTACTTCTCAACAACTTATACCTTCCTTCATTAACTAAGCGATTCCAACTTAATCTTGTATTTAAGAACCAAGCACCCACAACCTTCTAACATACCAACACTTCTCTCCTAAAATGTCAAAAGCAACTTTACCAAAAATTACCATGAGCAATTCAAACCCAATCAACATCTCTTCTGACAGCTCAATTTCTGACAGCTTTTGGGATGATGAGGCTTGGCATTATGTGCTCAACAATCCAAGTAAGAAGAAGAAAGAGGTGTTTGAAGCGGTTTCATCAAGAAAAAGAACTCATGCGCGATGCTTATTCAAACCACATTGTCTGCTTGGTCCTTCTTCAACTCATCCAATGCCACAAGAAGTCATCATCATTGAAGATAGCTTAGACTCCAATGCAAGCTACATTTCCCCATGTACAAGCACAAATGATGATACTACTTCAAGGGTCTTGGATGTGCCTCCCTTGAAAGAATCCTTCCATCGAGAGAAGCTGCAGATGCCTCCTTTTCCACCACTATTGACCGCACCACCACAAGAAGGACCTTCATCATCTTCACCATTGTTAGAAAAGTGGTGATGGGGCTAGCAAGCCCTAAGGTATATAGTTGGATAGATATGCGTAATGCGCCTAAGGTGATGCCAACATGGGCCATTCAAAAAGAAGCCATAGGTGGTAGATGGTGGTTAGATGGAGTAGGGTTGGGGTAGGATATGAAGCTTTGTGATCGCCAGTTTGTAGTGTTAGTGTTATGTTGTGTTTCTCTTTAATGTAATGATCTTTGGTTGTATGAACCCAATGGATGTAACCTCTGCACTCGTGAGTGCGATTTGTTAAATATGAATAACAATCCATGTCTTTTAATTTAAATTCCTTGCATCATTCGGTTGTGTTTAACATTTTACTCCAAAGTCGACAAACCTGTCCATCATAATGTTCAAAATCGAGAGATAGGACTTGTTGCGGTCATGTGCCTTGAACATCCACTATCCGTGTAGCCTTGATCCGATCTTTTGTCCTTGGATGTTCCTGCACATAAAAGTAAAGAGTTAGTTTCTTTTGGGGACCCAAGCCATGATTGACTTGGATCGCCTCGTGTATCAATATAGTTAAATCTATCAAAGGTCATTGATACACCATTGGGATTGGTTGTAGAGGTAGTTCCTTTAGGTTTCCATTCCCAACGTCTTGAGGCCTTCACAAGATTGCCCATGTCCCCTTTTCTTGTTTACAACCCTTGTAGTGGAAACTTTTGAATGAGCGATGGAAACTACTGGTTTGGTTTTAGGTACCCACTGTTGGTTATAATGAACCTTTTATTTTGAAAAGTCCTTTTCCTGTTTGTGCAGATTTTGCAAAAGTTGTTTTGGACTTTGCACTTGTAACAGTGACTTAGGGTGAGCAGTGTTACAGCTTTTGTAGTGGCAAAAGTTTTAAGTCCACTTCTTAGTTGAACTGCTCTTGGGATCATTTTGCTGTGTTGATTAGGGTGCAAATTGTTGTTTTGAAACTTGTTAGACTCCACCCTTTTATTCCCATGGACTTCCCTTCTCCCAAAATGATAGTCACAGTTAGCATGTAAATGATAAAAGCTACCACAAATATAACATGCTTTGTTGTACATCACAAAATCACTACCTAGTTGTTGAGATTTAACATGATTCCAACTCCTCTGGTTACCCCTAGGAGCTGGTGACTTGTTCCTATACATCTCAGCATACTTTACAGTTGGTCTAGGTTTATTAGCTTGTCTCCTAGGTTCCTCTGTAACAGTATTAACAACTTTTGGGATAGAAGCCTCTACATTCTTTTTAACATTCTCATCTACAACAGATGAGTCACTAGCACTCTCAAAAACATCAGTTTCATGCTTAACCAGTTCCTCATTTTTCACAAATGTGTCTTTTAAAGGACCATATTCACGTTCAAGGTCCTGAAAATCTTCTAAGCCTGTATGAGCTAAATCTATACCTGGAGGTGATGGAACACCTCTTAGTGGTGGAGGCACTGTATTATAACCCATACCAGACTTAACTTTACTATGTATTTGAGCATTCCAAATTTTATCAATTGACTTAGACTGATGATAACATGTGTCTAAAGTTAAATTGACATTTTCATTTTTCTTTTTAAGTTTTTCAAGCTCTTCTTGGTATGCCTCATTCACAGCTGTCTTATGATCTACCTCTCTTCTAAGAAGAATCATATCATCATTATATTTTGACTCATTTTCTCTATAGTGCTCTAGTTGTTTTTCTAATACAGCTATAGCTCTCCTAAGATTTGACACAACATAATTAGCAGCAAACAACTCTGTTCTTTGACTATCATAAGATTCATTAAGCCTTTCAACTTCTCTAGCAGCCCTACATGTTTTAGAACAACTTTCAAAGTTTTGTACCTCAGAGTCAGAGAAAGCCATGAGAGCAAATTCAAGAGACACAAGAGCGAGATCGAAGGTTCTTCCTCTTGTTCATCAACCATGAAACTCCAATCATAGCTCACACCATCAATAGCCAACATTGCCTTTGGTTCTTCCACAGTTGGTTCCTTCTTTTGCTTGTACCAAGTAGACATGTTGTCCTTGGTCTTTGGTCTTCTACATTCTCTAGCAAAGTGTCCCAACTTGTGGCAGTTAAAACACTCCACTTTCTTCTTATCAAAGCCTGCAGTTTCACCACCATTGATGTGAATAGGCTTGCCAGTCTTCTTGTAGAATTTCCTAGCCCTCATGCTAAGAAGAGCTATTTGCCATTTTATATCCATCTCCTCCAAGTCATCTTCATCAATTTGCTCTATGTCTTCATGAGTTAATATAGAGCCATTAACTTGAGTGGAGATAAAAGCATAAAAGGTAGGATCTCCAATACTAGCAATCTTCTTCTTTGAACCTGCAGTGGTAACACTAACATTACCGATGGAAGCGTAGAACCAAAGAAGTGGCAATATCATCATCACCGTCATCTTCAGAATCATCACCGTCAAACAGAGGTTGACATCAAAGCCAAGTCGCTTGAGCTTGTACCAAGTTTCCAGCCTTCTTCGTCTTTGTTCAATGAGTTTAAAGTTGTTGTAAAGATCATTGAGCTTCATTGTTTCAATATCGCTTTGTTTTCCCTGATTGTAACATTAGTTTGAAACTCAAGGCAAACTTCTTAGAAACTTCAAATTGAGGTCTTCCTTTTCTACCTCAATGCCAAACACAGTCGGTTGTGTAACAATCTTCGGAGTTTGGTGAAGATGCTATCAAGTGAGTCATTGCTTGAAGCATAGAAGTTTTCATAACTTTGCTTCAACAATGTCTTTTGTGTCTTCTTTGTAGCATCATTACCACCAAACACCGAGCAAATCTCTTCAAAAGTTCTTTAGCGTCTTGAACTTTTGAATGCTATGATCCGGTCTCTAGGAGAGTCATCAACAACAAACTTCTAGCCTTTAGATCATTCTTCTTGATGCTTTTTCAATATTGGTCGAGGCACATAAACCATCACAACATCGTGTCACCAACCTTCGAGTACTAGTCACGGGCTTGAAAGAATCACCAATTAAGATGATCTCCCATAGAGCATAGTCTTGAATGAGAAAGTATTGCTCAATCAGTATCCTCCACATCTCAAACTCATTAAGTTTGAGCTTAGGAAGTCTTGGAGTAGCAGAGTTGGACTGGTTGTTTTCCATCTCCATTGAATTGAGTGAGTAGGTTAAGCTTATTCCTTGGATCTTCTAAATCAAAATATCAGAACCTTCGCTCTGATACCACTTGATGGATCTAAACACACACTTTGTGTTAGTGATATTTTGAGTTATATTACTAAGCACGCGGAATATACTCAGTAATACTTAGAAGACAGATGTAAGTAAACAAGAACAATAAACACAAAGCTCCAATATTATTAAGAAATAATACGAGTGATCTTGCTTATCATTAGGGTTACACCTTGAAGCTAATATGAATAAAACTTTATACGTGTATCTAAGCAATGACCTAGGATCTCTTTTTATAGCACAAGGAGTCCTTTACAAGATAAGTATAAACCTAACAATATAGAATATACACAAGATCTTTTCTATACTTATCAATACACGTTTACTTAACAATTATCTAATAGCAAAGTGGTAATATTTGTCTTGGCGGTGGTAATGAGTTTCCACCGCTAGTGTAAACATCAGCCGTGTTAACCACAAGACTATAGTGGTAACTATTAGTATTATTCCCAATTGGTGAACCGAGTACCAAATATGGTATTCCACCGCTTTACCACAAGCCATATACATGTGGGCTAGTCAATTCTTGGATTCCAAAAGAAATAAACCATGGTGAATTGATGACCATACAACCTCAAAGAATGAAGCATGGTGGTTGCGCACCTTATGATTTTGAGCAAACCATTACGCTATCAATGATTTGATGTGTCTTACCAAAGTCTGCATCTTTGGACTAGCCAACTCTTTGATATACACAAGGCACATCCGTGAGTTAACAACCATCAATAATATACAACAAACCCGCAAGAAAAGTTAGACAAACAAAAATATACAATTTTTTTAACTAATAACAAAACACGTACAAAGAAAACAAATATTACAAACAAAATACCACAATCAAGATGATGCTCTATGTTGCGTGTTTAGTCTTAATGATTCCAACACAAGAGTTCAAGATGCAACTTATCATTACCAACCGGATCCGGAGGAACTTCCAACTTCGCCTAAGCATTCTTTCCATCACCTCATAGATAATGGATAAGTCTTATCAGCAAACATACACACAGTAATTCCACCCTTTGTCTCCACCACATGCACACATGACAAAGGATAAAATCTCTAAGTCTCAACCTTCCACTTATGTGAATTCTTCCAAACATGATACCATTTACCATTTGGAGATTGAGAATCAAACAGCACTTGAAGATCACCCAACAAAAATAAACCAGAACCTTGTGGTGAATGAATAGCATAATGCTTAGTAACAAGATCATACAGAGTATTTAAATCTTGCCTATCCACCGATGAAATATTTCCTTCAAGAAGTTGAACTTCATAGTAGAATTATCCAGACGATAAATAGTGTTAAGCTCCCCATCACCAAGGTCCAATTAATCAACACATCATGAGATCCTTCAGAAAACATCAATGATCCTTCTTGAATAAAAGTTGAATCAAGAACTTTTAGATCCAAAGAACTACCTCGAGAGACTTATGAATCCTAGAAGTGTATGTCTCATCCGATCTCACAGATCGCCTTTAGAGTAGTGTGACTTCTTTTAGACATTCTTTCTTCCTCCCACTGTATATAAACCCCATAGATGGTACATCCTCGATGCTCAGGACATCTTTAGCATGAGTGGAAGAAGTAGAAGTAGACTTAACTTGAACAATACCACGCAAGAGATACATTCGCTCAAGTACTTTTCTCGCCTTCTTTGATTTAGCAAAGCAGCCTAGTTCACCTATGCATCCAACTCTTCTCCTACTTTATCAACAGAATAGAAGCATTCATATCCTTTGAATCCAAAGATTTAGTAACAACACTAGGTACTGCTTCAGAAGAAACAACATGTGGTTCAACAGATTGAACCCTTTCAGTGAAATGGATAGCTTCAGTAGATGTTTCAACAGCAACATCAGGAGAAATCATATTGGGTATAACATCATCAAAATTATCTACAATTTCAACTTGCTTTGGTCTCTTTTCTTCAGGAGCATCCAAAGCACCATCACTCCTTTTCAATTTAGAATATGGTGTAATATACTTCATAACCCTTTGATACATGTTAATCAACTCAGAATCATCTAAAGCCCAAACTTGCTTCTTTGTTAAACCTTTCTGATAGATAACACTACTTTGATTATACACCACAATTCTCATATAAGCTTTCAGTTGAGCTGCTCTTTGTGGTCTTTCCCTTTTTGCTTTAGCTTTCTGTGCATTAAGAGCTTTCCTTTTGTCAGCTGCAGCTTGCTTTCATTTTTGTCCAAGGGCCACCATTTGTGCAGCAAAATTCTCACTGTCAAAGTCTGCACGTAAGATACTTTGTGCAAGAGTAGAATTTGATGCAGCTTGATTAATGTAAGTATCCCATTGAACATCAGTTAACTGAGTAAACATTTCATCAATTTCATGTTGTCTCTCAGGAGTCAAATTGGTAGCAAACTGAGTTTGAAGCATTTCAGCCAATGCTTGACTTTTCTTGTTATTTTCACACTCAGCTAGCAGTCTTTCTTGTGCTTGCCTTTCCTGTTCACTAACTAGATCAGTTCCAATCTCTTCATCAACCATTGCTCCTTTCCCTGTGTCGCCAGATTCTTAGAGAATGATGAGCGTGTAAATACTCATCATTTTTATACAAAATAAACCGCAAAATCATCTCGAAACACTCTAAACACATCAAATGATCAAAATATCACAAATCGTTGTTTTATGTGTTTTAAATGCAAAATATCGAATCGATGAAAACATATCAAATTTGCAAAATTGCGCTTTAGTCCCCAAGTTTCTTAAATTGTCAAAATAGTCCCTGAGCCATAATTTCAAAAGAAAAGTCACCAAAGGTCTTTTAAAATCACAAATTGTCATATTTAGTCCTTTGGTGAGAAATCAAAAGTTTTGAGAAAATTACAATTTAGTCCTTAAAAATCCAAAATGTTCAAAACTAGTCCTCGAAATTTCAAAATGTTAAAATTAACCCTTGATTATTCAAGTTGGCAAACCAACCTTTTACTACTCTTCATAAAGTTACATGCTTGGTCCTGGGAATTGGGGCTTTACACATTTGGTCCTTTGGTTTTGAGATATTTACATATGGTCCTTGTTTTATTAATCCTAATACAAACCAACCGGACCCTTATTTTAATCCCAAGCCCAATCAAACCACCCCCGCCCAAAACCTTACCCTGCCCTTTTCCCACAACCCGACCAACCCAAGTGTTTAAACAATAAAATAAACCGCCTCAGCTTGTCTTCCCGACAACTCTGCACGACCCCCGCAACTCCCCACCTAAAACCACCCTACAACACCCATTTGTCTCCCCACCTCACCTACCCAACCCACCACAATTAATGCACCCTTTCCCCGTCCCGGATATCAAATACAAATTTTACGCCACGGGAGTCAGGCTGATTTATCTCCGCTTTAGCAGATTAGTTGTTTGAATCCTCATTCTTTGTTTATATCATCCATTTCGTATATATATATATCCATATTTTCTTCTAAAAATCCAAAACCCAAAACAAGCAAAACGATAAAACACAAAATATTTTCTTTTGTTTCTATATATGTATCAAAATAAAAATACAAAAAGAATCGCTGTTTTTCTAATAATTAACAACTTAAAAGATTACCACCGAAAACCAAGGCAAAGGCACTACCTAACTGGGGTGCGACCATAATAAGTTCCCGAACTAAAGATATAAAACTTGCCTTTGTGTCCTTGTGATTGGTGTACCTTTTCAAAGAAGCCATTCATCTTGGATTATTGGTAAAGTTCATCGTTGTTTTGCCTCGATTTTGTGTTAATTGATTTTGTTGTGATATCGACGCTTCGTAACCGTAAAACCTATAAAGATTCTTCTCATCACCCCGATTTTTACAAAACGCCTTCATAATTCTCATTCTCATCCGAAAGATTTTCATAATTCCATTTCTCTCCTTAACTCGAGTTTCCTTAGAGTTAACTCTAGTGTATGCGCACTCGCTCTTCTAGATCAGAAGCCCATTTCGTGAGCTTGTCAAGATTCCAAGAAGGCGTGTTCGCAGACGTTTCGCCCATCACCGGATCCGAGATCCGGACTGCTCACACTACTTCACCGCCATGGCGGATGAGATTCCTATGTGTGAGCTTCTCGTGCACCCATCGACGGGTATGGAGATGTTATCGCATGCCACCATCGTGGTGAAAATTTTGAACTCAAGACCAAGTTATCGAATCTTGTAACCTCTAATCAATTCTTTGGTTTTGAGCGGACGATCCTCATGCTCATATTCGATGGTTTAACAAGATTGCATCTACCATCAAGTATAAGAATGTCCCCACCAAGTCAAGTGTTTCTTCTGCTCCTGCTTTCTCTCGAGGGCAAGCCCGGATTTGGCTTGAAAACAACCCCCGCCTATAGAGACATGGGAAGATCCGTGAAGAAATTTGTGAATGAATTTATCCACCTTCCAAGACCACGAGTCTTAAAATGAAATCATCAAGTTCACTCGTAAGTTTGATGAATCCTTCAATGAATCGTGGATCGCTTTCAAGGAATTGCTTCGCAAATGTCCTCACCACGGTTTCTCCGAGTTGATGCAACTCGACACTTTCTACAATGGAGTGAGTCAATCTGACCAAGATTCTCTCAATTCCTCCGCTGGAGGAAATTTCCTAACAAAACTGTCAAAGAAGCTTTAGCGATCATCGAAACAAGTCCAAGGTCCGACCGCACGGCAAGCCGGTTGTTTCCAAGTCGTTGTTGGTCCTTCTTCTTCATCGCCTGTGAGTCACCTAGCACCGATGCTAAGATTGATAAACTCACGGAAGCTATTCGTGCTTTGGTTCTTTCCAACCGTAAGAAAGTCTTTTCCACAAACTTCACCTCCCGCCGAAGTTAAGAAAGTGGAAGGTCAGGTTACCCGTGGTGGCCCCATGCTTATTATAATCGTATGGCCACCGATGGTAACCCTTTGAAGCTAATGTTGTGGGCGGATGTCTAATCAAGGAGGCAATCAATATCGTGCTCTCAGAGACCCGAACCACCGCCCCAACCACTACTCGACCTCCCGGTTTCAATCAAAACCAAAACCGTAATCGTAATCGAATAGACCAAACCAAGGTTTTCAAAACCAAGGTCATTTCAATCAAAACAAAGGTTTTCAAAACCAAGGTCATTTCAATCAAAACAACGGTTTTCGTAATCGTAATCAAAATTTCCAACATCAAGGAAATTACAATAGAAACCTGTGTCGGGAAATTTCAACCTGTGGTATTTTCATGGAAACAATCAAGGAATTTTCGTAATCAAGGCCCTAATCCTAACAATAGAGGCCAATTTCTGTGCAAACTCAAGCCATTGTTCCAACTGCCCATCATCCGATGAGTTGTCAAACAATTCATGAAATCCCAAGAAGAAATGAATCGGTTGTTGGTCACCAAATTTCGACATCAAGAAGTCTTTAAATGATCGACCCTGCTCGTGTACTCTACCTAGCAATACGATCGCTAATCCGAGGGGCGATGCAAAGGCGATCACAACCCGAAGTGGTGCTTCATATGCTGGACCTGCTGTTCCTACTACCTCTTCTTCTTCGTCTCTTCCAAAGGTAGTGGAAAGTGAACCTCCAACTCACAATGGACCTACGACTTCAATGCCTCCTCCTCCTGTGGCATTTAGTCAAGTTACCAAGGAGACAACGGACAAGGTGCATTATTCAAGCCCTCAGGTGCCAGACACGTCCCACCTTCTAGAGTCCAACCTCAAGTGGTCCAAAGAACCCAAGTCAAATCAAGGAGTTGTTTTTGAACCTCCAGTAGCTCTGCTGAGAATCGAATCCAAATCTTCTCTTCCTTATCCTCACGGTTACATGAGCAAAAGCTCCGCGAGAAAGCTAGTCATCGATGGAGAAATTCTTTCAGATTTTCCAAGAACTTCACTTTGACATAAGCTTCATGGATGCCATCATGTTAATGCCAAAGTTTGCATCTACTCTAAAACATATGCCGAGCAACAAAGAAAAGCTATTTGAAATGGCTAAGACCCTTTGAATGAGAATTGCTCAATAGCCTTGTTAAAGAAGCTTCCGAGAAGCTAGGAGATCCCGTAAAATTTCTTCTTCCTTGTGTTTTTCCGGATGATTGAATGCTTTGCCTTGCCGATCTTGGTGCAAGCATCAACTGATGTCAGATCAAGATGGAAACAACTGCCTCTTCCGAACTTATTCCTACCGCATGACTCTCGAGCTTGCGATCGCTCTATTCGCGTCCTCTCGGCATCGCCGAGGAAGTATTCGTGAAAGTAGGAAAGTTCCATTTTCCACCGACTTTGTGGTCGTTGATTTCGATGTCGATCCTCGAGTTCCCCTCATTGTTCAGGGATTTCGAGGACGGGCCGTGCTCTTATCGATGTATTTGAGCAAGAGATCACTCTCCGTGTGGGTAATGAAGTCGTACCTTTAACCTCGATCAAACTTCGAGGTACCTCAAATTATGACATCGAATCAATTAATCGAGTCGATTTAATTGATATTGCTTCAGAGGAGTACTCAAGAGTTTCTTGGTTATCTTCATAATTCGTGAGTGGGAATTCCAATTCCACCACATCTTCTCATCCTATCATTGCCGACTCTTCCCTCTCTCACTCCGCTTGAGGAGGCGACTTCTTCCGGAAGAGATCGATGACTTTCTCGCACATCGATGAATCGATTCCACCGAATTGATGGTGTTTATGATTCGAGGAGATATTTCTATCTTGAGCGCTTGCTTAATGAAGATCCATCATCTTCACTCCTCCGAAAGAGATCACGATTGAGGAAATCAAATCGCAATCATCCATCAAGAATTTCCCGAGGTTGAACTTAAGGACCTACCTCCTCATCTAGAGTATGCATTCTTGAGGGTGATGATAAATTACCCGTCATAATTGCTAAAGATTTGACCGAGGAGGAGAAAACCGCCTCATAAAGGTCTTGAAGTCACACAAGCAAGCAATTGCTTGAAACTCTCCGATATTAAGGGTATCAACCCCGAATTTTGTACCCACAAAATCTTAATGGAGGATGACTTTAAGCCGCCAGTCCGTAGTCGTAGAAGGGTGAACCTAAGATTCACGAGGTTATCAAACAAGAGGTTCTCAAACTTGATGCCGGTCCGATCTACCCGATCTCGATAGTCCTTGGGTTAGCCCCATTCATTGCGCTCCAAAAAGGGTGGCATTACTCGTTGTCACAAATGAAGAGAACGAGTTGATTCCGACTCGATTGGTTACGGATGGCGTGTATGCATCGACTATCGAAAGTTGAACGAAGCCACCAGAAGACCATTTTCCTCTACCCTTCATGGACCAGATGCTTGAGAGATTAGCGGAACGAATACTATTGTTTCCTTGATGGTTTCTCGTGATACTTTCAGATCCCCATTGATCCGCTGGATCAAGAGAAAACTACATTCACCGCCCATACGGGACGCTTGCCTACTGACGTATGCCTTTTGGCTTATGTAATGTTCCCGCACGCCCAAAGATGTATGATGGCCATTTTCCACGACATGATCGGGAAACTATGGAGGTGTTTATGGATGACTTCTCGGTCATTGGGACTCATTTCAGACTTTGTCTCCCATCTAGACAAAATGCTTAAAAGGTGTGAAGACACCAATCTCGCTCTAAACCGGGAGAAGAGCCACTTTATGGTCAAAGAGGGCATAGTCCTCGGCCATAAGATTTCTAAGAATGGGATTGAGGTTGATAGAGCAAAGTTGATGTCATTGCTAAACCGCCTCATCCTACCACCGCCAAAGGTGTTAGGAGTTTTCGGTCATGCCGGTTTTATCGTGAGATTTATTCAAGATTTCTCTAAAATCGCTCGCCAATGACCCATCTTCTCGAAAAGATGCTCCTTTCATTTTCTCTCCCGAGTGCATCAAGCTTTTGAAACACTTAAGAAAAAGCTTACGAAGCACCCATTCTAGTTGCCCCGATCGATTTACCCTTCGAGCTCATGTGCGATGCAAGTGATTTTGCAATCGGTGCAGGTCATGGGCAACGCAAAACCAAGCATTTCCACCAATCCACTACGCGAGCAAAACTATGATCAAGTTTCGGACCCATTACACCACTACGGAAAAGAATTATTAGCGGTGGTGTATGCTTTTGAGAAATTTCGCCATATCTCATCTTGACCAAATGCGTGGTGTATACGGATCACTCTAAGACTCAAATATCTCTTTGCAAAACAAGATGCAAAGCCGAGATTGCTCCGTTGGGTTCTCCTCCTACAAGAATTTGATATCATCATCCGTGATAAAAAAGGAGCCGAGAACCTGGTCACGATCATCTCTCCCGATTAGAGAACCCTCATCAAAATGTGTTCGAGAAAAAGGAAATCAATGAAACTTTTCCTCTCGAAACACTCAATGTGGTTTCTTTTCATGAGATTCTTCTACCCCATGGTTTGCCGACTTTGCAAATTACCATGCGGGTAACTTTGTGGTGAAAGGGATGTCGTCCCAACGAAAAATAAATTCTTTAAAGATGTGAAACATTATTTCGGACGACCCTACTTGTTTAAAACTGTATGGATCAAGTCATCCGCGATGTGTGTATGGTCGAAGCTATTGACATTCTCAAGGCTTGCCATTCTCGGACCATCGGGGACATCATAACCCCAACTACACCGCCAAGAAGGTGTTTGATTCGGGATTCTACCGCCCACGATCTATAAGGATGCTCATGAATTGTTAAAACTCGCGACGCTTGTCAACGCCACGGAATATCTCATAAAGAATGAAATGCCGCAAAACGCCATTCAAGTGTGTGAGATTTTTGACATATGGGGCATTGACTTTATGGGGCCATTTCCTTCTTCTCACGGAATAAGTACATACCGTGGTCGCTGATTACTTATCAAAATGGGTTGAAGCTAAAGCTTTACCCACCAACGATGCCCGAGTTGTTGTGAAATTCTTGAAATCTCTCTTTGCTAGGTTTGGAACTCCACGAGCCATAATCGATCGTGGCACGCACTTCAGAATGACCAATTTGCAAGAGTCATGCAAAAGTATGGTGTAACTCACTGCACTCATCGCGATCACCCACAAACAAGTGGGCAAGTGGAAGTTTCTAACCGAGGATAAAGAATCTTGGAGAGGACGGTTGGTGAAAACCGTGCCTCTTGGTCGGATAGGTTAGATGACGCACTGGGCCTTCCGTGACAACCTACAAAACACCCATCGGTGCACTCCATACAAGTGGTGTACGGAAGGCGTGTCATCTTCCGGGCTGAGCTCGAGCACAAGGCATACTGGGCCTTGAAGCATGCTAACTTTGACATTCAGATAAATGGTGATCATCGGAAAGTTCAAATGAATGAATTAAATGAACTCCGTGATCAAGCTTACGAGAACTCTTTGATCTACAAACAAAAGACAAAGAAGATTCATGACTCAAAATCAAAACCGCTTTCAACGTTGGTGATAGAGTCCTTCTTTTAACTCAAGATTGAAGATTTTCTGAAAGCTCAAGTCCCGTTGGTCCGGGTCCATTTACTATCGCGAAGGTTTATCCTTATGGTACCATTGAGTTATCTCAACCCGATGGTCCTAATTTCAAAGTGAATGGTCATCGAGTGAAGCATTACTTGGCGAGGACATTCCATCCATGGTTGTCCCGGATCTTCAAACTTTCCCATGAACCAATGAATGCGGGATCGAGTCAAGCTAGCGACTCAGTAATCAAAAACAAGAGCATGCCATATGGGTTTTCACCCATATTTCGCTTTTCTCACCTCTTTCTACCACCCTAGTGTGGGGGTTGCCCACATGTTTAAAAAAAAAAAAAAAAAAAAAATCTTCTTTCTAAATAATGGCCATAGTATTTCCTCTCACGTTCTCTGTTTCGCATAATCACGGTACATTTTGAATATTGAGGGCAATATTCATTTCTAAGTGTGGGGGATTCTCACTAATTTTATCATGTAATTATACCGCCTAATCCCCGCTTTTGGCCAAAATTTTTTTGGAGTAAGTGTTCTACACTTTCTCATTTGGTTATCATCCGCTTTGTCTCAGAAGACAAAAGGATTGGCTAATCCAGAGCAAACGGCTCTTGGTAAAGATTTCTCAAACCGCTTATATGGCTTGCATTTGCCCAAAATTGTATGGTTCTCAACTCACCATATCCTAAAAAGTGAAGAGTTGGCTAGCCCGCAAGATTATGGCTTGTGGTAAAGGCAAGTGGAAAATCCATAATTGGTATTCACTCACCAAAGATAATATTGATAATTTATCTAAGAGTTGGCTAGTCCGTAAGGGTACGGCTTCGTAAAGACAAATCAAACCGTTGAAAGTCGGTGGTTTGCTCAAAATCACATGGTTATCGGTGTACCATGGTTCTTACTTGAACTAAAACATTTGGCTACTCCGTATAATGGCTTTTGGTAAAGAGATTAAAATCCATTATGTTTTCTCAAATCATTGCTAGGACTAGCAATATCTCAGCATGGGGATTGATGAGTGTGTAAATACTCATCATTTTATACAAAATAAACTCAAAATCATCTCGAAAACACTTAAACACATCAAAATGATCAAAATATCATAAATCGTTGTTTTATGTGTTTTAAATGCAAAAATATCGAAATCGATGAAAACATATCAAATTTGCAAAATTGCGCTTTAGTCCCCAAGTTTCTTAAATTGTCAAAAATAGTCCCCGAGCCATAATTTCAAAGAAAAGTCACCAAAGGTCTTTTAAAATCACAAATTGTCATATTTAGTCCTTTGGTGAGAAATCAAAAGTTTTGAGAAAATTACAATTTAGTCCTTAAAATCCAAAATGTTCAAAACTAGTCCTCGAAATTTCAAAATGTTAAAATTAACCCTTGATTATTCAAGTTGGCAAAACCAACCTTTTACTACTCTTCATAAAGTTACATGCTTGGTCCTTGGGAATTGGGGCTTTACACATTTGGTCCTTTGGTTTTGAGATATTACACATATGGTCCTTGTTTTATTAATCCTAATACAAACCAACCTGACCCTTATTTTAATCCCAAGCCCAATCAAACCACCCCCGCCCAAAACCTTACTCCGGCCCTTTTCCCACAACCCGACCAACCCAAGTGTTTAAACAATAAAATAAACCGCCCCAGCTTGTCTTCCCGACAACTCGTCGACCCCTAGAACTCCCCACCTAAACCACCCTACAACACCCATTTGTCTCCCCACCTCACCTACCCAACCCACCACAATTAATGCACCCTTTCCGCCCCGTATATCAAATATGTGATTTGGCGCCAAAATCATCCAACGGTCAAGATGGGTCAATATTAATCCAATGGCTATTATTGTTGCCGGATTTGACCGTAAGAAAGAGAGAAGGACTTTTGAGCATAAAAGAAAGCCAAGAGAAGCTAGATTGAGAGTTAGTTTTAGTTTTTAAATATTGTATGTCGAATTTCAATTTTCTTAGTCTAAAATAGCTTGTACTTGCATTTTCAAGTTCCCTGTATTCAAATTAATCATTTCAAGGTATTGCAACTCGCTTTTAATCTCAATTCAAGTGATAAGTACAATCTCATTTTTCGTGTTATGTTAGAATTTGCAAAATCTAAATCAATCTCAAGCTTCAATGAGCTTCTTTATAAGTTGAAACAAGTTTATACTAGCTTATAATAGCTTTTATAAGCCTTTGTTTAAGTTTGGAACAATATTTGAATCTGGTCAACAAAAGTCAAAGAAAGGAGCAAAATGGGTACCGAGAAGGAATTGGGTGATTCAAAGGTGGAAATAGGTTGAATTGGTAGCCAGTGGGTGGATTAGGATAGTGGTTTCTTGGTTTCATGTGTGGCAGCCATAGTGGTCTTGGACCTCTTGTAAGTGATTCTCAAGATTTTTGCATATACTTTGTTTGTGGCCATAATCTGTTAAAACATGTTCATCTGTGTTCATTAAGTTAGAATAACTTAGATTGATCAATAAAATTAGCTATATTAGAGATTGGATTAGATTTAATCATAAATTGGAAGTTAAAAGGGGTGTTTGGTTCATTAGGTTTAACTGTTCTCAAGGGTTGTGCAATGAGTCATTTCGCTTGTTCATGCTTGTTAGACTCAATTGAGTCTTTACTGCCTCACTTTTGTGTTTAGTACTCAAAAAGTCAAGATCCACTTTAAGCAATCTCAACAGTGGACTGTTGAGATTTTGGAAAATCAAAATCTTATTTTGTGATTAAAAGTAATAAACAAAGGTTGTAGAAGCTTCATTTTATCATAACACACTATAATCAAGCATCAAATCGGATCTAAAGCTCAAGAAAGTCAAAGTTACAACTTCTTTCAAAAGTCAAAAAAATTGTCAAAACATGTTTTTCGCAGATCTTGCAGATTGAGCACATCCTCATTAAAGGTTTTCAAGGTCTGAGTTTTGGTTACAAGTAGTGCTCTAGGTGGTTTCAAGACCTTATATCTGTTTTTGCTTTAAGCTTTTGGATAAGCTTGGGTATAAGCTCAAAGTGAGCCTAATCCTCGCACTAAACTCGATTAATGAGTATTTTTCGACTTTTGTGCAATTTTGCATGATTCATTTTGGCTTGTTAGAAGTCGGTATTTTGTTACAAGTAGTAACTCGGTCTAGTTGAGATTTCAATAATTGGTTTTCGCTTTAGAGCTTATTTGTGTGCTTATTCTTGGTCTCAAGCTAGTACCCAAAACTGTTCTTAGCTTAAAAACAAGAACATCAAATCTGTTAGTTGGCTAATCAAGAGTTATAACTTGTTGATTTGAATCTCATTTGGTCACTTTTAGTTAATCATAGCTACGCTCTAGTGTGGTAGCTCATTTTAATCATTTGGCTTATTTAGTGCTTATTTCAATAAGCAATCTCACATCGGCCCATAATCTTGTACACAAGTACCTGTTTTCTAATTTTCATAGCTTCTTAATATTATTTTGGAGTTTCCGAAATTTTCGTGATTTTTATGTCGCTTTGCTATTTTTCCTATTTTAATTAGTTTTAATACTTTTAAATAGCATTTAATATAAAAATTAGAAAAGGTTCAAAAAATAAGTTTTCATTTTTCTTAGGCTTAGATAAATATAAAAAGTGAAAAGTAATTTTCCATATTTTTCATAGTTCATTTGGTAATTTTAGTAATTTAATTAGTTTTTAATAGATTAAAATTCATAGAAAATAGAAAAATAGTCACAAAAATACAAAAATAGTTTTGAAAAGTCTATTTTGATATTTTAGACTTTTCCAAGTGTTAATTTTATTTTTCTAGCTTAATTTCCTATTTTCTTGTATTTTAGATAATTAATTAATAGTTAAAATAGTTTTTAATTAGATAATTAGTCTTAAAATAATTTTCTTTTCTATAAAAGTTTCTTTTATCATTAGGTTTATAAAACATCATTTTCATATTTTTAGGGTTAATATTGAATTAGTTTCACGCTTTTAGTTGTAAGTCGCGTACTTTTTAATTCGGCCAGAAAATCACAAAACAAAACATCATTTTAATTTTAGTGATAGCGCTTATTTAATAGGTTATGTTGGGTTTTGGTTCCTTGAATCATGAATTACTCTAAGTAATCGGAACCACGGACGGTGTTGATGTAACCACGGACGTAAGTATGTAACCACTGATGAAGACAACCACGGCTAGTAGTAATGTGTAACCACGGACGATATATTGTAACCACTGCTAGTATCTTGTATAGTCGGTTTGGTTTATTATATTAGATAAATATAGAAAAGATATTTATCTTGTAGGTTACGTATTGTATAATGTATAGGACTCCTTAGTCTATAAAAGGAGATCCTAGGTTAAGTTAGATATACGCAAGTTTTATATCTAAGGTCGATACACTTCAAGGTTGCAAAACCCTAATACTGTAAGAGTATTCGTATTAATAATAATATTGAGGTGTTGAATGTTAACTGTTCTTCTTCTTAAGATTAAGTGTTAAATTCTGCGTAATACTTAATAAGTTCTTTGTTCAAGTCAGTTTCTATATTAGATCGTTTGCTCAACTGGGATCAACAAGTGGTATCAGAGCTTGTGATCTAGAAACTGTAACCAAGAAGAGGTCAAGTTAAGTTTTGCTAAAGTAAGATAAGATGTCTGACGAAACTCACATGGTGACTGCTTCAAAGGTACCCATGCTCAAGCATGGTGAGTATCAAATCTGGAGAATGCGAATAAGGCAATACATTCGCATGATTGATTATGCTCTCGGGATGTCGTTGAAAAGGAGACACTCTTCCTAAGAAGGGTGAGGATGGACTGAGATAGCTATTGTTAGTGAACCGATAAAGCTAAAAGGAAAATGGAGATCAAAGCTCATGATTCTTTCTATGGGAATACATAATGAGTTTGCCTTGGACTTTGATCAATATGAGTCTCGCTAAAGACTTATTGGATGCTCTTGAATTAAGGTTTCTTTGGTAATGAAGCTACTAAGAAGTCAAGGATGAATATGCTCAAGCATCAATTTGAAACCTTCAACGCTCTTAGTGGAGAAAAGATTGATGGCACATACAATAGACTTCAAAACTTATTAGCCAACCCAAGTCGTTGAATTACAAGTTTCTTCAAGAAGATATTAATTTGAAGTTCATTAGAAGTTTATCATCCGAATGGGCTATTCATACAATTGTGTGGAGAAATAAGGAGGATTTTGCTACTATGACTCTTGACAATCTCTTCAACAACTTGAAGGTTTATGAGTCCGAGAATAACTTTGCTCACTCATCTTCTCGCTAATCAAAACATTGCTTTTGTATCCACTAATCACAAAAGCCCACAAGATGTATCCATCGCGCCTATGGTATAACCACGGCTATTGCAAACAATACCACCGTTAGTGATAATGTCGGTGATGGTGCAATTTGTGCTTTTCTCGTCGATTTAACTACTAGTGTTATGTCTTGAATCAAGATCCGGATCAAATTGATCCCGATGATCTTGAAGAGATTAATCTTCAATGGCAAATGGCAATGTTGACTCTACAAGCAAGAAAGTTTTGAGGAGGACTGGAAGATGTGTTAAGTATGATGGTCAAAGGAGAGTCGGATTTGACAAAAGCAAGATGGAGTGCTTTAACCGCAACAAGAAAGGTCACTTTGCTAGGGAATGTCGTGCTCCTAAAAGAATTGAAGGAATTAAGAAGACAATGTAAGAGCTCGCCGCTTCTTGACTTTGGTTGCTCAAGATGGGATTGGTGATTATGATGGAGTGATCGATTGAAGAAGGTCCAAATGCGCTTTTCTTGCTAGTGAAGCTTCAAAGAGCATAACTTTGCTCTTATGGCCTATGCTTCATCTTCCGGTTCGATTTTGAGGTATCTAATGATTCTAAAACATCTACTTGTTCTTTTAAATCATGTTCGATAACTTAGAATCTCAAAAGCTATCACCGAGAGTATGAGGAAAGAAGTAGAGAGATTGACTCTAGATAACTTAGGATATAGAGTTGGTCTAGAGGGTGTGGAAGAGAAGCTAAAATTATGTATTAAATGTGAGTTTGAGTATGTAGAAAAGATCAATATACTAGGTGGTGAAATTGATCTTAAAGATAGAGAGATTAAAATGCTTAAAGATAAACTAGCAGAAGCAGAGAGTGTAAAACAAAAGCCCTAGATGAAAAAGAAAACATGTAGTTAGGGTTGCTAAAACACAATATGCTTCGATCTAGTAAATAAGCCAATAGGTCAAAACTCTTCAAAGATGGTCTTGGTCTAGGATACAATGATATGCCACCACCCTCTTTGATGAAACATGCTCCACCGCTAAAGAACTATCATTTAGTAGTGAATTCGTTTTAACAAACCGTAGAAGAGATAAATAAGATGAAACACCTAAGATAAGTTTTGATAAGTCATCCGATGCTCCCATAATAGAAGATTGGGAATCGACTCGAGGAAGATAGAACCGAATCAACTAAGTCTCGATGAGATAGAGAAAGTTAAGAAAGTTGATTCAAAACAAGTCAACCTTGTACCTAGATTTGGAGCTCAAATTACCAAGAAAGTAGTAGAGTACAAAGAAGTACCTAGGAATGATGAAAAGATATATACCTAGGGGTAATCAGAGAAACTTTAATGGTCTAATTTCTAGCAGATTAGGTGATGAGTTTCAATGTGTAAAGAAAGCTTGTTATAATTGTGGTAGTTTTGAGCACTTACAGAGAAATTGTCATAAAAACAGACCACAAGTTTGGAATCATTGGAGGAGGGTAAATCACCAAAACTTTTCAAAGAAAACAAACCCTCATCCTAACAGAAACATGATTCCTAGAGCAGTGTTAATGAGGAATGGGAATACAAAATCAATTGTCACTGCTTCTCCCAAATGGATTCCAACCACTGCTAAACAAAGTGTAAACATGGCTAAGCAAAATCAAACCACTGATAAGCCAAAAATCACCACGATAACAAAGAAGTTTTAAAATTCCAAAGGTGATAATCGATACAATGGTTGGAAATCATTTTATGTCATAAGGCCTCACTAGTTGGCAATGGAAACCTAAGACCAAGGTTTTACATCATGTCAATTGTGCATCAATGGACCTAAACAAATTTGATTATATTGATGACAGGCGCACCCAAGTCAAGATTGGCTTGGGTCCACAAAAGGAACTAACTTGTTTAAATTCATGTGCAGGGCAATCTACAAGATGAGCTAAAAGACAAAGGAGTTTTTGATAGTGGTTGCTCTGGGCACAAGACTTGGGATGGGAGCAACCTGGAAGATTTTGAAGCTTTTGATGGAGGATATGTGGCTTTTGGCAATGATCCAAATGGAGGAAAGATACTTGGAAGAGGCACAATCAGAACAGGGAATTTGGACTTTGAAAAGGTCTACTTGGTATAGGGACTTAAGTACAATTTATTCAGTGTTTCTCAAATGTATGATAAGAAAAACTGGGTACTTTTTGGTGAAACTAAATGTGTGGTGTTGTCACCTGAGTTTAAGATGCCTGATGAGAAGTTTATACAACTTAGGGTACCTAGGAAGGAAAACATATATTGTTTTGATCTTAAAGATATAATTCCTAATAGGTCCTTAACCTGTTTGTTTGCTAAAGCATCTGTGGATGAGTCTAAGTTATGGCATAGAAGATTAGGTCACCTAAATTACAAAACAATCAATAAACTGGTAAAAGGCAACTTAGTGAGAGGGTTACCTTCTAAGGTTTTTGAGTGTAAGGAACTGTGTGTGGCTTGTCAAAAAGGAAAACAACATAGAGCTTCTTGTAAGACCAAAACTGTCAACACCATTTCACAACCACTGTTTATGCTTCATATGGACTTATTTGGACCTACTTTTGTCAAGAGTTTGAACCATAAGCAGTATTGCCTAGTTATCACTGATGATTATAGTAGATTTTCTTGGGTTTACTTTTTGGCTGCTAAGAGTGAAACTAGTGAGATTCTCAAGAGTTTCATTACTAAGATAGAAAATCTAGTAAATCATAAGGTAAAGATAATCAGATGTGATAATGGAACTGAGTTTAAGAATGCAGTGATGAATCAGTTTTGTGTAGATAAAGGTATAGAGAGACAGTTTAGTGTTGCTAGAACACCACAACAAAATGGTGTAGCTGAAAGGAAAAACAGAACACTAATTGAGGCTGCTAGGACTATGTTGTCAGAGTCTAAGTTACCAACTACCTTTTGGGTCAGAAGTCGAGGCACCGCATGTTATGTGCGAATAGAAGTAAGGTAGTAAAGCCTCATAACAAGACCCCTATGAGTTGTTACATGATAGGAAGCCAATGATTGCATTCCTAAAACCTTTTGGGTGTCCTGTTACTATCTTGAATACCATAGACTACCTAGGCAAGTTTCAAGAAAAAGGCGATGATGGATACTTTTAGGCTACTCTTCAAATAGTAAAGCCTTTAGAGTATACAATAGGAGGACTAGAATTGTTGAAGAGAATCTACATGTTCAATTCAAGGTGAAAAGACTCCTAGTGTTGAGACCAAAGGACCGACCGGTCGCTTAACATTGATATGCTAACCAAATCTATGAATTATGAGCCTATCATTGCGGGAACTTCCACTAATGTTGATGCGGTACTCAAAAGGATTCTCGATGCGAACAATTTCTAGGAAGTCGATTCTCCTAAAGAGTTCTATTTGTTTGAAAAGTGGAAAGCTAGTTCTGTCTCACCCATCACTGATAAGCAAGGTCCCACTAATGATGATGTCTTGAATACTGGAGGCAATGTTGATCATTCTCAAGATAAGGATGAGTTATTGAAAGATAATTCAGTGTTGGTAGAAGAAATTGAAAAGAAGAAAAAGCATGCTGAAAGCACTGCTAAGTCAAATGTAAGCACGGATAGAGATAATGCAAGCACGGCTAAGCCAACAACTTCTACCACAGTTATCACAAGTGAAATCCTCACGTAAGTAACCGATAGTAGTACTTTCTTTGGACCACATGCAAAGCCATTACATGGTGAAGAGGAGTATCCACATGATCCCGATATGCCCGCTTTGATTGAAATTGATACTCCCACCGATGATGAAGACATGGATGATTTCTTCAATGCTGATTTATCAAATTTGGAACATGTCATTCATGAAAGTCCTGTTACCTCAACAAGGATACACAAGATTCATCCCAAGGAACAAATACTTGGAAACTTGAATACTCTATTTCAAACAAGAAGCAAGGTTAAGAACACTGAACCCTTTCCTGAACATGGGTTCTTTGCAAGATCACTTCACAAAAGAAATAGTCATAAAGATCTGCAAAATTGTCTATTTGCTTGTTTTCTGTCTCAAAAGGAGCCCAAGAGAGTTGAAGAAGCATTATCTGAAGAAGGATGGGTAGAATCAATGCAAGAGGAGCTTCTTGGCTCAAACTTCAAGAGGTTTGGACATTGGTAGATCTTCCAAATGGTAAGAGGGCAATTGGGACAAAATGGGTGTTCGTAAATAAAAGGGATGAAAGAGGTATTGTTGTGAGGAACAAGTCAAGGTTGGTTGCTCAAGGATACACACAAACTGAAGGCTTGGATTATGATGAAGTGTTTGCTCCAGTTGCAAGAATTGAGGCTATTCGATTGTTTTTAGCTTATGCTTCATTCAAAAACTTTGTTGTGTATCAGATGGATGTTAAGAGTGCATTTTTGTATGGCACAATTGATGAGGAGGTTTATGTTTGTCAACCTCCTGGTTTTGAAGATCCTGATCATCCTGACAAGGTCTACAGGGTGAGAAAGGCTATGTATGGTTTGCATCAAGCTCCTAGGGCATGGTATGAGTGCCTGTCCACTTATTTGATGGACAATGGGTTTAAAAGAGGACTGATTGATAAAACTTTGTTCATAAGGAAGCACAAAGATGATATTTTATTGGTTCAGGTTTATGTAGATGACATCATCTTTGGCTCAACCAATAAGGAGCTATGCAAAGATTTTGAGAAGCTTATGCATGATAAGTTTCAGATGAGTTCTATGGGAGAACTCACTTTCTTTTTGGGGCTACAGGTTCAACAAAGGACTGATGGTATCTTCATTAGTCAAGACAAGTATGTAGCAGATGTTTTGAAGAAGTTTGGGTTTCAGGATGTGAAGAGTGCTAGTACACCAATGGAGACTCAGAAACCATTGCTACCTGATGATGGAAGTACCAGAGTTGATCAGAAGTTGTATAGGCCCATGATTGGATCTTTGATGTATCTCACTGCATCTAGGCCAGATATTATGTTCTCAGTATGTGTGTGTGCTAGATTTCAAGTCACATCTAATTCCTCACACATGAATGCTGTTAAGAGAATCTTTAGGTATCTTAAAGGTCATCCTAAATTGGGCCTTTGGTACTCAAAGGATTCTCCTTTTGATTTGGTGGCCTACACAGATAGTGACTATGCTGGTGCTAGTTTGGATAGGAAGTCTACAACTGGAGGATGTCAGTTTTTGGAAAGCAGACTTATTTCATGGCGGTGTAAAAGCAAACTATTGTGGCAAATTCTACAACTCAAGTTGAATATGCGGTCACGCTAGTTGTTGTGGTCAAGTTCTATGGATTCGTAATCAACTGTTGGACTTTGGGTACAATTTTATGCATACTAAGATTTACATTGATAATAACAGTACAATATGCATCATTAAAAATCCTGTTTTACATTCTAGAACTAAACATATTGAGATAAGGCATCACTTTATTAGAGATTGTAATGAGAAAAGGTTGATTCAAATGGTAAAAATCCATACTGATTTCAATGTGGCTGATCTTCTCACTAAAGCTTTTGATGTGGGGAGGTTTCAGTACCTTGTTGTTAGTATTGGAATGATTAATCTCTAAATTCTCAAATTGTTTTGTACCAGTTTGTATAAATATTGGACTGTTATTATGTAATCTTAGTATTGCTATCTTTGTTACTATCCACTGATAGCGTTGTGTCTAACCACTGATAGTATTGTTCAAACCATTGCTAGTTGTTCTGTGTTTCTACTAACCATTTTGCAGATAAAAGACAAGTCATTATAGAAGCTAAAGAAGTACTGAAGTTACATTGTTCATTCATTCATCAAAGCAATTTTTGACCACGACTTACAATGAAACTTCAAGTGCTAATTAAAAGACTACTTCTATACATGATTTCCGTTACTATATGCATGATTGTTGGATATGTATTTATCATATGCATGATCAAGATGATGAAGCACTAAGGATCAAAATGGGAAGGATGGCTTGATGCAAACGAAGATGATGAAGATGAATCTGAGATGAAGCACAAAGGACATAGTCATATTATACTTGCATCATCGATTTCACCAAAAGCATCACTCCATTTTCCTTTTTCCTTCCCCTTTACGATATGTGAAGAAGCACCACAACTGGTGCAGAAAGACCAAGAACCACCTCTCGTTCTTTGGGTGTGGTGGATTTGTTGCTCGTGGTTTTGGTTGGGGTTTGGATGATGAAGGTTTGGGGTTTGAAGTTCTCTTCTTAGAGGAGATATTAGAGTCTTCAGAAGCCTCACTTGGATTCACCAAACTATCATCTTCTGATGATGGAAGAAATGGGGATTTTAATGGTTGTGATTCTTGTGGAGGCGTAATGACTGCCCTGGAAGATGTTTCTTCGTTTGTATCTTCATAGGGTGATACATACGAACTTAAAGAAGAGCTATCTTCTCTTTTGCTTGGATTGCTTGACAAATAGTTCTTTTTCCATCTCTCCGCATCGTTGTTGGAGGAGGTGTTGTCATCCGATGAAAGACTGATTGGGTTGGAACCGTCATTATTGGGGTTCTTGGATGAAATTAGGGTTCTTTATAAGTGGAGTTTAGGTTTATGGAAGTAAATAAGGGGTGTTAAATGTGGTTGGAGAGTTAATGAGTTTCTTGGGCTTTGGTGAATTAGTTCTAGAAGTTGACCATATTGACTTACTGCTCAAACCACGGATAGGTCTTATGGAACCACTTTTGATTCTTACTAACCACCGATACCAATAACCTTCTTCTCTCTGTGTTTGTTTTGTGTTTTGTCTTGCGGTATGAAGGATTTGTGTACATAGGCTAGTGTGTTAGTCGCTTATGTTTGTTTAAATATATATATATATATATATATATATATATATATATATATATATATATATATATATATATATATATATATTTATATATATATATATATATATATATATATATTGTTTTTTGTAATCCTTCATATTTTGTGAGATCTCTTTCATAATAACATAGATTTGCTTGTTATAATTTTTGGAAGTGTGGTTGAAGTGTTACTATGTATCCACGGATGTTTGTATCTAAACCCGGATAGTTGTTCTGCAACCGCGATAGCTTTTTGTTAAAGATGGATACCACAGGGGCTGTTTGGTAACTTTTGCAAAAGTATATTATTTCCCCAAATCACGGATGGATCATTTATTTGATCTTCAAAACACTTCCATTGGCGCTCACTACTAACCCTAATCACATCTCTCTGCATAATTCACAACACCCACATCATAATCCTCATTCATCATAATGGCTGAAATGTATTCCACTTCACATAATCTTGTTGCTATTCTTACAAAGAATGATCGATCTGAAGGGTTTCATCAAATGATTGATTTCCTTGTTTATAGTCCTATTCACTATGCCTTAACTGTTACACCAACCATTTTTAAAGCCTACATACATCAGTTCTGGAGGAATGCTAAGCTTGAAAAGGTTGATGGAGTCAAAGTGTTTAGCACCGTTGTAGATGAGCATGCTATTTCTGTTTCTGAGGAGAACATTAGGGATGTTTTAAAGTTTGATGATGCTGAATGTGTTGATAATCTTTCTGATGTTGAGATTGTTGCTGGTTTGGAAAGGTTAGGTTATACTCACAGAGGTGATAAGGTACAATATTTTAAGAGTTTGTTTTCAAAACAATGGAAGTTTCTTATTCATACCTTGTTGATGTGTATGAGTAATAAGACCATGTGGTTTAATGACTTTCCTTCCAAAATTGCTACCGCTATTATTTGTTTGTCCGATGGAAGAAAGTTCAATTGGTCTAAGATGATATATGAGGGGCTAGTACAAAACATTAGGAAGAAGGGTAAATACTATTTATATCCTAGGTTTGTTCAACTGATTGTGGAAAGTCAAATAGAGGAGCCTGTTGAACATTCTCATGAGTATGAAGTTAATCATATGCTTTCTAAGGTTTTTGCACATATGAGGAATCAGCCACAAAATGTAAACATTATCGATGTTCCTTTATTTCCTCATATGCTTATTTTGCCTACTGATCGTGAGTTTGATGAAGATTCTGAATCTCAACCTTTAGTCTCTGCAACCACTGCACCCATTGCTAGTACACTTCAAAACCCTGATAGTACACCAGTAAACGCTGATAGTGTATCTCAACCCACTTCTAGTCAGACTCAAACCACTGATACACCTATTGTATTCACTAGGAGATTGAAGGGCACTGAGCTACCTCAGGCTAGTGCTAGTGGTGTTGCTAATGAGGCTGTCACAGGTGGTGAAGGTGACATGATTGGACGGGCTTCCACTACTGATTCATGCTTTGTTGATGGTCAGGAAAGTGGAAACATCAATAAGACCCAACCTTTGGCAACTCCTAATGTGGAGAGTTCATTGGAACTTAACAGTGGAGGAATCCTAGCCACTTGGCTAATACAGGTGCATAGATGTTCGTGCTCGATGCGATGCTATGTTTACTATATTCAATGATTCACCTCCTGAGCGCTTAACACACTCAAGTGATGAGGATAGGTTGGAACTTGAACATGAATTGACGGATTCTGAGTTTGTACATGATGGCTTTTCCAATGAACCACCTCTCAGACCAGTTCACACAGGTCGAAGTGGGGAGGATATTCTTGAACGGTTAAATGAATTGACGGGTAAATGTGATAAAATAGAGAGAACGATTTCGGGTCTACATGAGTTGTTGTGTTTCAAGGTAAGGATATTAGACGATTGAAGCACAGGGTTTTGGTTTTGGAGAAGATGAAAAGGCCTGGGGTTGTTGCTTTAAGGAAGCTAAGAAGAATGAAAAAGAAGGTGGACTCCTCTCCAGCTCTGAATATGGAAGATGTATCCAAACAGGGGAGGAGTGAAGGCAAGAATTCAGGGGAGGCTGGTGATATATCTGTTAATGTATCTATGGAAGAAGATGTTGATAGTGGAGACCAAACATTTTTGGTATCTGATAAAGATGGGAATGAGGCAGTTCTTGAAAATGTGAAGAAAGTTGTAGAAGATGTAGTACAGAACACAAACACTGATGGTATGTCTGAAACCACGGTTAGTACTCTTCTAACCACTGCTGCAGTAACAGACATGGTAACTATAACTACTACAACTATACCTACTACAACTATACCCACTGCTATCATAACCACTTCCACTATTGTCACAACTCTCTCTGAATCACAACCTAAGTCTAAAGAAGTTGAGAAAGAAGCTGCAAGTACCTTGATAAATTTAAGCAAAACCTCATCTATATCTACACCGGTCATTACACTGTTTTATCATTCAATCTCATCGCAACTAAACCCAAATCCAGAGGAAAAAGTTTAGTTATTGGTGAACCTTTGAAGAAGAAAGTGGTTCAACCTGATATTGGTAAAGGTAAAGGGGTTGCAGTCACAAAATTGAAGTTTAAAAGTAAAACAGAACAAGAAGCTTATGATGAAGAGTATGCTAAAAGTCTTGTGGCTGAGGATCAAGCAGTTTTAAAGAAAAGAAAGCAAGATGAAGAGGAAGCTAGTCAGAGATGGTTAGCTACATGGTATGAATCGCAAAACTATCTTGAAGCTTCTGAATTAATGAGTAATGAGTATACTGCACAAGAATGGGCTTTGTTGGATGATGAGGAAAAAGCTAGACTTTTGGGTACATTGGCAAGGAAGGTTGGTAAAGAAAAGAAGCAAGTTGTAAGAAGAAACCTCCTTCAGTTGCTCATATGAGGAATGTATTGATGAAGATTATTAAGAATTCTGGCATACATGTTTCTGATAATCTTAGTAGGTGTTCATTTGAAAGAATTTTAGAGATTTATGAGAGGTGTATGAGAATTAATCATGATGATTACTGTCCAATGAATTCTAAAAAGGAGGAAGAGTGGATTAAAAAGGATGATGAATGGATTCAAAGTAAAAGAAAGAGAAAATCTGAGGTTCAAGAGACATCTGATTCTAAAAGGTTGAAATTAATTGCAGATGGTAATCAAATTATTTCTTATGAGTTTGAGCTTAATGGGAGTGAAGGAGTTTGGAAAATTCAAAGACTCAATAATGAAGTTTATGAGTATAATAAATTTTCACAGATGCTTCAGTATTTTGATAGAGATGATTTGATGAATCTTTGGATACTTTACAAGAATAAGTTTGGTGAAGTACGTCCAAATGATTATCATGAGAGACTGGTTTACCATCATTTGAAGATTTTATTTGAACCTACTCATGATGAACCTGAATGGAAAGGACTCTACAATGGTCAAGTTACTAGATGGTTTTTATATCAAACTTGTGGAGTTCTTGTTTTAACTGTTTCTGGAGAAATTATTCATATGCTTGTAGAAGGTGATTATCCTCAACTGAATAAGTGTCCAGCAGTTATTGCTCAGATGTTGAAGCCTGGTTGTATCAAGATGTTAGTACCCTATGATGGTCAAGCTTACGATTTGTTGCTGAAGTATGAGAACATTCTTAAAAATAGTAAGTGTTTGGCTACATCCTCCATTTTAGATGTTTTGAGCTTAAAAGAAACTTGAGAATTCTGTTGGAATTTATCAAGTTTAGGGGAGGATTGTTGGGTTTTTGGTTCCTTGAATCATGAATTACTCTAAGTCATCGGAACCACGGATAGTGTTGATGTAACCACGGACGTAAGTATGTAACCACCGATGAAGACAACCACGGCTAGTAGTAATGTGTAACCACGGACGATATATTGTAACCATCGCTAGTGTCTTGTATAGTCGGTTTGGTTTATTGTATTAGATAAATATAGAAAAGATATTTATCTTGTAGGTTACGATTGTATAATGTATAGGACTCCTTAGCCTATAAAAGGAGATCCTAGGTTAGGTTAGATATCGTAAGTTTTATATCTAATACACTTGATCCCAGTTGAGCAAGCGATCTAATATAAATGTTCTTCTTCGACTTCGCGTAACAAAAGCTTATTAAGGTTTCTATATTATCGTTTGCTCATTTAACACTTGATCTTGAGCAAACGATCTAATAAGACTTGTAATAAAAGCTTATCAAGTATTAACTTGATCAACACCTCAATACACCTCAATATAATTTATTAATCTGAATACTCTTACGATATTAGGGTTTTGCAACCTTGAAGTGTATCTACCTTAGATATAAAACATACGTATATCTAACCTAACCTAGGACCTCCTTTTATAGGCTAAGGAGTCCTATACAATATACAATCGTAACCTACAAGATAAATATCTTTCCATATTTATCGATACAATAAACTAACCGACTATAGAAAACTAAGTGCTTACAATATACTATCGCGGTTACCCAATACTACTACTAGCGGTTATCTTCATCGGTGGTTACACTTCTTGATCCGTGGTTATCTTCAAGCTTGTCCGTGGTTCCATTACTTAAAGTAATTCATCATCCAAGGAACCTAAAACCCAACAATCCTCCCTAAACTTGATAAATTCTAACGAATTCTCAAGTTTCTTTTAAACTCAAAACATCGATGTGGAGGATGTAACCAAACACTTACTTGCTTTAAGTATCTTCTCATACTTCTTCAACAAGTCATAAGCTTGACTATCATAGGACAATAACATCTTGAAACAACCCGGCTTCAACATCGAGCAATTATTCACGGATGATTATTCAATTTAGGATAATCACCTTCTACAAGCATATGAATAATCGTCGAAATAGTTAAAACATGAACTCCACGGGTTTGATATAAAACCAACGAGTAACTTGACCATTGTAGAGTCCCCGCCATTCGGGTTCGGCATGAGTAGGTTCAAATAGAATCTTCAAATTATGATACAACGACCTCTCATGATAATCATTTGGATGTACTTCACCAAAATTATTCTTGTAAAGTATCCAAAGATTCATCAAATCATCTCTATCAAAATATTGAAGCATTTGTGAAAATTTATTATACTCGAAACTTCATTATTGAGTCTTTGAATTTTCAAACTCCTTCACTTCCATCTAAAGATTAAACTCATAAGAAATGATTTGATTCACATCTGCAACAACTTTCAACTTCTTAGAATCGGATGTCTCGATCCTCGGATGTTCTTTTCGTTTACTTTGCATCCATGCATCATGCTCTTTAATCCACTCTTTCTCTTTTGAGAATTCATCGGACGAAATCATCATTATTAATTCGCATACATGTCTCATAGATTTCAAGATTCTTTTAAATGAACAGTACTAAGATTTTCGAAACATATATACGAATTCTTGATAATCCTCATCAAAACATTCCTCAACTGAGCAATAGAAGGAGGTTTCTTTCTTACAATTTTCTTCTTTTCTTTACTAACCTTCTTTGCCAACATACCCATAAGTCTAGCCTTTTCTTCATCATCGAACAAAGCCCATTCTTGTACTGTATACTCATCATTGATCAATTCAGAAGCTTTAAGATAGTTTTGAGATTCATACCATGTAGCTAATATCTTCTGACTAGCTTCTTCTTCATCTTTCTTTCTCTTCTCCAAAATTGCTTTATCCTCCTCTTCTAAACTTCTAGCAAACTCTTCATCATAAGCCTCTTGTTCTGTTTTATTTTTGAACTTTAGTACTACTTCTTTGCCTTTTCCAACATTAGATTTGACCATTTTCTTCTTCAAAGGTTCACCAATAACCAAACTTTTACCTTTTGGTTTACCTTTTGATTTAGTAGCAGTAGACTGAATATCTAAAACAGGTTCAATGATTGATGTGGATATGGATGATGTTTTGCTCAGATTAATCAATGTGCTCGCAGCCTCTTTCTCAACTTCTTTAGGTTTAGATGGTAATTCAGAAAGAGTTGTAACAACAGTAGAAGTAGTTGTAATAGCAGTGGGTATGACAATGGTAGGAACAATAGCCAATTCTGAAACTACATCCGTGGTTACAAAAGTACTAACCATGGTTTCAGATATACTGTCAGGTGTTGTGTTCTGCACTACATCAACATTCTTCAATTCTTCAAGAACAACTGCATTCCCATCTTTATCAGAAACCAAAAAATCTTGATCTCCACTGTCAACCTCTTCCTCTATAGTAACACCAATTGATACATCCACAGCCTCCCCTGAATTCATACGATCACTCCTCCCCTGTTTGGATACATCATCCACATTCGAGCAAAAGAAGAGATACCTTCTTTTCTTCGGCGCAAAGCTTTCAAAGCAGCAACTCCAGGTCTTTTTACTTTCTCCAAAACCAAGACTTTATGCTTCAACCGCCGAATATCCTTACCATGAAGTGCAGATAACTCCTGTAAACGCGAAACAGTACCCTCCAGTTTAGCACATTTAACCGTCAATTCATTTAAGCGTTCAAGAATATCCTCCCCACTTCGACCTGTGTTAACTGGTCCGAGAGGTGGTTCATCGAAAAAGTCATCATGTACATAGTCATCAACCGTCAATTCATTGTCAGGTTCCAATCTATCCTCATCACTGATTTGTGTTAAGCGCTCCGGCGGTGAATCCTTGGATATAAAAGACATAGCACGGATCGGCACGATCATCTATGTACTCTGTAGCGCCGGTTGGCTAGGGATACCTCCACTGTGTTAAGCTCCAAAGAACTTTCCACATTAGGAGTTGCCAAAGGTTGGGTCTTATTGATGTTTCCACTATCGACCAACATCTAAGCATGAATCGATGGTGGAAGCCCTTCCAATCATGTCACCTCCACGCCTTGTGACGACCTCATTAACCATACCACTAGCACGAGCTTTGAGGAAGGCGGGTGCCTGTGTTCGCCTAGTCCAGGAAGCAAGACCTTCATTAAACTCAGAATCAGTAGGAAAAGTAAGCATGTGAGGAAATAAAGGAACATCTCTAATAACAACATTCTGTGGCTGATTCCTCATATAAGCAAACACGCGAGGAATCATACGATGTACCTCATATTCTCTAATATGTTCAATAGGATCCGGATTTGATGTTCCACAAGCAATTGAACAAATCGAGGATACAAATAATATTTTCCTTCTTCCTAATATTACGCACTAACCCCTCATAAATCATCCTAGACCGATTAAATTTCCTTCCATCGACAAACAAATAATAGCGGTAGCAATTTTGAAGGAAAATCATTAAAGCACTGTGGTCTTATTGCTCATACACATCAACAAAGTGTGAATCAAAAACTTCCATTGTTGAGAAAGCAGATTCTTAAAAATTGTACCTTTTCACCTCTGTATGTGTATCCTAATCTCTAAACCAGCCACAATCTCAACATCAGAAAGATTATCAACACCATCAGCATCATCAAGCCTCAAAACTTCTCTAATAAGCTCCTCAGAAACCGAAATAGCATTCTCATCCACCCTAGTACTAAAAACCTCCAACCCATTAACCTCCTCAAGTTTAGCATTCTTCCAAAACTGACGTATGTAGGCTTTAAAAATGGTAGGTTCAACCGTTAAAGCAAAGTGAATGGGACTATGAACAAGGAAATCAATCATTTGATGAAACCCTTCAGAGCGAGCATCTTTGGTGAGAATAGCAACAAGATTATGTGAAGTGGAATACGTCTCGACCATTGTGATTAATGATGTAAATGAAGTGGGTTTTGTGAATATACCAAAGAAAATGATTAGGGTTTAAAGTTTGGCAATTGTAAATGGATAGAAGATTAACGAAAATGATCCATCCGTGTTTTGGTAAGTGAGATATACTTTTGCCAAAGTGTCAAACCAACCCTCAAGTATCAAAGCAGTAACATACTATCCGTTGTTCCACAACAAGCGTCATGATTGTAACACACCATCGATGGATACTGAGATAAGCACTTCTCCCAACTGGTCCAAATTAGTGCAAGCAAATCCATGCCTTTTAAAAGTGATCTCACAAGATATGAAGGATTTAAACAAAAACCATCTATTACACAATTTTTTTTTTTTTTTTTTATACACAAACATAAGCAGCAAACACACTAGCTCCTTATGCACACACATCCTTCTTTCCTGCAAGACAACACAAACACAAAGACAAAGATTATAGTTGTCAGTGGTTAGAAATAGCCAGAAGTGGTTACAAACAACCTATCCGGGGTTAGAACAGTAAAGTCAACATAGTCAACTTCTAGAATATATCTTAGTCCAATCCCCAAGAACCTCATTAACTCTCCAACCACATTAAATCGCCCTTAGTTACTTGATAACCCTAATCCTCACTTATAAAAGCACCCAAATATCATATAACACCCAAACCAATCAAGAGATAAAAACCCTAATTGCTCCAAAATCCCCAATCAATCAAAATGTGGAACCCTAGTTGGAACAAACCAGAAGTGGTTGATCTAACCACCTCCTCATCCTCTTCATCATCTTCATCATCTTCATCATCAAGTGAAGATGGAAACCCATGGCTAACCTATTTGCCTCCACTAGAACCAAGACCAAGAAAATCTCCATTTCTTCCATCATCTGAAGATGATAGTGTGGTGAATCCAAGTGATGCCTCTGAAGACTCTGATGATTCTTCTAAGAAGAGGACTTCAAACTCCAAACCTTCATCTTCTAACCCCAACCAAGACCACGAGCAAGAAACCCACCACACCCTAGTGACGGAGAGGTGGTTCTTGGTCTTAAGCACCAAGTCATGGTGCTTCTTCACATATCGTAACCGAGGAAGGAAAAGGAAAGATGGAGTAAGTTCTTTGAGTAGTGGTAAGAGAAGATGGAGCACAAGAAGAATATCATATCATCCATCTATCTCGCCACAATCGACTTGACTTCTTCGTTTGCATCAATCCATCCTTTCCATTTTGATCCTTAGTTGCTTCGTTTGCATATGATAAATGCATATCCGACATTCAAACGATATCGACAAGGATAGAAGTAGTAGAAATATTAGGAGAAAATCATGTATAGATGTAGTCTTTATTTAGCACTTGAAGTTTCATTGTGTATGGTATGTCGTAAACTGCTTTGTTGAATGAACAATGTAACCCGATTACTTCTTGCATCTCTATAATGATATGTCTTTTACTGCACAAAAGTTATTGGAAACACGAACAACTAGCGGTGGATAGATCAATTCTATCGGTGGATATAAACCTTTAGAAACAACAACATCGGTGGATATAAAAAAAGCGACAATACTAAGATTACATAATAACGGTCCAATACTTTCACAAACTTATACAAAATAATTTGAGAGTTTTAGAGATTTATCATTCCAATATTAACAACAAGATCTTGAAACCTTCCCACATCAAAAGCTTTTGTGAGAAGATCGACAACATTGAAATCGGTATGGATTTTACCATTTGAATCAACCTTTTCTCATTACAATCTCTAATAAAGTGATGTCTTATCTCAATATGTTTAGTTCTAGAATGTAAAAGCAGGATTTTTGATAATGCAAATTGTCTTGTTATTATCAATGTAAATCTTAGTATGCATAAATTGTACCCAAAATCCGACAATTGATTACGAATCCATAGAACTTGACCACGACAACTAGCGTGACCACATATTCAACCTCGGTTGTAGAATTAGCCACAATAGTTTGCTTTACACTGCCAAGAAATTAGTCGCTTCCCAAGAAGCTGACATCCTCCATTGGTAGACTTCTATCCGGACTAGCTCCGGCATAGTCACTTTGTCGATGTAGGCCACCAAATCAAAGGAGAATCCTTAGAGTACCAAAGGCCCAATTTAGGATGACCTTTCAAATACCTAAAGATCCTCTTATGACATTCATGTGTGAGGTATTGGGTGTTACTTGAAATCTTGCACACACATCACGAGAACATAATGTCAGCCTAGATGCGATCAGATACATCAAAGATCCAATCATGGATCTGTACAACTTCAAATCAACTTTGGGACTTCCATCATCGGTAGCATAGGTTTTGAGTCTCCATAGGTGTACTTGCACTTTTACATCTTGAAACCCAAATTTCTTCAACACATCTGCTACATACTTGTCTTGACTAATGAAAATACCATCGGTCCTTTGTTGAACTGTAGCCCCAAAAGAAAGTGAGTTCTCCCATAGAACTCATCCGAAACTTATCATGCATAAGTTTCTCAAAATCTCTGCATAGCTCCTTGTTAGTAGACCCAAAGATGATGTCATCTACATAAACTGAACCAATAAAATATCATCTTTGTGCTTTCTAATGAACAAAGTTTTATCAATCGGTCCTCTTTTAAACCCATTGTCCATCAAATAAGTAGATAGGCATTCGTACCATGCCCTAGGAGCGATGCGGTCCATACATAGCCTTCCTCACCCAGTAAACCTTGTCGGGATGATCGGGATCCTCAAAACTAGGAGGTTGACAAACATATACCTCCTCATCAATAGTGCCATATAAAATGCACTTTTAACATCCATCGATACACAACAAAATTCTTGAATGAAGCATAAGCCAAAAACAATCTAATAGCCTCTATCCTTGCAAGCTGGTGCAAATACTTCATCATAGTCCAAACCTTGGTTTGTGTGTATCCTTGAGCAACCAATCTTGACTTGTTCCTCACTACAATTCCTCTTTCATCCCTTTTGTTTACGAATACCCATTTAGTTCCAATAGCCCTCTTCCTATTTGGAAGATCAACCAATGTCCAAACCTCTTGAAGTTTGAGCCGAAGAAGCTCCTCTTGCATTGATTCTACCCATCCTTCTTACATTAAAGCTTCTTCTATTCTCTTGGGCTCCTTTTGAGACAGAAAACAAGCAAACAAGCAATTTTGCGAGATCTTTATGATTGTTTCTTTTGTGAAGAGATCTTGCAAAGAACCCATGTTTAGGAAAGGGTTACGAATTCTTTACCACCTTCTTGTTTGAGCTGGAGTATTCAAATTTCAAGAATCATTCCTTGGGATGAATCTTGTGAATTACGGTAGAAGTAATTGGACTTTCATTAATAAGTGTCCAAATTAGTCAAATTAGCATTGAAGAATTCATCCATGTCTTCATCATCAGTAGGAGTATCCATCTCAATCAAGTCAGGCATATTAGGATCATGTGGATACTCCTCATCACCAAATAGTGGCTTTGGATTAGGCCCAAAGAAAGTACTATCATCAGTACTTTTAGCTGGAATTTCACTTGAACTGTCGGTGGTAGAAGATGGCTTGTCGGTATTCTGGATGGCCTATCGGCACTTTCGGTGAAGCTTAGCGATTGCTTGCAGGCGCTTTTCTTCTTTTCAATTTCTTCTACCGACCTTTGAGTTATCTTGCAACAACTCATCCTTATCTTGATGATGATCAACTTTGCCTCGAATTATGTACATCATCATCGGAGGGACCTTGCTTGTGAATGTAGGAAGGAGCAGAACCGACTTTCCACTTTTCAACCAAATAGAACTCTTTGGAGAATCGGCTTCCTTTGAAGATTTATCTACTTGAGAATCCTTTTGTATACCGCATCGGCATTAGTGGAAGTTCACGCAATGATAGGCTCATAATTCATAGATTTGGTTAGCATATCAATGTTAAGCGACCGATCTGGTCCTTTAGTCTCAACACTAGGAGTCTTTTCTTTGAATTGAACATGTAGGTTCTCTTCAACAATTCTAGTCCTCCTATTGTATACTCTAAAGGCTTTGCTATTAGTGGAATAGCCTAAAAGTATCCATCATCGCTTTCTCTTGAAACTTGCCTAGGTAGTCTATGGTATTCAAAATGGTAACAGGACACCCAAAGGTTTTAGGAATGCAATCATTGGCTTCCTACCATGTAATAGCTCATAGGGGTCTTGTTATGAGGCTTCACTACCTTACTACATTTTGCACATAACATGCAATTCCTACGACTTGACCCAAAAGGTAGTTGGTAATTTAGACTCGACAACATAGTCCTAGCGACCTCAATTAGTGTTCTATTTTTCCTCTCGGCTACACCATTACATTGTGGTGTTCTAGCAACACTAAAGCTGTCTTTCAATACCTTTAGCTACAGGCGATTCATCACATTATTCTTAAACTCGGTTCCATTATCACATCGATTACTTTGACCTTATGACTTACTAGATTTTTATCTTAGTAATGAAACTCTTAAGAATCTCACTAGTCTCACTCTTAGTAGCCAAAAAGTATACCCAAGAAAATCTACTATAATCATCGGTGATAACTAGGCAATCGCTTATGGTTCAAGCTTCTAACAAAGGTTGGTCCAAATAAGTCCATATTAAGCATAAGCGATGGTTGTGTTATGGTGTTTCTGATTTTGGTCTTACAAGAGGCTCTATGTTGTTTTCCTTTTGACGAGCCACACAGTTCCTTACACTCAAAAACCTTTGAAGGTAACCCTCTCACTAAGTTTCTTTTACCGGTTTATTGATTGTTTTGTAATTTAGATGACCTAGCCTTCTATGCCACAATTTTGACTCATCAACGGATGCTTTAGCAAACAAACATAAGGACCTATTAGGAAGAACATTTTAAGATCAAAACAATATATATTTTCCTTCCTAGGTACCCTAAGTTGTATAAACTTCTCATCGGGCATCTTAAACTCGGGAGATAACACCACACACTCGGTTTCCCAAAAAGTACCCAGTTTTCTTATCACACATTTGAGAAACACTTGAATAAATTGTACTTAAGTCCTGTACCAAATAGACTTTTCAAAGTCTAGCTTCCTGATTCGATAGTGCCTCGCCAATTATCTTTCCTCCCTTGGATCATTGCCAAATGCCACATATCCTCCATCATAAGCTTCAAAATCTTCCAAATTGCTTCCATCCCAAGTCATGTGCCCAGAGCAACCACTATCAAAAACTCCTTTATCTTTTAGCTCGGTTTGAAGATTGCCCGCACATAAGATTACACAAATTAGTTCCTATTGTGGACCCAATTCGATCTTGACTTGGGTGCGCCTGCATCAAAATATTCAAATTTTGTTAGGTCCATTGATGCACAATTGACATATGGTAAAACCTTTGTCTTAGGCTTCCATTGCCAACTTCTTTGAGGCCTTATGACATAAAATGATTTCCAACCAACGTATCGGTTATCACCTTAGGAATTTTAAAACTTCTTTTGAATCGGTGGTGATATTTGGCTTATCGGTGGTTAGACTTTGCTTAGCCGTGTTTACATTTTGCTTAGCGATGGTTGGAACCCATTTAGGTGAAGCGGTGACAATTGATTTTGTATTCCATTTCTCATCAAGACTACTCTTGGAATCATATTCTTTGTTAGGATGAGGATTTGTTTTTCTTGAAAAGTTTTATGATTTACCCTCCTCAAATGATTCCAAACTTGTGGTGCATTTTTATGACAATTTCTCGTAAGTATTCAAAACTACCACACACAAAACAAGCCTTATTAACACATTGAAACTCATCACCTAATCATTAGAAATTAGACCATTTAAGCTTCGTTGATTACCCTAGGTTTATATTGTTTCATCATTTCCTAGGAATTTCCTGTACTCTACAACTTTCTTGGTAACTTTAGCTCCAAATCTAGGTACAAGGTTGACTTGCTTAGAATCAACTTTCTTAAGCGACTCTATCTTTTCGATTTAGTTGATTCGGTTCTATCATCCTCGAATCGATTCCCAATCTTCAATTATGGGAGCACCGGATAACTTATCGAACTTATCTTAGGTGTTTCAGTCTTATTTACTTCTTCAACAGGTTTATTAAAACTGAATTCACTACTAAATGACAGTTCTTTAGCAGGTGGTGCATTTTTCATCAAGGGGGGTGATGGCATATCATTGTATCCTAAACCAGTACCATCTTTGAATAGTTTTTGACCTATTGGTTTCCTTACTAGATCATAAGCATATTGTGTTTTAGCAACCCTAACAACATGTTTTTCTTTTTCATCTAGGGCCTGTATTTTTACACTTTCTGCCTCTGCAAGTTGATCTCTAAGCATTTTAATCTCTCTGTTCTTAAGATCAATTTCACCACCTAGTATATTGATCTTTTCTACATACTCAAACTCACATTTAATACAGAATTTTAGTTTCTCTTCCACACCCTCTAAACCAACTCTATATCCTAAGTTATCTAGAGTCAATCTCTCTACTTCTTTTCTCATACTCTCAGTGATAGCCTTTTGAGACTCTAAGTTATCGAACATGATTTAAAAGAACAAGTAGATGCTTTAGAATCATTAGATACCTCGAATCGAACCGGAAGATGAAGCATAGGCCATTAGAGCAAAGTTATGCTCTTTTGAAGCTTCACTAGCAAGAAAAGCTGCATTTGGACCTTCTTCTATCGATCACTCCAATCATAATCACCAAGTCCATCCGAGCAACCAAAGTCAAGAAGAAGTAGCGAGCACTTACATTGTCTTCTTAATGCCTTCAAGTCTTTTAGGAGCTCGACATTCCCAGCAAAGTGACCTTTCTTCTTACGATTAAAGCACTCCATCTTGCTTTTGTCAAATCCACTCTCCTTTGACCATCATACTTAACCTGTCTTCCGGTCCTCCTCGAAACTTTCTTGCTTGAAGAGTCAACATTGCCATTTGCCATTGAAGATTAATCTCTTCAAGATCATCGGGATCAATTTCATCCGGATCTTGATTGACCTGATAACACCGGTAGTTAAATCACCCGAAAAGCACAGATTGCACCATCAACGACATTATCACTAATGATGGTATTGTTTGCAATAGCCGTGGTTATACCATAGGCGTGATGGATACATCTTGTGTTTGTTGTTATTTGTGGATACAAAAGCAATGTTTTGATTTGTAGAAGGCGAGTTAGAAAAGGTATTATCGGACTCATAAACCTTCAAGTTATTGAAGAGATTGTCTAGAGTCATTGTAGCAAAGTCCGTCTTGTTTCTCCACACAATGGTATGAATAGCCCAATCGGATGATAAGCTCTAATGAACTTCAAATTAATATCTTCTTGAAGGAACTTGTAACCCTTGCCTTCAATTGGTGATGAGTTTTGAAGCCTATTGTATGTTCCATCAATCTTTTCTCCACTTTGAGCGATGAAGGTTTCAAGCGATGCTTAAGCATGTTCATCCTTGACTTCTTGGTAGCTTCATTACCAACAAACCTTAACTCAAGAGCATCCAATAATTCCTTAGCCGACTCATCTTGATCAAATTCTAATGCAAATTCATTAGGTATTCCCATGGAGAGAATCTTGTGAGCTTTGATCTCCATCTTCCTCTTAGCTTTATCAGGTTCACTAATAATAGCAACCTCCTTACCATCCACACCCTTCAAAGGAAGAGTGTCTCCTTTTTCAACAACATCCCATAGAGCATAATCAATCATGCGAATGTATTGCCTCATTCGCATCCTCCATATTTGATATTCACCATGTTTGAGCATGGGCACCTTAGAAGCAGTCACCATATGAGTTTCTTCAGACATCTTAACTTACTAGAGTACAGATTAACAGACTTCTTCTTGATAACAGTTTCTAGATCACAAGCTCTGATACCACTTGTTGATCCCAGTTGAGCAAACGATCTAATATAGAAACTGACTTGTAACAAAAGCTTATCAAGTATTACGCGGAATTTAACACTTGATCTTGAGAAGAAGAACAATTAACAATCAACACCTCAATATTATTTATTAATACGAATACTCTTACAGTATTAGGGTTTTGCAACCTTGAAGTGTATCTACCTTAGATATAAAACATACGTATATTTAACCTAACCTAGGACCTCCTTTTATAGGCTAAGGAGTCCTATACAATATACAATCGTAACCTACAAGATAAATATCTTTTCCATATTTATCGATACAATAAACTAACCGACTATAGAAAACTAGCAAGTGCTTATAATATACTATCGATTTACCCAATACTACTAGCCGCGGTTATCTTCATCAGTGGTTACACTCTTCAGTCCGTGGTTATCTTCAAGCTTGTCCGTGGTTCCATTACTTAAAGTAATTCATCATCCAAGGAACCTAAAACCCAACAGGGATCAACATGATCTGCTGAAGATGAAGGACCTGGATGTTCTTGAACAAATGAATCTTGACCAGGTTCAGTAGCAACATCCTCCAGTTGATCATCAACAGCTGCAACTTCTGACACCTTTGAAGGTTCAGAAGAATCCTTACTCAAATATTGTCTTCTCTTTCTTCTAGTAAACATAATGGGTTTCTTGTTTTTGGAAGATTCAGCAACAACTGGTGAAGATACATCAGTCTTCTGAGCCACATCAGCCAAAATTTCAAGTGACTCAAATTGTGTATCCTCTTGCTCCTCATCAGAAGAAACCACTAGCTTTCGTTTGCTATTATTCCCAAGTTGTTCCTCTAAGTCCTGAACCTTTCTTTTCAATTCCACAATCTCACCACCAAGTGTAGATTTAGTCTCTGCAAGCTCCTTTTTAAGATCAGCAACCTCAGCCACATACCTGTTCACTAGAGCATATACAGATGTAAGTATAATAGGGTCCTCAGCTCCACCAGCAGATTGCTCAGTGGTAATGGGAGCTTCATTGGACCTTTCAGGAGAAACATGTTCATGCTCGATGTTCCCTAAATGGACTAGGTGTGGGCAGTCTATTAACTTCATGCTCAACCTCATCAGAAGTAACATGAATAGGTGGTGGACTTGGACTAGGTCTAGGTCTAGGTGAAGATATAAGTGAAGGTTGGTCTGGAGAAATAAGTGTAGCTTCAGCAGTATTAGAAGGGCCCTCATCCATTGCAACTGATGAATTACCATCAGCAGCAATAGTAGTAGAGGGTGGTGAACCAACAACATTCCCCTCATCAGCAGCCTCATTGCCTTGAGGCAACATAGCTGCTAGCAAAGGATGATGTTCCCCCTCATAATGAGTTTTCATAGAAGCAAATAGTTTAGAATTTAAAGCTCCTATGGGACAAAAGGCTTGGGCTTGGGTAGTAATGTCCAAAATCATTTGCAAAAACCTAGGGTACATCAAAAACTTATGCTTTTTCCTATGAATATTTTCAACCATATTATCAAAAATAAACCTAGAAAAGTTATAAGTTAACCCCTGAGAAAGACATACAATACCACATCCTAATTGAGTAGAAAATTGGTCCCATCCTCCTGATTTATTGCTTATGCACTGAAGCAACGTGTGAACCAAAAACCTCCACATAGGACACAACTGATTCTTGAACCATATATTAGTCCTTGTACCCCTGTATCCATGATTCGCTCCAAACCGTCAAGTTTTATCACGCAAGGTAACCACTTGTGAATGGCTAACTGTAACAAACTTAAAATAGTCTGGAAACAAATGCAATGAAATCCAGGAGAGTATAGTGTTTCCCCGGGTCGTTATGTCCCAGCGAGCTATGCAATGGATCACCCAACGAATAGTGATCGAGAGATTTGAACGAAAAAGGAGATTATGAATTATTATAACTACAGAAAAAGCCAACAAATTACAGAGGCTTAAATGCAAATTAAAGGAAATTAAAAGATAAAAATATTAAATAAACGCTATCACTATTTTAAAATGATGTTTGTGATTTTATGTTTTATAAAAGCGAATTAAAACTACGTAACGTACAAATAAAAAGCGTGAAACTTACACAATATTAATCCTAAAAATATGAAAATGATATTTTACAAACCTAATGATATAAGAAAATTTTAAGAAAAGAAAATTATTTTTATAACTATTAAATTAATTATTATTAATTAAAACTATTTTTAACTATTAAATAATTACCTAAAATACAAGAAAATAGGAAATAAAACTAGAAAAATAAAATTAAGACTTAGAAAAATCTAAAATACCAAAAGAGAATTTTCAAAACTATTTTTATATTTTTTTGAATATTTTTGTATTTTCTAGGAATTAAAAACTATTAAAAACTAATTAAATTATTTAAAAATACAAATTTAACTAAGAAAAATTTAGAAAAATATTTTTTTGGCTTTTTATATTTATCTTAACTTAAGAAAGATGAAAAATTATTTTTTTTGAAACTTTTCTTAATTTTTGTATTAAAAGCTAATTAAAAATGCTTAAAACTAATTTAAATCAAGAAAAATAGCAAACAAGCTAGGAAAAATCTGAAAATTTCAAGATAAGCTTAAAATAAAGTGAGGAATCTAGGAAAATGGAAAAACAAGGGTTATGTGCAAGAAATTGAAATCGATGTGCAAAGTGCTTATGAAATAAGCACTTGGATAAGCTAAAGGGACAAAACAAACACCAAACTGATACACAAGCTACAATAAGCTAAAACAACTCTAAATCAACTAAAAACAACAACCCATAACATCTGGATTGCAATATGCCAAGATTTGGCTAATTTGAGCTTAAGACTAAAAACAGATTTAGGTGCCAAGTTTAAGCGGAGGAATAAGCACACAAATAAGTCGGAAACAGAAAACCAACAATTGTAACTTGAACTAGACCAGTGAGACCTAGTAAACCAAAAGGAGACCTAGGCAAGCTCTTGAGAGTCGGGCGCAAGGTCTGAAAACCTGTCTTGAGACTCGGTGTTGGTCGAGTCTATGCATGTGGCAGTTATGCCCATTTTGAACAGTGATTATGAGGCTTAAGAAAAATTCACAAAATTTGACAAAATTGATAATCATAAAATAGACCAAGAGAAGTTCTAAATACAACAAGTTACACCGAAATTGGCCAAGAGATGAGCTCATGAAAATTCCTTCTAGATGGGCTCAAACAGGTTTTCAATGTTTTGACTTCTTGACGAAATGGAAATTGACTTTTGTGAACTTAACAACTAATTTAAAGGATGAATATGATCTTAAAAGATGAAATAAGACTCTGACTCTACTCCTATGTATTTTAAACATAAAATGAGCCTTTGGCTTTCAAAATTCAACGGTGAAGCATTGAGACAGTTAAACATAAATTTTGACTTGGAGTGGTCTAATGCACAATGTTAAGACCGCAATGAGTCAAATGAACTTTAACAAGCCTAAACCAATAAATTTCTACCATCGCATAAACCTCTAGCATGATTTGGTGTTAAAACCAAACACTACTTTAAGCTAATGATTTGCAAATTTCAATGAGCTAATCTCTTAGTCCAACTTGTTCCAATGATTAAACCGATTTAACATGACCTAGATACAACTATATAAACAAGTCTACACTCATTGGTGATCACGAAGCAGATACAAGCATATTATGCAAAATGGATTAAAGTTGAAAATGAAATACCAACTCACATGGGTCCAAATTGTTGCAAAGCTAAACAAAACACAATACCACTCTAACCTAATCTATTTAAACCCCATCCAAGGCTCTGCAACACCCCAATTAATCACCATTTCCAAATCAATCTCAACAGTTGACTTTTGTTGACCATTGTACAATATTGCTTGAAGCTGTAATGCAAGCTTATCACAAGCTATATAGAGCTTATGTGAGTGAGTTGAATGATGAAATAAGCTTTGGAAGCTTAAATGTAAGAACATTAGTTTGAAAATCTCAACAAGAAACACAAGATCAATAATTTTAACCAAACCTTGAAATTAATTCTTAAAAGCAGATTACAATGGTAAATTAACTTGAGTTTGGATCATAGAAACACAAGATTACTGATTTTAATCTAAATTAAGACATTGATAAAAACGACATTAAGGAAATTTTAAACTACATTCTCTCGCCTCCCTCTCTTTCTCCCTCCTCTTTTTATATGCAAAAAGCTTCTCCCACTTGTTCTGAATAAATCCCACCTTCTTTCATGTCCATTGGATGACTTTGGGATCATATTGGCCATTGATCATTTTTGGTGCCAAACTTGGTTTTTAACAGTTGAGGTTGAGTAAAGTGTTAGAAGAAGCATTAATTGTGTCTTTGGAGTGTTGTGGAGGAGGGGGAACAAGGTGAGATGGGGGGATGGGGTGGTTGTGTGTAGCAGGCAATTGCATGCATCAAGTGGAAGGAAGGACTTTGGCGCCAAGGGTGTCATTTGACTATATAGGTTGACCGGGTATTAATAATAGGGGGTCCAAAATGGTTAGTGTGGGGTCCAAGAGGGTTTGACCAGCCAAAAGGTCAAAGGGTTTATTAATACAAGGGCTTGTTTGTAATTTCTGAAACTTCAAGGACCACTGCTGCCATTTTCACAAAGTTGCTCCAAGGACTAAAAGTGACAATGTTTAATAATGCAAGGACCAAACTTGACATTTTCAATTTTCCATGGACTAATTTTGCCAATTTTTAAACTTGGAGGACCAAACTTGTAATTTTCTCAAACTTTTTATATTTTTCACCAAAGGACTAATTTTGACAAGTTATGATTTAAAAAGGGCCTTTGGTGATTTTTCTTTTGAAATTAAGGCTCAGGGACTAGTTTTGATGATTTTAGAAACTTGGGGGACTGAAACTGCCAATTATGCAAACTTTGCTCATTTTTCATCTGATTTTAAACATTTTTGCATCTGAAACATATAAAATGCAATTTTGAGATATTTTCGAGATTTTGATGCATTTCGAGCATTTTAAACGTTTTGCGATTCAGATTGACTAAAAATGATGAGTATTTACACACTCATCAATCCCCACACTAAACTATTGCTAGTCCCTAGCAATCTTTTGAGAAAAACTTAATGGATTTGAATCTCTTTACCAAAAGCCATTACTTGGAGTAGCCAAATGTTTCAGTTCAAGTAAGAACCATGGTATACCGATAACCATGTGATTTTGAGCAAACCACCGACTTCCAACGGATTTGATTTGTCTTTACCGAAGCCGTTTGCTCGGACTAGCCAACTCTTAGATAAATTATCAATATTATCTTTGGTGAGTGATTACCAATTATGGTTTTTCCATCGCCTTTACCACAAGCCATAACCTTGCGGGCTAGCCAACTCTTCACTTTTTAGGATATGGTGAGTGAATACCATACAATTTTGGGCAAATTGCAAGCCGTCAACGGATTTGAGATATCTTTACCAAGAGCCGTTTGCTCTGGATTAGCCAATCCTTTTGTTTATTAGACATGGCGGACTGATAACCAAATGAGTAAGTGCAAAACACTTACTCAAAAAAAAAATTTTGGCCAAAAACGGGGGAATTAGGTGGATAATACATATTAAAATTCGTGAGAATTCCCCCACACACTTAGAAATGAATATTGCCCTCAAAATTCAAAGTACCGGCGGTTATGCCGAAACAAAGAATGTAAAAGGGAAATACTACGGCCATTATTTAGAAAGATTTTTTTTTTTATATGAAAACTTATATATATATAACATGTGGGGCAACTCCCCCACACTAGGGTGGTACACACGGGTGAAAACCCATGTTTAGCTCTGTTTTTGATTACCGAGTTGCTAGCTTGACTCGACCCGAATTAATTGGTTCATGGGAAGCAAAGTGGAAGAAACAATCTCCATCGGACTTTCATTCAAGATGTTTGGATAAACATTGAAGTATGTGAAAGTTCCACACCGATGAGATATACATAGAACCGCTCAAAAATGATAAATGAAAATGCCGGGGTCAAAGATAGTGTCTTCATTCCCGAAGGAGTGAAGATGGAGAGAAATCACAAGATATTTGAGGAAAGGAAGAAAGATTTTGATAACAATCAAGATCCATTCTTCGTCCTCAAATGTAGACATATCGGGAGGAAGGGTGAGGGTATTATCATTAATTGGTAAACTCGTATGATAGAGTACACCTTCCTCCGAGTCAATATCATCCTCAAGATCAAAATAGAAATGATCATGTTCCGGAGGAGATATGTCATGAGAGAGTTCACCGGAGAACTCTCCATGAAGAGAATCATTCACATGAAGTGAAATTGTGAACTCTTGTTCCATTGTGGGCTCATCACTATCCTCGATGCGAGTATCAAAGAGTGGATTCTCGAGAAATTAAAGTGAATTCGAGTCGAATTCAAATAGAGGATTGGTAAAAGTAGCTTTGAATGTTTCGGGAACAAAGTGATCAACATTCTCAATTGACCGTTAGGATAAGAAGTGAGTGAGCGATCATTATCAATGAGACTTTCGGTCTCTCCCGGATCGGCTTGAAATCAAAGAGTGGATTGATGTGAGTGAGTTCATCGGTGAACTCCTCAAGAAGGGATCGACATCGAGTTGTGGAAGTGATGCCTCAACATACTCGATGTTTCCAAAGGAAGCACAATCGTCGCTAAAATCGAAAAAGTTTCAAATGATCATTTGAACACTCAAGAGGTGAAAGAGAATCACACATGGTCAAAGTTCCTGTGACTCTCTTGGGATTGGGACAAGGTTCTCAACACTAGACTTTATGAATTCGTCCGATTCCTTTTCGTGAACAAGTGTCAAGATGCTCGTCCCCATGTTCGGAGAGTGAGTGGGAGCTTTGGGTGTGATAGCGATTGTTTGAGATGGAATCTCAAGCTGGGATATCAACCGACCGAGGAGTTGAGAAATAATATCCTTAAAAGAAATACTCTCCTCGTCATCATCATAAAGAGCTGCCTTAAGAAATTGGGAACGCCTTAGCCGCATGCTCTAGGACTAATAATTCTTCCCTAGATTTACGGGCCTCTCGCTCTTTGGCTAGCAATTCTCCCATGTTCTTTTCACCACTCACTTGATTCTTAAAGTTACTAATCATATCATCAAGTGTTTTCATTGCGGTTTCAAAACCGTGGGAGATTTCTTAAGACAACGGCTCGGTGGAGTTTGAACCGTATGGTCTTTGTGGAGGTTGGAAATTGTCAAACATGTAAGAGTCATGATTGTTGCAAGGAAATGGGTTCCCTATTTGACAATCGAGTGAGCGGGGACCTCCACAGGACTCACAACAAGAAACTGTTGAGTGCTGGATGAGTGAATCATATGGATTTTGGTCATAACCAAAGTTCGAGCATCACCGAAAACTGTTCATAGACAAACATGTTTCCGGATTGACACTCAAATCCTTGGTGAGGACCTCCGAAAATTCACATGAGTAATGTTGATTATATGATGATAAGTCGGTGTGGTGGGTGATTGGAAAATTTTGAGGGTCGTTAAACGAGTTCGATTAGGATCATAATCAAATGAATTCCTAGAACCACAAAACAAACAACTCCGTTATGGATATCATTACCACATTGTACACATGTACACCAACGATGTGGTGAACCAAAAGAGGCTCACCACAACCGACACAAGGAATAAACGATTGCATTTGAGAGTTATGAAAAGGAATCGGTTTATTCAAAGAATCAACAAAACCAACATGGTGATCGAATGACTATCAAGTCTCAAGAACATTTTGAAAAATCCGGAGGTGGGACAAGTGGTGTACTCGAGAGCTAGCAATTTCCACCACTTCCGTTATGGTCTCGGTTCGGTTCTTGAGAAGCGTGAAGATTAGGCAAGTCATTCTTGCTAGTCATTGGTCCGATTTCGCATGTTTGCTTTTAACCGTAAATCGTGAAAGCTTAGAATCAATTCTAGACGGCTTAGGAGCAATTGAGGGTTTAGGTCTTTGGATAACCGTAGGTTGGACGTATTAGAACTTCCATTATCGAGAGGAAGTATCTCGGTCCTTTGTCACCTCGGTTTCTCGTTCCATTTCCCTACGCAGAATGAATGGATCATCACGAACAACACGAATTCTTGACATTTGCGATAAAGTCAAGTTTTCAACTTCGTCCCTGAATTGTCCTCGAGAGATTCCATGAGAATAGAAGAAGTTAGAATCAAATGGATAGAGGGTAAAGGGATAAAGAATCAAAAAGGGTAAGAGGGTAAAGATGAATATTTTGGATTTTTGGATAAACATTTTGCAAAACAAAAATGAAAATCTTTTGGGTTTTGAAAAGAAAATATAAACATATACATATGGTATAAACAAGGAGTGAATATCCAAATCACTAACGCTAGACGGAAGATAATCAAGATACTGACTCCCGTGGCGCTAAAAATTTGATGCGCTCCAAACCGTCAAGTTTTATCACGCAAGGTAACCACTTGTGAATGGCTAACTGTAACAAACTTAAAACAGTATGGAAACAAATGCAATGAAATCCAGGAGAGTATAGTGTTTCCCCGGGTCGTTATGTCCCAGCGAGCTATGCAATGGATCACCCAACGAATAGTGATCGAGAGATTTGAACGAAAAAGGAGATTATGAATTATTATAACTACAGAAAAAGCCAACAAATTACAGAGGCTTAAATGCAAATTAAAGGAAATTAAAAAGATAAAAAATATTAAATAAACGCTATCACTATTTTAAAATAATGTTTGTGATTTTATGTTTTTATAAAAGCGAATTAAAACTACGTAACGCATAAATAAAACGTGAAACTTACACAATATTAATCCTAAAAATATGAAAATGATATTTTACAAACCTAATGATATAAGAAAATTTTAAGAAAAGAAAATTATTTTATAACTATTAAATTAATTATTATTAATTAAAACTATTTTTAACTATTAAATAATTACCTAAAATACAAGAAAATAGGAAATAAAGCTAGAAAAATAAAATTAAGACTTAGAAAAATCTAAAATACCAAAAGAGAATTTTCAAAACTAATTTTATATTTTTCTGAATATTTTTGTATTTTCTAGGAATTAAAAACTATTAAAAACTAATTAAATTATTTAAAAATACAAATTTAACTAAGAAAAATTTAGAAAAATATTTTTTTGGCTTTTTATATTTATCTTAACTTAATAAAATGAAAAATTATTTTTTGAAACTTTTCTTAATTTTTGTATTAAAAGCTAATTAAAATGCTTAAAAACTAATTTAAATCAAGAAAATAGCAAACAAGCTAGGAAAAATCTGAAAATTTCAAGATAAGCTTAAAATAAAGTGAGGAATCTAGGAAAATGGAAAACAAGGGGTTATGTGCAAGAAATTGAAACGATGTGCAAAGTGCTTATGAAATAAGCACTTGGATAAGCTAAAGGACAAAACAAACACCAAACGATAAACAAGCTACAATAAGCTAAAACAACTCTAAATCAACTAAAACAACAACCCATAACATTTGGATTGCAATATGCCAAGATTTGGCTAATTTGAGCTTAAGACTAAAAGCAGATTTGGGTGCCAAGTTTAAGCAGAGGAATAAGCACACAAATAAGTCGGAAACAGAAAACCAACAATTGGAACTTGAACTAGACCTGGTGAGACCTAGTAAACCAAAAGGAGACCTAGGCAAGCTCTTGAGAGCTAGCTGCAAGTCTGCAAAACCTGTCTTGAGACTCGGTGTTGATCGAGTCTATGCACTGGCAATTATCCCATTTTGAGCAGTGATTATGAGGCTTAAGAAAATTCACAAAATTTGACAAAATTGATAATCATAAAATAGACCAAGAGAAGTTCTAAATACAACAAGTTACACTGAAATTGGCCAAGAGATGAGCTCATGAAAATTCCTTCTAGATGGGCTCAAAACAGTTTTTCAATGTTTTTGACTTTTGATGAAATGGAGATTGACTTTTGTGAACTTAACAACTAATTTAATGGATTGAATATGATCTTAAAAGATGAAATAAGACTCGCACTCTACTCCTATGTATTTTAAACATAAAATGAGCCTTTGGCTTTCGAAAAATTCCAACGGTGAAGCATTGAGGCAGATTAAATATAAATTTTGACTTGGGTGGTCTAATGCACAATGTTAAGACCGCAATGAGTCAAATGAACTTTAACAAGCCTAAACCAATAAATTTCTACCATCGCATAAACCTCTAGCATGATTTGGTGTTAAAACCAAACACTACTTTAAGCTAATGATTTGCAAATTTCAATGAGCTAATCTCTTAGTCCAACTTGTTCCAATGATTAAACCGATTTAACATGACCTAGATACAACTATATAAACAAGTCTACACCACTGGTGATCACGTAAGCAGATACAAGCATATTAAGCAAAATGGATTAAAGTTGAAAATGAAATACCAACTCACATGGGTCCATTTGTTGTTGCGAGGCTAAACAAAACACAAAACCACTCTAACCTAATCTATTTAAACCCCATCCAAGGCTCGCAACACCGAATTAATCACCATTTCCAAATCAATCTCAACAGTTGACTTTTGTTGACCATTGTACAATATTGCTTGAAAGCTGTAATGCAAGCTTATCACAAGCTATATAGAGCTTATGTGGTGAGTTGAATGATGAAATAAGCTTTTGGAAGCTTAAATGTAAGAACATTAGTTTGAAAATCTCAACAGTAAACACAAGATCAATAATTTTAACCAAACCTTGAAATTAATTCTTAAAAACAGATTACAATGGTAAATTAACTTGAGTTTGGATCATAGAAACACAAGATTACAGATTTTAATCTAAATTAAGACATTGATAAAAAAACGACATTAAGGAAATTTTAAACTACATTCTACTGCCTCCCTCTCTTTCTCCCTCCTCTTTTTATATGCAAAAAGCTTCTCCCACTTGTTCTGAATAAATCCCACCTTCTTTCATGTCCATTGGATGACTTTGGGATCATATTGGCCATTGATCATTTTTGGCGCCAAATTTGGTTTTTAACAGTTGAGGTTGAGTAAAGTGTTAGAAGAAGCATTAATTGTGTCTTTGGAGTGTTGTAGAGGAGGGGGGAACAAGGTGAGCTGGGGGGATGGGGTGGTTGTGTGTAGCAGGCAATTGCAGGCATCAAGTGGAAGGGAAGGACTTTGGCGCCAAGGGTGTCTGTTTGACTATATGGGTTGACCGGGGTATTAATAATAGGGGGGTCCAAAATGGTTAGTGACAGGGGGTCCAAGAGGGTTTTGACCAGGCCAAAAAGGTCAAAAGGGGTTTATTAATACAAGGGCTTGTTTGTAATTTCTGAAACTTCAAGGACCACTGCTGCCATTTTCACAAAGTTGCTCCAAGGACTAAAAGTGACAATGTTCAATAATGCAAGGACCAAACTTGAAATTTTCAATTTTCCAGGGACTAATTTTGACAATTTTTAAACTTGGAGGACCAAACTTGTAATTTTCTCAATCTTTTTATATTTTTCACCAAAGGACTAATTTTGACAAGTTATGATTTAAAAGGGCCTTTGGTGATTTTTCTTTGAAATTAGGGCTCGGGGACTAGTTTTGACAATTTTAGAAACTTGGGGGAAAGCGCCAATTATGCAAACTTTGCTCATTTTCATCGATTTTAAACATTTTGCATCTAAAACATATAAAATGCAATTTTGAGATATTTTCGAGATTTTGATGCATTTCGAGCATTTTAAACGTTTTGCGATTCAGATTGATTAAAATGATGAGTATTTACACACTCATCAATCCACAAGCTCTTAGCCCAAAGAAGAATATCCACAACATTAGAATTTAAATCCGTCAACATCGTACAAGCGAAGTCTTCTTATCAACTCCTCCGTCACAACATATGTTGTTCCGTCAACTATAGCAACAATCTGCTTTCACTCCGTTCAAGCGGATGCCCAAAATTGTGTAACCAACGATTCATATATCACATTAGGAGAATGCGTTGAAGCATAATGAATCTTTGATCTCTTCAAGAACTCCACCATTCGTTCATAGATTTCATGACCTTTTGCTTTTCCCAGATAAGCAACTTTGTTATGATCCTTCTTAATTAGAAGCACCATGTGTAAACTTGTAAGTTAGGGTTAAGAATCACACAACTGGAAGTGTTTTGAACATAAGTGTAGAGGGAATCGGTTAATTTGAAGTAAAGATACGCGAATAATGGATTGGTAGAAGTTGCCCAAATTAAAGTCAAAAATATCGAAACTTTTGTTGACCATATCTTACGTGTATTTCAACTCTATCCAATGACAAATTAGCCCTTCAGCAGAAACACGGTCAATCTGCTGAAGTAATTCACTCAGCAGAAACCACCCAAGATAGATAAAAGATATCTTCAGTAAATATCTGAAGTTTTACTGTGCCACCAAACTCGCCTTAAATTACATTAAACCTCGAATCCGTCTATATAACCATCCCAATGCACACTTAACACATATCATCTACCCCCAATTTTTATCACAAACCCTAATTTCACCAGAAACCACATTTAACCATAATCAACCATGAATACCAAACCAGAGGTTATAGATCCAACCTCTTCATCATCATCATCATCTTCAAGTTATGATACTAACCTATGGCGTCTTTATATTCCTCCACAATCACCACGATCTAGAAAATCCCTTTTTCTCCCTTCTTCTGAAGATGACAGTGTAGTGGATCCAAGTGAGTCTTCTGATGACTCCACTAAGGAGATAACTTCACACCCCCAACCTTCAACACCTCAACCTCAACAGGTGGTGTTGGCTCTTCCTGCGCCATGGTTTAGTGCTTCATTTTATATCGTAAAGGGGAAGGGCAAAAGGAAGATGGATTGATTGCTTTTTGGTGAAACCAGTAGATGAAGCACAAAGGACAATGTCATATCACACATCCATCTACTGTATTCATCTTCATCATCTTCGTTTTCATCAATCCATCCTTCCCATTTTGATCCTTAGCATCTTCGTCGTACTGGTCATGCATATCCAGCCATCGGGATAGAAGATGTAGGATCTTGGTTTGTTAAACAAGATGTGCGGCGGCTAGGGTTAGGGTTTAGAGAGAGAAAGTGAGAGAAGATGGGAACTTAGAGACAAAGAAAAATATTTTATGAGCTCCAACCCTTTGCCTTGGAGGGCAAAGGGTATTTATAGGGTACAAGCATAGACGCCTACTTTAGGGCGTGGATCGTGCATCTGGTGGGTAAAGACCGTCCGTCCTCCACGGTGTTACAAAGTAATCTAAATACTAACATCAATAACTACGACTACGAGCTTTCTAATGAGTATACATACTTGAGGTGATCGACACTTTAAGTCGGATTTACTAAATCCCAACAATCTCCCCTAAGGAGGTCACCTCAACTTACAATGATTACAAACCGATATAACGTTTCGTTGTTCTTGGTTTCTTTGATTGAGCACTTTTGTTCTTTAGCTCGTAGTCTTTGATTCATCATGTTCTGCGTGTTTTGAAAAATTGAGTGGAGGTCTTAAACCGATCCACGTGATGATAGAGTATTAGAACCGACTTTGAGATTATCGGCAACCATAAATCTCGACTCTTCCTTTGTGGTGTTGGTAGTATGTGAGGTTGTGACTTTTGGACCGACATGCTCACATTCGGATCATGAAATCTTCTTATCGTAGTAGCGGAAGCTTTAGGCGATTCATGATATTTGCGCAAAGACAGAGCGAAACATGGAGTGAAAATATCGAGCCATTGATGCACTTAACATGATTTCTTTAGAGATGAATGTATTGAGTGAGCATGTGGCTATGGATTGACCGCTTCATTCGATCACCGCAAACGTAGGGCGACACGCATACAACAGATTAGCAATAAAGCACATGAAAGTGTCTTTGACCACTTTCGTTGAATTGAGGTACACGGTCCACGGTTCCCGCTGATCAAGACAAGTATTGCCTGTGATCGGTATAATTCAAGATTTTCCTTGACGGTGTCGCAATTGTTCTAGTCGTTCTCAAACCGAATGTCTCAAAGAAGACAACACGGAGTGAGTGAACCAAATAATTGACATTCACCGATTGATGAAAAATTATTTGAAAGACAATCGTGTATTGCTTTATAGAAAGTGTTTTGCAATACCACGAAGGTTTTATGGAAAATCAATTATCAATCATAAATACACTTTAATTTTGAAACATTAATACACGATCGATGTGCTATGGAAAGAACTTTTAATCACAACGATTGGTTTTCAAAGGTATCCATCAATCCATAACTCGAACGTGATTGATTCAAAAGATTGAATCGCCCATTGTTTCATTCGGTTGTCACATGGTTGATCTATAGAATAGATCTCACATGCCACCTACCAGAGCTTGCTTGATGTTGGCTCCGAAGGCTTTCCATCTTCATTGTGAACATATCACTCGGATGTTCCGCAATACCACATGGATAATGCGTAGGACTCAAGATATAATCTCTCTTTCCACATTGTGTGAAACAGAGAGTCTTCATTGAAAGTGTCCTAAGGAGATTTATTGATGATCTCGTGGCTCTAGACTCAATTTGTGCAAATTTGGATCCTGTATCGGAGAGTAGGGAGAGGGTCTCCTTCTTCAATATCAACAATCTCTAAGAGAAAGTCGATAGATAATGTTGGTTCCCTGTGTGTAACACCCCAACCCGACAAGGGTAGAAGTGTCACATTCTAGTGTCATATCAGAACGTACAATTAAAATTTAACGAGCGGAAGTCTTAAGAATAACATATCAAATCATTTATAACAACGACTTACAAGGAAAATTACAAAATCCAAAATGGCTAAAATAAAATGAAATCTCAAAACAATAGCCCGACACAGTAAGTCCAAATAATAAGGTAACTAGGGTTGGTCCACTCAGATAATCTAACTCTCAGCCCATCAAAGCCAATCTTCAAACCTAACACCTGCCGCAGGAAAAGAAATGCGGCTGAGCTTAAAAAGCCCAGAGGAATGATATAGCAAAACGAAAGCTAAATAAAATCTGAAATGCAAAATGAAACAAAGGAAACGGGTAACAACGTAGCAGCGAAATGAGAACAATGAGTCAATGAGGATCCTGCCGAACACAATTATACAGATATCCAAAATGAACAGATAACAAGGAGAACGAAGCAAAGCAAAGCATCGATGACATATAAACAAGCACATACCAACCAGACATACAAGAACTGAAACATAAACAAACATAGCAGGCATCGCATCCACACAACATATATGTCATATCATCAATTCAGGAAATCAGAAGACATACAAGGCAAACAGATATCTACAGGAAAGCGGAAGCAATTAATTAATAAGTGAGCATGGCAATTCACACAGGTCAAAACCCTTAGTTGAAAACATAACCGTATCATAACAAAGATCAAAACATGGCAATCACACGTAACAAGTAGGAATACAGTATGAACACTATAATTAAATGAAGTAGGGACATAGCAGGGCAATTGAACACGTTAACAAGCCAGACATCATAAGTTGAACCATTTAACCAAATCAATCCGTAGCATAGACAGATATGTAAACATGGCAGGTCAACCATAAGCGGATAAGGAAACAACGGATAGTCATAGTCCACGAAGATTATCTGAACGAAGTACACATATTAAACAGACAAAACTAACGATTACACATTAGCATGGTCACCAGAAAATTCAGAGGGTCACATAACAATGAGATCACATATCATCGGTGAAAACAGTAAATCGGGATAACCGCATATTAGTCATATCGTAGTAGGAAATCAATAGTCACATAAGACATGAATAGCATAATCAAATCTAATAAACATATAATAACCCGGTACATGAATGGAACGATAGTGCAAGTGTGGAATGAGAGTGTAATGATCAAAGCAATGGAACATATATATCTTGGTAGTAGAGTGAGTCATATAAGGGTATTGGGTAAAGGACGGTCAATTGAGAATATGGTGCGGTGGGAATCCGAAGGTACAATATAGGTATATCAAAAGTGTAAGGGTTGTCGAAATCTATCCCGAGCCAACAAAACAAACCATATCAATAGTGGCAATAGCAGCCAAGTAACCAATAATAACCATTGTATTCGGAGGGTGACCTCGAATACCAAACCAATATGAGGGAGACCTCGGTAACGATTGGAGTAGCTAGCTCCCAAATGTGAGGGGTGTATTGCACACGCACCGCATCACCAAAACAAATCATATCATATCAAATTCAAATCAAAACAAATCTAGGATGCATCCATACCCCGCAAAACAAATAGTGGCCAATCAATACATATATCCGAAGCGCATTAATCAATACAAATATGGGACGGTGTGGAACATCACTCATCCACACCTGAGTCATGCCATTGGTGCATCAATGACACGGACATGGAACCCCATGCCTAGTTAATGGCTCGGGTATCAATCGGATGTGTCAAAGTGTATAGTATAGAGGTCAATCAATATCGAAGGTCCAATATTAGCAGTTCACAAATCAAATCAATAATCCAATATCAATGGTTCAATTATCAAAGGTCCAAATAGCAAAGGATCACTATCAGAGGTTCAATAGCAAAAGGGTCAATAGCAAAGGTTCAATATCAATAGTTCAATAGCAGAGCAAAGGTTCAATATCACATTGGCAAGAGATCAAAGATGTAAAGAGATCATGAGAAACCTTATGAGAAAGGTCAGAATATTTGTACCTTAACGCCAATGAAAGGAAAGCAAACGAATGAATGAACACGAAGACACAACGTCACGTCTCCTCCAACGAATCTACATGGATTACGATTCGTATAAATACTTATTAGCTCAATTAAGTCATAACTGATTAGTCGTATTAATATTTTTAGAGTTATAAGCGTATTCTCATTTTTAGTAATGAACGGGATTAAAATACTTTGGGGTAATAATCATTAATTAGCCAAACTTAAGGGTTACAAATGATAATTGGCAAAATTAAATGTTTAAATATGACAAATATCCTATTTTAAGGGTTTATTAGATAACACTTCAAAATATAAGGTTCGCATGGTAAATATCTCAAAGTTTAGGGTTTACATTGTAGTTAGACATAAAGTATTATATTACTTGTTAAAAGTTTTCATGCACGTTAAATATGAATTGAAAGCACCATGTTTTAGCATTATGATCGACCATTTTTAAGCTCGCTCGCGGTCCATATGATTAACATTTACGACCAAGTAAACACGTAGTACTACTAACCCCGACTCATCTCCCCCGATACACGTTCAAAACACAAAACGAATAGTGCATGAATTCCGCGATCACACTTGAACATACCCTTCCACAAGACCAAATAATAACCATATCAAATTTGATACATTTTACTGAGATTAACACTTTATGACTCATGCACATGCTAATAGCCCAACACGTCAAAACTTTATACATGTTTTACGCATATAAATTGTATGCTCAACATTACTACTTAACCTTTATACATACATGCACACGCTGCTATATTGATTACTATACTCCATAACACACACATGCATATGCCTTTCTTTTGGTTAGGACTCCATGACAGCAAATCAAAGAAACAAAAGGAAAATAAATCGAATGAGATAAATGATATGATTACGTCGAGCGAATGTATATCGAACCAATCCAAAATAGCAAGTATAGAGTCGATTTTTAAGCCTCCATCATTTGTTATTTTATGTGGCAAAATTCATGATTTTATGTTAGGTTTAATATTGAAAGGCAATGCATTCGAATCGGAGAACAACCACATGATCAACAAAATAACAGCGAGGAAGGAACTGAGATGAGATTTGTTACGTACCCTTGTATGGTCGGATGGGAGAACAAGAAACCTAAGACCAAGAATCATGACCAAGTTGACAACAAAACAGCCCCCCCCCCTCCTGTCGAACTAGAACCCATGACCAACCACCTTTGAATCGACATTCCCGATCAGCCACCTTTGCTTGCTTGTGAGCCGAATGAAAGAAGAAGTAATTTGCTTGCCGTCATTATTTGTATGCTAGGGTTTAGAATGAGTTTTGAATGTGAATAGGTAAGCCAATCAAATGGAAATAAAATGGGGAGATGGGGAGTAAATTTCGGACGTGATATGGGGAGATCAAAACAGAATATCAACTTTCCAAAATATGATTATGATGGGCTTGGTTTTTGATGTAATATTGTGTTGGAATTTTTTTCGGCCCATGCAAACATAAAACACGATACATATATATTTGAGACGCAAATGTGTCGGTTTTATTATCTTGTACAATTTGGTCATTTATGAGTTAAATTAGAATTTTATTTAATGAGCTTGACGTACTTTACGTATTTTATAAATATTAAACTTGAGGGTAAAATGGTCTTTTACATGCTTTAGATTTTTTTAGGGTTTTACAACTCTTCCCCTCTAAAAAGAAAATTTTCGTCCTCGAAAATTGAAGTCGCAGAGGTACACAGAGACATACGAATTTAAGGCAGACGTAGCAATTCATAGTCCCACATAGATCATAATGATATCGGTTCCAAAGCGTACAAATCTTATACGTAACAGATGTCAGTGAGGATCTCGCAAAGAGGTACAGAATTCCAATCGAACATGAGGAGTGACAAATAACGGTTATAAGTCTTAGTACATTCACGTACCAACCCCAGGCATTTCCCAAGACGTCGTATGACTTCAATAAGCTCAAATTACATGATCTCGGTATTATCACGTTCATCAGGCGTCATAATACTTGCATCACATAACAAGTCCTTATTGTCATCATATTTGCCTCCGGTCATGACAACCCACATAACCAAAATCACCACAAAACATATACAGATAGCAAGCATCAAACCAAAACAGACCAGGTCCACATACATACATCACATAACACATCAAAACAACTTACCATATCACCAAAGAAGAAGGCCACCAACTTGCACAAAACGGTTCCTCATGACTCATTACTGACGATCCAGAAATAAAGCTGAGATATCACCAAAATGCTAAACGATAAAACTTCACGATTCAAACCGAGTTCAGAACAAATCAAAGGAAAACAATACCGATCAAAATCACTTAACAAAATATCAAACCGCCTCAAAATGCGTGACAAACAAATCGGAGTAGGTCGCGCCTAATCATGTGAAGTAGATGAACCTCCTCACCACGCTTGAATCTTGTCTCCGTCTTTGCGCCTCGGTTGATCCGTCCGACTCCCTCCAAAGAAGATCCACGATGTCTCCAAGCGATCGGGTGCGGCATCCGCTTCACGAACCTCTCTAGTTCGGGGACTATTGCGAGAACGCTGGTCGGCACCATCATCTTGGCTCCACGAGTAGTCTCCACCTAACGATCGACAAATGGATGTACGGCCAAAATAACAAGGTTCGATGCGAAAAGAAGAAGGCCAAATTAGTGAAGACAAACGAATATCAAGGTCAAATCGAACGACAATCAAAAGGAATCAAGAGATCGTAATGACGGAAGCCTAGTGTCTACCCGGTCCTCACGGGTCAATCCTAAGGTCAACAAACGAAACACGGTCTCGATACCATAATTGTAACACCCCAACCCGACAAGGGTAGAAGTGTCACATTCTGGTGTCATATCAGAACGTACAATTAAAATTTTACGAGCGGAAGTCTTAAGAATAACATATCAAATCATTTATAACAACGACTTACAAGGAAAATTACAAAATCCAAAATGGCTAAAATAAAATGAAATCTCAAAACAATAGCCCGACACAATAAGTCCAAATAATAAGGTAACTAGGGTTGGTCCACTCAGATAATCCAACTCTCAGCCCATCAAAGCCCATCTTCAAACCTAACACTGCGGCAGAAAAGAAATGCTTGAGCTTAAAAAGCCCAGTGAATAGATATAACAAAACGAAGCTAAATAAAATCAAATGCAAAATGAAACAAAGGAAACGGGTAACAACGTAGCAAATAAATGAGAAAAATGAGTCAATGAGGATCTGCGAACACAATTATACGAGATATCCAAAACGAGCAGATAACAAGGAGAACGAAGCAAAGCAAAGCATCGATGACATATAAACAAGCACATACCAACCGTACATACAAGAACCGAAACATAAACAAACATAGCAGCGTCGATCCACACAACATATATGTCATACCATCAATTCAGAAATCGGAAGACATACAAGGCAAACAGATATCTACTGAGCGGAAGCAATTAATTAATAAGTGAGCATGGCAATTCACATGTGTCAAAACCCTTAGTTGAAAACATAACCGGTATCATAACAAAGAATAAAACATGGCAATACACGTAACAAGTAGGAATACAAGATGAACACTATAATTAAATGAATTAGGGACATAGCAGGACAAATTGAACACGTTAACGAGCCAGACATCATAAGTTGAACCATTTAACCAAATCAATCCGTAGCATAGACAGATATGTAAACATGGCAGGTCAACCATAAGCGGATAAGGATACAACGGATAGTCATAGTCCACGAAGATTATCTGAACGAAGTACACATATTAAACAGACAAAACTAACGATTACACATTAGCATGGTCACCAGAAAATTCAGAGGGTCACATAACAGCGAGATCACATATCATCAGGTGAAAACAGGCAAATCAGATAACCGCATATTAGTCATATCGTAGTAGGGAAATCAATAGTCACATAAGACATGAATAGCATAATCAAATCTAATAAACATATAATAACCCGGTACATGAATGGAACGATAGTCTGAAGTAACGGAATGAGAGTGTAACAGATCAAAGCAATGGAACATATATATCTTGGTAGTAGAGTGAGTCATATAAGGGTATTGGGTAAAGGTCAACATTCGTAATATGGTGCGGTGGGGAATCCGAAGGTACAATATAGGTATATCAAAAGTGTAAGGGTTGTCGAAATCTATCCCGAGCTAACAAAACAAACCATATCAATAGTGGCAATAATGACCAAGTAACCAATAATAACCATTGTATTCGGAGGGTGACCTCGGAATACCAAACCAATATGAGGAGACCTCAAGAACGATGGAGTAGCTAGCTCCCAAAATGTGAGGGGTGTATTGCACACACGCACCGCATCACCAAAACAAATCATATCATATCAAATTCAAATCAAAACAAATCTAGGATGCATCCATACGCCCCCTGCAAAACAAATAGTGGCCAATCCAATACATATATCTGAAGCGCGCATTAATCAATACAAATATGGGGATGGTGTGGAACATCACTCATCCACATTGGAGTCATGCCATTGGTGCATTGGTATGTGCTAAAACACATACCTTTTGTTATCAAAATAGACCCAAAATAACCAAGAAAGAGCCGCTTATTGCTAATATTTGTGGTTTTCTTGAGTTTGTGCTTGTGCGGTATGGATATGTAAAACACGCAAAAGGAACCAAATCGTATATAAATCCGAGCACGGAGATCAAGAGAGCTTAAGTCGAGTAGGAGGGTCGAATTATGCATTTATGAAGATTTCTAATCTCCGAGGATGATTTTTGGAAGTCTTAATCAAGTTTGATGAAATGTCAAAAATGGCCCCTCAAGTTTCAGCATTTGTCAGAAGTGACCCTTGAAGATTCAGAAATTTGTAAATTAGCCTTGGTCTATTTGAAGATTGTCAAATTCAGTCCTTGGAAGATGATTTCAGAGTTACACCTTTGGTCCTTTGAAAATTCAACTTATACATGTTTGGTCCTTGGTACATGAAATGGTAGCAATATTAGTCCAAAGCCAAAATACATGTCCATTATCCATCCAATAACTATAACCATCAGGCCCAAATCCACTTTATCCTAACTCTCGGCCCAACATCTATCAACCCAATACCCGTTAATAATCAAAACCCGGCCACCCACTATCCTACCCGAAACACACCCATTTACCCGAGTATTTACCCGAGTCAAATGAACTAGACCCGGTCAACCAATTTTGAAAAACAATTTAATAAACAAATGCGCCCCAAACAGTACCACTCCTCCTTCCCCAGCCAAACACACACCTTTTACCCACACCATTAACCAATCCCAAACACCCAACTTCGTACTAAGCATCTCCCCAAGTTCTAGAACCCTCTGACAACGTGTCAGAGGGTGTGTGTCATTGGAGTGCCCACGTGGCTATTTCAAGCAATCCCATTGGTGGGAAAACCTCACCTACATGATCCTATGGCCGAGATTGGATATGATGACATGAGATGAAGATCAAAGGCTGAGAATGAAGACCCAGAACCTTCCCAAGACCTCAGCTGAGCTATTAATACACCCATTCAGTCACAAGATGAGATGGTCCATTTTTCATGTCTTTAGAAAAATGTTGCCACTTAATTTTCCTGTTAATTTTAATAGTTAATTAGTTTTTAATCTCTGCTTTGAATTGTAATTTCATTTTTACTTAATGCAATTTATACTTTCAATTTAATTTTCTGTCAATCCAGTTTTTATATTTGGTTTCCATTAATACAAAAGCTTTTCTATCTCAACTTTAAGCTCACATAAGCTCAACCAAGCTTATGTGAGTTGATGTCTGCTCTTACTTGTTCTTAATTCCATTTTTTGAAGAAAGTCAACAAAAGTCAACTCGGGTTAAATTTGAGAGACAAATTGATTTGGGTCAATTTCTTGTTTAAATCTGTTTTCTGGTTAAGATGTTATGCTTATGAGGTCGATTAGATTCGATTCGGTGAGGATTTAAGTTTTAGTGCAAATTTAGTTTTCCTAAAGTAGTGTTTGGATTGCTTGATAATCTGTTGCTAGAGGTTTATACAGTGGGTTAAATCAGTAGCTTGAAGTTTGTTATAGTGATTACCAGTCTTATATGTCCTTGTTTTGTGCCTGCATTCATCATAAGTCAAAATTGCATCTTTACTGTTCTTGTGATCTAACCTGTTAAAATCAGTTAGAGTAATCATTACATATAGGTTCAAAATCAGTAGAAGTAGCTTGCTTAAGTTTCATTTCATCCTAGTTTACCTTAATCAGCTCTACATTTGATCTTGAATCTCATTAAAGTCAAACTTCATATCTGCTTTTAAAAGTCAAACCCGTGTCAAATGCCCGATTTATGCAGATATTGCAGATGATGCATGTGGTTCATTCTGACTAGTTATGTTCGATTTTTGGTTTAGAGATAGTCCGGTTGGTGGTCTCACGATTTCAAGTGTTAGTTTTCATTTTGGCTTATTGGATAAGTAGTTTGTAGCTTAAACTTGCTTACTGCTCACTTGCTTTGCATATGCACCATCATCCTTATAGCCACTTTTTGTTTAATCTATAGCTTCTTCATTGCTAGTCCTCATAAGCTAAAATTTTGGATAAATGATCTTTGGTTGGTTGTTTTGAGATCCACACTGCTTTTCACTTTTGCTTATTGAATAAGTCGTAGCATAAGCTTATAGTAGGTCCAGCTTTTACATTTCTTTGTTAAGTAGATTAGCTTAAATCTTGGTAGAATCTTTGTTTAGGTGTTAGGAGTAGGTTCTTTAAGTTGCCTTAGATTGGTTTTAGTATACCTTAGCTTATATAATCATTTGGTAATTGTTTAGTGCTTATTAGCTTATTTTCTCATGCTTATTCCCATCGGTTTGCATAGCGACCTTCATTTCTTCTACATAAGACCATGTTTTCTTATTTTTCATAGCTTTAGAATATTATTTTAGGATTTCCCTGAAATTTTCATAATTTTTAGACACTGTTTGGTATTTTTCTTAAATAAAAACAATTTTTAATCACTTTTAATTAGCTTTAATTGCAATTAATTCAGAAAAAGTTCCAAAAAATAATTTTTCAATTTTAATAGATTAAGATAAATATAAAAAGCATAAAAAAACATTTTTCCTATTTTTCTCCTTTTATTTGGTATTTTTCACAATTTATATTAGATTTTAATAGATTTAAATTCATAGGAAATAGGAAATTAATCAGAAAATTACAAAAATAGTTTTGAAAAGTCTCTTATGTTATTTTAGATTTTTAGAAAGTAATTCCATAATTTTCCCCTTTGTTTTTATAATTTTTAGTCATTTAGTTTTATTTTTAAAGTTAATAATTAGTTTTTAATTAAAATAAAATCAAGAAAATTCCTAAAAAATAGTTTTAATTCATAATTAGTTTCTAATATCATTTTTAGAGTAAAAGTAGTTTTAGGTTATTTTTAGGAGTTAGATTAGTCGTTATTGCATTTTATTCGCGTTTCTTTTAAATTCCGTATTTGCGTTTTAGTGTAGAATTGCATAGTTTGCCTTTATTCTTAGAATTTCCCGTAGATTATATGTTCCATTTACTTTCCTTATCCCTTAGTCTAGATAACATCATATTATCCCCTTTTCTCATTCGAATCCCGATAATTGAGACGTGAGTTGGAAATTCCATTCAACCCTCGTTCGGAACGATCTCGGTGCTCAAACCTAACACGTTTGAGTTACCCAACATACTACACACTTCTATTATTGATCAGTGTCTGAGCCGTTTTAAGTTTCTTACGGTTAGTCATTCACAAGTGGCTAGCTTGCGTGGGTTAAGCTTGACGTTGTTTCGACACAAATCAATTTTTGGTGCCGCTGCCGGGGAGGGCTTGTAGCGAGTTTTCGTATTCCGTCTCGAATCGTGTGCATTTGAAGATCCTTCCTCGTGAAGTTATCGTTGATATTTGTACATATCCTTTTTATAAAAATCCAAAAAGATTTTCCTTTTCAATATTTGTTTTAAAAATCCAAAAATATTCTTCTTTTATCCTCTGACCCGATAATTCTTTTCTCTTATCCCTCTATATGTTTAATTCTAATGGCGGACACGCGTACGATGTCGGAATTGCTCCAAGTACCCACCGAAGGTTACGAAGATGCTATCGTTGTACCGGAGATTTTTTCCGAAAATTTCAAGATACAAACCGGTTTAATTCAACTAGTTATGTCAAAACCATTCTATGGTTTCGAGAGGGACGATCCCTATGCTCACATCCGATGGTTTGATAATTTAATTTCGACTATACAATATAAGGATGTTCCTCATGACACAATTAAGTTGATGTTATTCTCATTTTCTCTCGAGGGGTAGCCGGAATTGGCTCGATAAAGAACCCCTCGATCGATCAACGCTGGGAAGATCTCGTTGAAAATTTATAAATCATTTCTTTCCTTATTCTAAAACGATAGACCTTAAGAACGAAATTACAAACTTCAAAGAAAGATTTTGATGAAAGTTTTGGTGAGGCATGGAATAGATTCAAAGATCTCCTACGAAAATGCCCACATCATGGTTTTTCGGAATTACTCCAGATCGATATATTCTACAATGTTTTAACGCAAACCGATCAAGATTCACTTAATACAGCCGTCGGTGGCAATATCTTGTATCGTACCACAAGGGATATATTGACAATCATCGAGAACAAATCGAAAGTTCCGACATCAAGAAATAAACCGGTTAAGATGGCTGAGCTTACCAATGATATTCAATGCATGAAGGAAAAACCAGAGCCCGTTGATACCGTCTCCAAAAGATGTGATTATTGTGGTGGTCCCCATCCTTTTTACGATTGTCAAGCCTCCGATAACGATGTCTACAATACTACAACAACCCAATATTGCAAGACTTTCGTTTTCGATGATGATGAGGACTCCATTCAAATGAAAGAATATTATGAGAGTTTGTCGGCTGAAACCCCTCCCGTTTCTAAGCCTTTCATTTCCGACCCTTCCCCTTCACTCACACCGGTTGAGAGAAGTGACGTTGTTTTGGAAGAGGTTGATGATTCTATGTCTTCGATAGTTGTTGATGCCGTTGACTCTCTCATAATGGGGGACGAGCCTCTTAGCACTATTCCGGAAATGGAATCGTCTTGTGTTGAGAGCCTTGACCCAATCCCAAGTGAGTCCGAGGATATATCTGATAGTGATTGTGATTCGCTTTTATGTGATTCTCTTGACATCTCCGAGGTTACTTCCGGATTTTCTCAAATCCAGTTTTCAAGTTCGATGATGACTACACCTTTATGGTTAATCCTCTTTTGACAAAGATTTTGAGTCCGATTCAGAGACCACAACGGAAGTGGTGGATATTGCTAGCTCTCGAGCACACCACTTGTCCCACCTCGTGTTCGACCTTTCTCTCCGCCATGTGATGTTGAAGAAAGTATTGAATCCGATCGAGGTTATTATGGAGATTGATTTTGAAATGGTTGAAGACGATATTCTTGATAAACCGCCACGTGATTCGATATGGAAGAAATCGACTTACCTATTGATGACCCAATACCACCGGGTATTGAGGATGTTATGAATGATCCCGAGGTGGATATGGTTGTTCTTGATGGTTTTCTTGACTCTCCTCTCTTTGATGAGTCCACCATCCTTTATCTCGTTGAGCCGACATGTGAAGATAAAATCTTTAAACCCGGATATTCATTAATGAGTTTCATGTTATAACCATTATTCGTGATAAGGATCCTCCGATGGATGCCTTCATTGTTAAGCTTTCACCCCTTACCATGAGCTCCCATCTTTCTTGGAGTTTTCTCTTTGATCCGTCATCCTTCGTCCACCCACAAAACCACCGGATGATGGATCATTCTTTCATGTTATCCCTTATGTGCCGATGCCCGACACTTTATTTCCAACCCATCTCGCCCATCTCATTCCTTCGGGAATGAGGACACTGCTTTTGACCCCGGTATCTCTACCATTTTCTTCCCAAGGACAAATGAATTGGGACGAGTCAAAGCTAGCGACTCGGTGATCAAAAACGATGGCGCTTAGTGGGAGGCACCCCATGCTTATCCATCTATCTTCTTTCTATTTTTCTAATAAGTGACGCCAAGTGTCCTCTTCGATTTCTCGTGTTTGGTTGTTTGTGATGTTGTGTTTAGATGTTCCCGATATGAAGACTCTCGTGCTCAAGTTTGTCATTTCTCCACCGAGTTTCATGATCGATGCCGATGGAAACCGATATCCTAATCTTATCAACTAACGCTTATCTTCTAGCATACTTAATAAACGGCTTTTAGATTTTCGTGATACCTTGCTTTAAACATTGAGGACAATGTTTCGTTCTAGTCTGGGGTAGGGTAATCTTCGATTTGATTTGACCGCACTTGCTTATGTTCGCCGTGTTTCTCTCGTAACCCTGCTTTTCCTTAGAAAATGAAAAATTGTGCAAAATGAGAAAATTTTAAAATTTTTTAAGCTTTTGTTAAGTCTTTTGATTGAAAAGTTTTGCTAGTCTCTTAGATAAGAAGTATATAAATGCGAATTCTAGCTCACAAGGCCAAGAATTTGCAAGTTTTCGAGTGACTTTAAATATGCATAACTTGATTTCATGAGACAAGCATTTGCTAAGATAATATATGTTTTGACACCTTGTTGACTTTCCATTTGGTGAGAGTAGGAATAGAATTTCGACTTGACCGGGCGTGTTGAGCCCTAGCTTGTTCCTTAACCATAGATAATCTAAAATTATCGGCTAGCATCTCATGGATCTCATTATTTGGGATTTTAAATTTGCAGAGATCGAGAAATGATAGAGTTACTTATGAGTTTAGATGCTAAGCGTGGAGTAGTTGGTTCTCTATAGAGCCCATCGAAGGTACTTATGGCTTTTTGTTCCCACAAAATTGTTTCACCCCATATCTGTCTAAATAATTAGAGATGTCGAGTTTTTGACGATAGTTAGTTCTTTATCTTCTTAAAAGAATCTTTGTTTTAAAAATTGGGTACACATCAAGGATCCGTAATAAATAAATGAGTAATCAGAAATAAGTGATATGTGAAAAGTAATAAGTAAAGTTGTGAGTCATGTGTCGAGATCGGACCCTTGGATCTTTAGCCGGGATTGAGTGAGGTCTTAGCCTAGCCAGGGATCCTCATTTCATGAAGCCTATAGTCTTGGAATTACCCCGTGAAGCTCCGTGGTTCACATTCATATAAGTAAAGGTATAAGTGCGATAAAAAAAAAAAAAAAAAAAAAAAAAAAAATGATGAAAAGTGAAAAGTCAAAAGTAAGTGAATAAAATTCCTTGATGTGGACCTCATTTTTACGACAATGGTTCTTGAGAGAAGGCAGATAACTAATTATCGACTTAGCTTTGTATCTTTATCGGAATAAAAGTTATCGAAAAGAGAATTTGAAGAAATTCATTTCTCACTAAAATAAAAAAATCTAGAGGAAATAGGAAAATGGGAGCAAAGGTAATTACACAAGTAACTTCCATGGGTAGTGTTGGCATCTAGAGTCATATGTAACAATGATTTCGGTTTACGCTTAGTTTGGGACTTGTGAAAATCGGGGACGATGTATTCTATCCGTATGGTCACTTCACTGTGTTGTGTTTTCTACTCCGTGATCCTAACGTGTCGTTTGAAAAATGTTTGAGTAATTGATCGACATGAAAGTTCAACAAACCGTCATTCATAACCGGAATGTGCTTAATCGTAATATCTATACTTGAGAATTGAAAGGTAAACGGGCGTTTTAGAATTAAGGCTTTCTTAATCTCTTTTGAGGAACATTGACTACTTCTTCTTATAATTGGTTTGTCCGAATCGTTTTAAGTTTCTTACGGTTAGTCATTCACAAGTGGCTAGCTTGTGTGAGATAACTTGACGGTTTGGACATATCAATGGTTTAGTAGAAAGAGATTGAAATCCTTGGTTTTAGAAGCGTGAGTTGATTGCATTGCGTGAGGACACGACAATAGTCTCGTCTGGGGTATTTTGGTATGTGCTAAAACACATACCTTTTTGTTATCAAAATAGACCCAAAATAACCAAGAAAGAGCCGTTTATTGCTAATATTTGTGGTTTTCTTGAGTTTGTGCATGCGGTATGGATATGTAAAACACGCAAAAGGAACCAAATCGTACATAAACCGAGCACGGAGATCAAGAGAGCTTAAGGTCGGTTTGAGGGTCGAATTATGCATTTATGAAGATTTCTAATCTCCGAGGATGATTTTTGGAAGTCTTAATCAAGTTTGATGAAATGTCAGAAATGGCCCCTCAAGTTTCAGCATTTGTCAGAAGTGACCCTTGAAGATTCAGAAATTTGCAAATTAGCCTTGGTCTATTTGAAGATTGTCAAATTCAGTCCTTGGAAGATGATTTCAGAGTTACACCTTTGGTCCTTTGAAAATTCAACTTATACATGTTTGGTCCTTGGTACATGAAATGGTAGCAATATTAGTCCAAAGCCAAAATACATGTCCATTATCCATCCAATAACTATGAATAAGGCCCAAATCCACTTTATCCTAACTCTCGGCCCAACATCTATCAACCCAATACCCGTTAATAATCAAAACCCGGCCACCCACTATCCTACCCGAAACACACCCATTTACCCGAGTATTTACCCGAGTCAAATGAACTAGACCCGGTCAACCAATTTTGAAAAACAATTTAATAAACAAATGCGCCCAAACAAGTACCACTCCTCCTTTGACCAAACACACACCTTTACCCACACCATTAACCAATCCCAAACACCCAACTTCGTACTAAGCATCTCCCCGTTTTAGAACCCTCGACAACGTGTCGGGAGGTGTGTCATCGAGTGCCCACGTGGCTATTTCAAGCAATCCCATTGGTGGGAACACCTCACCTACATGATCCTATGGCGAGATTGGATATGATGACATGAGATGAAGATCAAAGGCGAGAATGAAGACCGTAACCTTCCCAAGACCTCACCGAGCTATTAATACACCCATTCGGTCACAAGATGAGATGGTCCATTTTTCATGTCTTTAGAAAATGTTGCCACTTAATTTTCTCGTTAATTTTAATAGTTAATTAGTTTTAATCTCGCTTTGAATTGTAATTTCATTTTTACTTAATGCAATTTATACTTTCAATTTAATTTTCATCAATCCGCTTTTATATTTGGTTTCCATTAATACAAAAGCTTTTCTATCTCAACTTTAAGCTCACATAAGCTCAACCAAGCTTATGTGAGTTGATGTCTGCTTACTTGTTCTTAATTCCATTTTTTGAAGAAAGTCAACAAAAGTCAACTCGGGTTAAATTTGAGAGACAAATTGATTTGGGTCAATTTCTTGTTTAAATCTTTTCTGTTAAGATGTTATGCTTATGAGGTCGATTAGATTTGATTCAATGAGGATTTAAGTTTTAGTGCAAATTTAGTTTTCCTAAAGTAGTGTTTGGATTGCTTGATAACTGTTGCTAGAGGTTTATCTGATGGGTTAAATCAAGTAGCTTGAAGTTTGTTATAGTGATTACCGCCTTATATGTCCTTGTTTTGTGCCTGCATTCATCATAAGTCAAAATTGCATCTTTATCGTTTTGTGATCTAACTGTTAAAATCGGTTAGAGTAATCATTACATATAGGTTCAAAATCGAGAAGTAGCTTGCTTAAGTTTCATTTCATCCTAGTTTACCTTAATCGCCTCTACATTTGATCTTGAATCTCATTAAAGTCAAACTTCATATATGTTTTAAAAGTCAAACCGTGTCAAATGCCCGATTTATGCAGATATTGCGAGATGATGCATGTGGTTCATTCTGACTAGTTATGTTCGATTTTGGTTTAGAGATAGTCCGTTGGTGGTCTACCGATTTCAAGTGTTAGTTTTCATTTTGGCTTATTGGATAAGTAGTTTCAAGAGCTTAAACTTGCTTACTGTTTCACTGCTTCGCATATGCACTCGTCCCTTTATAGCCACTTTTGTTTAATCTATAGCTTCTTCATTGCTAGTCCTCATAAGCTAAAATTTTGGATAAATGATCTTTGGTTGGTTGTTTTGAGATCCACACTGCTTTTCACTTTTGCTTATTGAATAAGTCGTAGCATAAGCTTATAGTAGGTCCAGTTTTTCTTTTGTCATAAAGCAGCTTAGCTTAAATCTTGGTAGAATGTCGTTTAGGTGTTAGGAGTAGGTTCTTTAAGTTGCCTTAGATTGGTTTTAGTATACCTTAGCTTATATAATCATTTGGTACTGTTTAGTGCTTATTAGCTTATTTTCTCATGCTTATTCCCCATCAGTTTGCATAGCAGCCTTCATTTCTTCTACATAAGACCATGTTTTCTTATTTTTCATAGCTTTAGAATATTATTTTAGGATTTCCCGAAAATTTCATAATTTTTAGACACTGTTTGGTATTTTTCTTAAAAAAAAACCAGTTTTTAATCACTTTTAATTAGCTTTAATTGCAATTAATTCGTAAAAGTTCCAAAAATAATTTTTCAATTTTAATAGATTAAGATAAATATAAAAAGCATAAAAACATTTTCCTATTTTTCTCCTTTTATTTGGTATTTTCACAATTTATATTAGATTTTAATAGATTTAAATTCATAGGAAATAGGAAATTAATCTAAAATTACAAAAATAGTTTTGAAAAGTCTCTTATGTTATTTTAGATTTTAGAAAGTAATTCCATAATTTTCCCTTTGTTTTTATAATTTTTAGTCATTTAGTTTTATTTTAAAGTTAATAATTAGTTTTAATTAAAATAAAATCAAGAAAATTCCTAAAAAATAGTTTTAATTCATAATTAGTTTCTAATATCATTTTAGTGTAAAAGTAGTTTTAGGTTATTTTTAGGAGTTAGATTAGTCGTTATTTCATTTTATTCGCGTTTCGTTTAAATTCCGTATTTGCGTTTTAGTGTAGAATTGCATAGTTTGCCTTTATTCTTAGAATTTCCGTAGATTATATGTTCCATTTACTTTCCTTATCCCTTAGTCTAGATAACATCATATTATCCCCTTTCTCATTCGAACCCGATAATTGAGACGCGAGTTGAAATTCCATTCAACCCTCGCTCGAACGATCTCGGTGCTCAAACCTAACACGCTTGAGTTACCCAACATACTACACACTTCTATTATTGATCGTGTCCGAGCCGCTTTAAGTTTCTTACGGTTAGTCATTCACAAGTGGCTAGCTTGCGTGAGTTAAGCTTGACGTTGTTTCGACACAAATGCATCAATGACACGAACATGGAACCCCATGCCTAGTTAATGGCTCGGTATCAACCGATGTGTCAAAGTGTACAAGATAGAGGTCAATCAATATCAAGGTCCAATATTAGCGCTCACAAATCAAATCAATAATCCAATATCAATGGTTCAATTATCAAAGGTCCAAATAGCAAAGGATCACTATCAGAGGTTCAATAGCAAAAGGGTCAATAGCAAAGGTTCAATATCAATAGTTCAATAGCAGAGCAAAGGTTCAATATCACATTGGCAAGAGATCAAAGATGCAAAGAGATCATGAGAAACCTTATGAGAAAGGTCATAATATCTGTACCTTAACGCCAATGAAAGGAAAGCAAACGAATGAATGAACACGAAGACACAACGTCACGTCTCCTCCAACGAATCTACACGGATTACGATTCGTATAAATACTTATTAGCTCAATTAAGTCATAACCGATTAGTCGATTAATATTTTTAGAGTTATGCGTATTCTCGCTTTAGTAATGAACGGATTAAAATACTTTGGGGTAATAATCATTAATTAGCCAAACTTAAGGGTTACAAATGATAATTGGCAAAATTAAATGTTTAAATATGACAAATATCCTATTTTAAGGCTTTATTAGATAACACTTCAAAATATAAGGTTCAGACGGTAAATATCTCAAAGTTTAGGGTTTACATTGTAGTTAGACATAAAGTATTATATTACTTGTTAAAAGTTTTCATGCACGTTAAATATGAATTGAAAGCACCATGTTTTAGCATTATGATCGACCATTTTAAGCTCGTCATGTCCATATGATTAACATTTACGACCAAGTAAACACGTAGTACTACTAACCCGACTCATCTCCCCGATACACGCTCAAAACACAAAACGAATAGTGCATGAATTCATGATCACACTTGAACATACCCTTCCACAAGACCAAATAATAACCATATCAAATTTGATACATTTTATCGAGATTAACACTTTATGACTCATGTACATGCTAATAGCCCAACACGTCAAAACTTTATACATGTTTTACGATATAAATTGTATGCTTAACATTACTACTTAACCTTTATACATACATGCACATCGCTATATTGATTACTATACTCCATAACACACACATGCATATGCCTTTCTTTTGGTTAGACTCCATGACAAAGAAATCAAAGAAACAAAAGGAAAATAAATCGAATGAGATAAATGATATGATTACGCCGAGCGAATGTATATCGAACCAATCCAAAATAGCAAGTATAGAGTCGATTTTAAGCCTCCATCATTTGTTATTTTATGTGGCAAAATTCATGATTTTATGTTAGGTTTAATATTGAAAGGCAATGCATTCGAATCGGAGAACAACCACATGATCAACAAAATAACAGCGAGGAAGGAACTGAGATGAGATTTGTTACGTACCCTTGTATGGTCGGATGGGAGAACAAGAAACCTAAGACTAAGAATCATGACCAAGTTGACAACAAAACAGCCCCCCCCTCCTGTCGAACTAGAACCCACAACCAACCACCTTTGAATCGACATTCCCGATCAGCCACCTTTGCTTGCTTGTGAGCCGAATGAAAGAAGAAGTAATTTGCTTGCCGTCATTATTTGTATCCTAGGGTTTAGAATGAGTTTTGAATGTGAATAGGTAAGCCAATCAAATGGAAATAAAATGGGGAGATGGGGAGTAAATTTCGGACGTGATATGGGGAGATCAAAACAAAATATCAACTTTCCAAAATATGATTATGATGGGCTTGGTTTTTGATGTAATATTGTGTTGGAATTTTTTTCGGCCCATGCAAACATAAAACACGATACATATATATTTGAGACGCAAATGTGTCGGTTTTATTATCTTGTACAATTTGGTCATTTATGAGTTAAATTAGAATTTTATTTAATGAGCTTGACGTACTTTACGTATTTTTATAAATATTAAACTTGAGGGTAAAATGGTCTTTTCACATGCTTTAGATTTTTTTAGGGTTTTACATCGTGAGAATGAAACAAGTCCTTTTAAGAGGAGCTTGAGTGGTTTGGGAAGTTGAAGTGCGAGCGCCACCGGGTCCATGACGTCGTGTCTTTAATACCGATGTTACCTTGGTAACCACCAAGAGTAAATGAATTAAACCCGGTTTACGCCTATGGTTGAGAAATTAGAGGGCTATTTGTTTTCACCCTTTCTCATTCAATTTCTTTTCATTCTTCAACCCCTTCAAGCTTACCGAGACATCATAGCTAGAACCTTGTTGGGTTTATTCCAAGACTAGCTCGACTCGATCCGCACTCTTCCCATATCTCATATTTCTCCTTTTATCATCATACCTAAGGACTTCTACACTAACTAGTGGATTGTCCTGGTAGATCCCTCCGGTTCGGCGGATCATGGAACAAATACCTAACCTTATCATCCTTATATCACCATACATAAAGTAAAGTTGGTCGGTCTATTTGGTTATTGTTCATCCGTTGAAACCAATTGAAACCATTTGAAAATCAATCCAGATACTTATGATATATTATCAAAGCATTCTCAGACTGAATTGTTTTTATATTTTTAGAACAAGAGCTCCCCTTAATATGTGCATCAAGTATTTGAAATAATTTTGCACATGGAGGCAAGAAGAAGGAATTAACTTTTGATTACCATTTTCTCAGATATCAACATCACTTCCTAATCAAATCAAGTGGATAAAGCATTTTGGGAAGGATGGGGTTTCATAAGTTTGCTTCCCTCAATATGTGCCTTGAGGTTTGAGAGAGTTTTGCACATTACAAGAGGAAACCTGCACATTGACCACGTTTCAAGACTTAGTGGTTTAAGATAGATGCTCCCCCTCAACATGTGCATGGAATTTCTTGAAATCATTTGGCACATGTCGGAAGGAGAGCTTGTACATCCTTATTAAAACCATTTACCGAATTATCAGATTATATCCAATTTAAATCACAAATTCTCCCCCGATCACAATTATCAAATCATTTGAGATTTGTGATCTCTGTATATTTAAGTTGATTTTGAGAGCTTTTAACGAGAATTGTGACTTGATTATGAAAAATGTTTTAACTGATAAGGATTGGATTTAGAGACTTTAAACTCCATTGAATAAACATGCATAATTATCTTTTGAAAACAATTGTATGACAAATAACCTTTTGATTTAATTGAAATCATTCTCCCCCTCAATCAATGACATAAGTTGTTGATTGAGTGATAGTTATTTTGACAAACTTTTAAGTTCAGATGATTTCCAAAAAATAGAGTCCGAGTAATTTTTTTTTTCAAACCAACTAGTTTTCATTAGATATTATGATAAATGTTTATAGAATCGAGCATGAGATTTGAAAACATGATAAAGCATGGCTCGTTCTTTCTTTTGAAGCGGATTCTTGTCGAAATGACAATAACCCAATATTTTTCTTCATCTCGCTTTTTTTTTTTTTTTTTTAAATTCGAACTTTATCTAGAGACCCGTGCCATTATTTGTGTGACAACTCAAAGTCCGTAGATGTTATCGAACCGACAAGAAAAACATGATAAATAAACAATATTTTTATGAAGATTTTCAAGATTTTCTGATTTTTATGGATTTTGAAAAGTTTTATAATTTTCTACTTTTTGTTTTGTTGGTTTTGTGTTTTTGTATTTGGTTTTTGAAAAGATATATACAAGAATAGATAGAGTCGAACACCTTTACTCCTCGATGTCTTCCTCAAGACGTTTGGCTTTCTCGGTTGAAGGCTCTTTAAGCCTAGTCGTGGAAGAATAAACTCAAAGCGTTCTCGAGAAAGAGCTTTGGTGAAGATGTCTGCTAGTTCATATTCAGTCCTTACGAAGTATAGTTCAACTACACCATTTTCCACTTGTTCCCTAATGAAGTGATGTCGAATGTCGATGTGCTTTGCTAGAGAGTGTTGAACATTGTTGCAGCAGAGAGCAATGGCACTTTTGTTATCACAGTACATAGGAACTTTGTTGAATACAAAGCCATAGTCAGATAGTTGGGATCTCATCCATAAGATTTGAGCACAACACGATGACATGGCTATGTATTCACCTGTAGAGGATATGGAAGTGCTCATTTGTTTCTTTGAAGACCACACAAGTTTATCACCCAAAATTGAGCACCACCGACGTGCTTGACGTGTATCTTGACATCCTCGCATGGTCAAGATCTCGCATAGGTCGTTAGTGACATACCGAGTCCTTCGGATACCAAAGTCCCATGTTAATGGTTCTTTGGAGATACCGAAAGACCCGCTTAACCGCTCAAGGTGCTTTTGGTAGGCTTAGCTCGGTATCTAGCACACATGCATACAATGAACAAAATGTCCGGTATCTGGCCGTGAGGTACATCAAGGATCCAATCATACTACGATATTCCGTTTGATCTACTATGATCCCTAAGTGGTCCTCATCCAGTTTTGTACGCTCCACCATAGGAGTGTCAACAGGGTCACTGGATGTAAATCCAAATTTCTTTAAGATTTCATTAGCGTATTTAGATTGATTAATAAAAATGCCTCCGGGACTTTGTGAAATTTGTAATCCCAAGAAAAATGACATTTGTCCCATCATTGACATTTGAAATTTAGAGCCCATCTCCATAGAAAAACGGTCACATTCATTTGGGTCGGTTGAGGCAAAATAATATCATCAACATAAATTTGAACGTGAATTAAATGTTTGCGACTTTACGGTGAACAATGTTGGATCAATCTGCTCCTTTGTGAATCCGTGGATAGAAGAAACTTTGATAGCATATCATACCATGCCCTTGGAGCTTGCTTCAAACCGTAAGGGCCTTTTTCAAGCGATAGACATGAGTAGGATGCTCGGATTCACAAAACCTTCGGTTGGTCGACGTGACGACTTCTTTAAGATCTCCGTTGAGAAAAGTCGTCTTTACATCCATCGATAGACAATCACATTCTTACTTGCAAGATTAGCCGTGAAGATTACGATTGCTTCGATCGTGCAACAGAGCAAAAGATTCCTCAAAGTCGATACCTTCTTCTTGACGATAACCTTTAGCAACTAACCGTGACTTATTTTTCGAACATCACCGTGCTCATCAAGCTTCACTTTGAAGATCCACTTGAGAGCAATGATCATTGCACAATCTGAACCGGTACTAATTCCCATACATCTAGACGATCGAACTCATGAATTTCTTCTTGCATTGCATTAAACCACCGTCCTCGGACATTGCGCTTTAACATCTTTTGGTTCGATCTTGAGAGTCTTGAGTTGAAGAAGCACCATAAGGCATCGTAGCTAATTGTTTTCGAGTCGACACGGAATGAGAAGGATTCCCAATGATGTTATCCAATGGATGGTCATGTGTCCATTTTTGAAGATGTTCGTGGTTGTTGTTGAAGGACCGATGTAGCGAGTTTATATCCTCGATGAAGATGGTTCGGTGTTGGTTCGAGGGCAAAGATGTTTTCAAATGGAGCATCTTCGAGAGTAGCAAAGGATTAACTTCATCATTGGATCCGAGACAATTCCATGATGTACATTCAATGATTGATGATTTTTGATGAGATAGAGTGATCGACGACAAGCGCTTCTTGACTTAATGATATTGAGGACCTGAGGGATTGACTTCATTCTCGTGGATATGAGCGACCTCTGTTGTGGGAATTGACAGTTCAACGACTTGGCTCATAGAGTTCATCAAACATAGGATCAAACAATTTCTTTAAATCATCTTGGATGGAGGTACATATAGAGTTCTTTGGAGAGGAATTTGGTACAAGGGATGAACCAATGGGACTGTTAGAAGTGCGGGTCTGGCCCCAATTGTCCAGAGCCATCGACCGTCGACTCTTGAACGTAACGTGAATTGTTTCCATGATATTTCGGGTTCTCTTGTTGTAGATTCGTAACCCTTCTTGTTTGGTGCATAACCAACAAAACTCAATATCTGCTTTAGCTCTTAATTTACCTAGATCTTGACCATCATTTGTTGGATAGCACAAAGCACCAAACACACGAAGATAGGATAAATCGGGTTTCTTTTATGAACAAGTTCATATGGAGTTTTTCATGAGAGGTGTGAATAAGGGAGCGATTTTGGGTGTAGCAAGGCGGTGGCAATGGCTTCAGCCCATAGAAACATTGGAACCTTTGAATAAATTAGCATTGTTCTTGCGGCTTCCACAAGAGTTCTATTTCGTCTTTCAACTACACCGTTCTGTTGAGGAGTTCGTGGAACACTTCTTTGATGATTGATTCCAATACATTCATAAAATTGACTTAAGTCTCGGTTAACGAACTCTGTGCCATTGTCAGTTCGAACAATTCTAACCGTGTTGTTAAGACGAACCTAAAGTTGCTTGATAAGTTTGATGATGACGTCTGGAGTTTCATCCTTAGTCCTCAAGAACTTTACCCAAGTAAATCTAGAGTAGTCATCAACACCGACTAAAATATATCTCTTCCCATTAATCGTTTGCACTCTCATTGGTCCGCACAGATCCATATGAAGGGTATGAAGAACTTCCATTACAGAGTTTGTGGGTTTTGGTTTGTGGGCATATTTCGTGCTTTTTCCCAATTGACAAGCTGAGCAAAGATGATCTTTCTCATATTTTAATCTGGGTAAGCCTACGACGAGATCCTTTTCGGAGAGGTTGTTTATGGTGCGGAAGTTCAAGTGATTGAGACGACGATGCCATAACCAAGACTTTGTTTTAGACGCCTTTGACGAGAAGCGATTGAGAAGACTTCATCATATCATCGATAGAGATGGTGTATAGGTTAGATCCTCGAGTACCTCTTAATAATTCTACACCGTCAAGTTCTCTAACGAAGCAAGTATGTTTTCGAAAAGCCACTTCAAGATCGGAGTCACGAATTGACCAATGAGAAAACAAGTTATGACCAAGACCTTCCACATAGTATACCCGGAAATTACACTATTTCCAACCACATAATCTCCATAACCCATAATAGCTCCAAAATGGTCGTTTCAATCTAATCGTCCCAATGAATTTGCTCACAAAGCTCATGAGTCATGACCGATCTCCAAATATATGCTTTGAACGGCTGAGTCCGGTACCACGAGAACAATTTGAGCGATCTGCGGTTGAACACGAGCAGGAATGGATGATGGATAATTAGGATCCCCATGCAAGAATGGGTTCCATTTGGTTAGTAACAGTGATTGGATCACCCACATCAGACATAGAAGCATTCATATTAGAAATTGAGGCAATGGAATCATTATGAATAGATGCAGTACTAGTATTCGTATTTGCCCTATACAAAGTATGTGCACTTCTTAAGGGAACAGTTCTACCAGTAGGCATCCATTTTCTAGTGGGCATTGCCTAATTATTCTTATGGCCAACAGGTATCCATTGATAACCTATTTTTCAAAATGTTCTTCCTGTAGACTTCCACTGTTTTCTAACATTCTTTTGCCTTTGCCATTTTGCCTTCTTAGCATGATATTTTGTATTAACAGATGTTAGCGGAGATTTGTGAGATTAGACAAAGCTTTCACACCACATTCATGATTAGAAACAGAATTCAAGCGCACATCATTACAAGGTTTGCAAGTAGTATCGAATTGAATTAATTACAAGACGCCTATGGCTAATACTAGAATCAACACGATTCGTTTTATTCGACTCAAGCTTAAAGTTCCTAGGTTGGTCTTCTACTCTCTTCCAATGCACATTCTTAGCTTGCAGGTCCTATCATTCCTTGTATTATCTTGAGACTTTGACCGCTCGCTTTAATGTCACCGATTACTCTGAGAGGAATGGGAACATTAGTTGGTTTTGCTACTCTTTGCATTTCTTGTTTAGATGTCTTTGGGATCTGAATTACATGCAGCACACTAAGGTTCACTTTCTTAACACTAACAAGATCTGGAATCGACCTATTTGAAGATATACTCCAATGCTCATTCAAAACATTAGGCATCGAATGGATATCATACTTGGCACTAGGCATAGAACATGGAATCAAAGGATTAACTCTCTCACCTAAGGACTTAGGGCATATTGTGATTAGGCCTTCTAGAATTTCTTGAGATCGTTTGGCATATAAGCATGCATGCCCATAACCCACAGGTCCTAGGATCGAAACACGGCTCGATACCATTTGTAGGATCTTGGTTTGTTAAACAAGATGCGGCTAGGGTTAGGGTTTAGAGAGAAAGTGAGAAGATGGGAACTTAGAGACAATGAAAATATATTATGAGCTCCAACCCTTTGCCTTGGAGGCAAAGGGTATTTATAGGGTACAAGCATAGAGCGCCTACTTTAGGTCGTGGATCGCATACGATGGGTAAAGACCGTCAGTCCTCCACGGTGTTACAAAGTAATCTAAATACTAACACTGAATAACAACGACTACGAGCTTTCTAATGAGTATACATACTTGAGGTGACTGACACTTTAAGTACTGGATTTACTAAATCCCAACAGAAGATATGGGCTAGTCGATGAAATGAGCAAGAATAGGTTAAGTAGATCATGTATAGATATGAATCTTGTATTTCCATTTGAAGTTGATTGTAAGCATTGTAAGCTATAAGCTGTAAACTATTTCTTGAATGAATGAATGAACAATTTAACTTCAATACTTCTCTTCATTATTTTATCAGTGGAAACAATTTGCTTACTTCATTACTTAGCTTTCAGAAGAAACAAGCTTTTAAGCTTACTTGACCATTCTCCTATGAACCAAACTTGATAAACTTGAACTGAAATATGCAATCTGTAAAACAGTCACAGAGAAACACACAAACCAAACCAAAATAAACAAAACTCACAAAACATTAGTGGTAAGGTTAGCAAATATACAAAGCAATATACAAAGTTTACAACATAAATCCTCCCGAGGCATATGCCTCCCGAGGCCTATGCCTCCCTTAAACTTTGCGCTAATGGTTAACATACCAATATGGACCACAAGGTGTTGAAACCTTGGTCCATCAAAAGCCTTTGTTAACAAATCAGCCACATTATCATCAGTGTGAATTTTAACAACTTTTATCAAATATTTTTCATATGCATCTCTTATAAAGTGGTGCCTGATTTCAATATGCTTAGTTCGACTGTGAAAAACTGGATTTTTAACTATGCATATGGTACTCTGATTATCAATAATAATTGTTGTGTTCATAAAGTTAAACCCATAATCCAACAATTGATTTTGTATCCAAAGAACCTGTCCACAGCAATTTGAAACAGCAACATACTCTACTTCAGTAGATGAGGTAGCCACAATAGTTTGTTTCTTGCACTGCCAAGAAATCAATCTCTTTCCAAGGAATTGGAAACCTCTAGTTGTGGATCTCCTATCCAGATTTGCACCAGCATAATCACTGTCACTATATGCTTCTAGTTTAAAAGGAGACTCTTTTGGGTACCAAAGGCCTAAATGGGTTTGGCCTTTCAAATACTTAAAGATCTTCTTGACTGCATTCAGATGGGAAGCAAGTGGAGTGACTTGATGTCTAGAACAAGCACTCACACCAAATGTAATATCGGGTCTAGAAGCTGTTAGATACATCAATGAACCAATCATAGATCTTTATAAATGAACATTGACAGGTAGATCTGGTTCAGTGTTGTTCTTTGTTTTTGGAGCTTCATAAGGTGCTGTGGCAGTCCTGACACTCTCCATTCCAAACTTCTTCAAGATGTCCTCACATATTTATCCCTGACCGATAAAAATACCATCAGTTTCTCACGAACTTGGAGACCCGTAAAGAAAGTAAGCTCCCTATAGCACTCATCCGAAACTCTCCTTCATCGACTCCTCAAACTCCCCGCACCAAGCCTCTTTGTGGAGCCAAATATAATATCATCCACATAAACTTGCACAAGAATGATGTCTGTGGAATTCTTCTTCAGAAAAGTGTTTTATCAATGGCACCTCTTCTATAGCCATGCTTCACCGAAATGATGAAAGCCTAGCATACCATGCTCTTGGCGCTGATGTAGTCCATAGAGCTTTAACGACCTTATACACATGATTTGGATGATCCGGGTCTTCAAATCCTTTAGGTTGAGTGACATAAACCTCCTCTTCTATTTCACCATACGAAATGCACCTTTAACATCCATTTGATACACCATGAAACCCATGTAAGATGCATAGGCCAAGAAAATACGAATGGCCTCAACTCTAGCAACAGTGCAAACACTTCATCATAATCAATCCTCCTCTCGTCCGAACCCACGAGCCACTAATCTTTCTTTGTTTTAATAAAACCCCTTGCATCTCTTTTATTCTTCAAAATCCATTTTGTCCCAATTGCATACTTCCCTCGTGTAGTGGGACCAATATCCAAACCATTGATTTTGGGCTGTTGCATCTCTTCTTGCATTGCTTCAAGCTAAATTGAATCATCCAAGGCTTGAGTAACATCGGTTGGTTCCACTTGAGAGAACATGTGCAAACGAGACAATCTTTGAAAATCTGTGATTATCCCTTTCTTTGGTTTGAGACATAAGAGATAAAAGCTACTTGACCATATTTAGAACTTGTTACGGTGCCTCTAGTTCTAACAGTGCATTAGGATCACCAATAATATTGGTGCGTGGATGAGTAATGTTGATCCTTTTAGTAGCAGTGGTGTTGACATCAATGGAGGTATCAAGATTAGTCACAGTTGGCTCAAAATCACTGTCATAGGAAGGTGAGGTAAAGATGCCAGTTTTGGGTTGATAATTACCAAGATCTGTAGGACTTGGAAAGCGTGTATAAGGTTCCCTAAAGTCTGTGGACACTCTAGTAGAAATGGGAGTAGAAACAGCATCACCTTCAGCAGATTTGGTGATCATAGGAGAAACAGAATCACTGTCAGCAGAATTATGATTTCCTTTGACTGCTTCTTTTGCAACCTCCCCAGCAATCTTCTCAGCTTCTAGATTAGCTGCATACTCCTGCTTCGAAGCCTAGCAAGGTCCTGCATAGTTGGACTCATCTTCACTCTCATCGGTAGTAACTTTGGAAGTGTCACACGAAAATTATTAGGGAGAAAGAAGGAACAATAATAGGATGTTCATCATCCTCAAAATCACTATCAGAATCAGCATTCATGGTAGCGAAGATCGTCGGTGGGAGACTCTTGTGAACCTGCATTTTGGTTAGCCACATGTCTAGAATAACCCAAATAATTAGTTAAGTAATCAAGGTCAAAAGACCAAACATGACCTTGTCCTTGAACATTAGGCTTGTCTTCTAGAAATCTCAGGTTCAAAGTCTCCTCAATCTTCTTAGCATTCAAATTGTATACCCTATAAGCTTTACTATGAGAAATAACCCACAATATATCCCTCATCAGCCTTCTCATCAAATTTACCCAGTGGATCACTAGTATTCAAAATAGTCACTTAACATCCAAAAGGTTTAAGGTAGTGAATAGCAGGAACTTTCCCATAGAGAAGTTCATAAGGTGTCTTGAAATGAGGTCTAGTGATGGATACTCTATTCAGAACATAACAAGCTGTGCCAACTGCTTCAGTCCAAAACATAGTGGGTAACTTAGAGTCTGCAAGCATTGATCTTGCTGCCTCTATCAGGGTCCTATTCTTTCTTTCAGCCACCCCATTTTGTTGAGGGGTTCTTGGAGTGCTATAGTCCCTTTTTATTCCTTTAGAATTACAGAGTTCTATTAGTACAGCATTTTTGAACTCTGTCCCATTATCACACCGGATTCCTTTAACCTTTTTGTTTAGCTGATTTTCAACAAGGGTAATAAACTCTCTTAAAACTGGAGATGTTTCATCTTTTGTTCTCAGAAAGAACACCCAACAAAACCTGCTGAATCCATCAGTGATTACCAAACAAAAGTACTTGTGATCAATACTGCAGACTTGAGTTGGACCAAACAGGTCCATATGCAGCAACTGAAGAGGTTCTGAGATAACGCTTAAAGCAGTAATAGCTTTGTAAGAGGCTCTGTGTTGCTTTCCTTTGTTGCAGGCAACACAGTTATGTTCATTGGTTAAAACCTTTGAAGGAAGTCCTTCCACAAGACCCGCTTTAGAAAGCTTGTTTATGGTCTTGAAGTTCACATGAGCCATCCTTCTATGCCATTTTGTAGACTCATCCAGGATGCTTTAGCCACCAAACAAGTTAGGTCACCCGGTTGAACATCGCTAAGTTGAATGTGTAAAGATTGTGAGTACGAGGAACTCTCGCAGAATTGATGTATCTTCGGTAGTTTGAAGTCTTTAGATAGCACAAGACATTCATCCTCGAGAAGAATACTTTGTTCTTGGTGTCACATATTGTGAGACCGAGAACAAGTTGAAGTGTTGTAGTTCCTTGACATAGTACACATTCTCAAAGTCCAGTTGAGGTGTTTTGATGGTCCCTTTCCCAGTGATTCTACCATCACTTCCACCAAAAGTCACATTGCCTCCTACTTATATGGGTACGAAATTATGCATCATATCTCTGTTTCCTGACATGCTCCTTGAGCAACCACTATCAACAATGCCAACATCCTTATGCTTAAGAGGATGATCCTACAACAACAACAAAAATATATACAAAAATTAGTAAACTATTGAGGCTTGTGGATCAAAAGATTTAGGCCATGCAGATTTATAAGATCCACTATTGTTCTTGGGTTGCCATAGATGTTTAGGTCCCTTTTGAGTCCAAGAACAACCTGCTGAGGGCTTCACAGCAGTATCCCTATAACCCTTCCCAGCATACATAGAGTCAACACATCCAGGCCAATAACCATGTTTAAAATATGAACTAGTAGGTTGCACATATGGTCTATTAACAGATCTTCTCCAAGGGAATGAAGAAGATTTATTATGGGTTGCCTGTGGAACATAAGGTGGTATATCATTAACATTGGTCCACATTGGTCTAGATTTCTGCTGATTAGCACATACACCCAGTCTTTGCTCATAAAATCACAATCCTTAATCAAATGAAATTTGCTTCCACAAATAAAACATGTCTTCTTTTAGAAGATTTATTAAAATTAAAAGATGTTCTATTACATGTAAAAGCATTCAAACCGTAAACATTAAAGGAATTGTTTTAACAAGATTATTTGCAAAGACTTAAAAGACAAGTCTTGGAGGAAATTGGCTTGAAGATGATTCCTCAACAAAGAACTCTAAAGGCTTGTAGGGAGTCTTGGGTGCGAGCTTGGGTGAGGTCTTGGGTAGGTCGACTTATCACTTGAATCACAGTGGCATAAGAAGTAGACCCTTGATCGGAAGATTTGTCACTTTGCCGAGCAAGAGACAAAATCATTAGATGAAGAATCGGTCCGCAAGTCTTTGACTTTTGCCATAAAGATGATGTGATCCATCAAAGTAAACAGTAATGGAAAGGTCAACAGGAATATGTATTCCACGAATAGATCCACGTACAGCGTGTAAATCACCTTCTTTTACAAAGTTAGCTAATCCTGCTGGTGTTGATTTATGTGTGTCATCTCTAGCTTCTAATTCTACATATTTCTTAAAGCCTAAACCTATTGAAGTATTAGGAGTTTGACTAGCATAGAGCTCTTTAGCTAGATTTAGACCAGATTTTTGCCAAGCATTATGTCTAGCTATTTCTTCATCTAATTTTCTTTCAACACATTGTTTTCGGACACCACATCGCCTTTCAATTTCTCATCCTTTTTAAGTCGTTTTAGTACATTCTAGATCACTTTCTAACACCCTAATCTTTTCATCATAAGCTATTTGATTCTTACGAAACCAAACCTTTTGTCTTTCTAATGTTTTTAAAGCTGCTTATAAGCTTCAACTTTAACATAGCATTCATTATATTTAGGTTTCAAAATATCATATGCTTCCTTAAGTTCAATATAACGTTCACTACAACCAAACAAACAATTTTGTACCTGAGAGATGCCCATCAAGGCAATTTGATCATGCCTATCTTCTGAAGTACAGCTTGCTAGAAACCCAATATTCTCAGCACCAAAACTTTCATCATTCTCCTGCTCATGTAACTTCCAGTCGACATTGGCATCCATAGAGACCAGAGCAGATGAGGATCCAGCCTTCAAAGATCCAGCATCCCTTTGATTCTGCTGATAGGAAGAGTATCTCACCTCATCACCAGCCTTCCTATCCTTGCATTCTCTGGAGAAGTGACCCATCTTATGACATGTAAAGCACTTGACCTTCTTTTTGTCAAACCTAGCTGGATCTCTTCCCTGGAAACCAAACTTCCTCCCAGCCTTACGCTCAAATCTCTTGATGTCCATAGAGAGCATGGCCACTTGCCACTTTAATTTCATCTCTTCCATATCCAGTGGATCCACCTGTTCGAAATCCTCATATGCATGTTGCTGTTGAGGGTCATAATCAGCAAAGAAGGATCCAAGCACATCTTCCATTATACCACTAGTTTTAGATTGAGAACTTGATGGAGTGGTAGTATAAGATGATGATGAGTAAGTTAGACTTGGAGCATGGATCATCTTTGGGGTGGAGGCCCTAACAAAGGCTATGTGACTAGCAGTGGATGATGAACGGAAGGGACTTCTGACATCATGCTCAAGAGCTTTAAGCTTGTTGTACAGCTCATCAAAGGTAATCATATCAAGCCCACCTTTAGTTTTGAAGGCAATGCTTACTTGTAACCAGGAATGAGGTAAAGATCGCAAAAACTTGGAATTGCAATCATCATTATCTGGCTTTGCCTTAAGTTGATTCAGCTGACTTAAAATCTTGTGAAACCTGTCATAGCCCTTGTGAATTACTTCCTCTTCAGAGATTTGAAATTCTTCAAACTGTTGTCTCAGCATCGATTTTCTCATTCTCCTAGACTCCTCATTCCCTCCAAACTTGGCCTTGATTGCCAACCATATATCCTTAGCATCCTGCTCATAAAGTGAAAATCACTCAAGTGATCCTCAGGACTAGCTTGAAGAAGAATTGTTTTAACTTTGGTTTCTCTCTGAACCGCCAGTAATTCTTCAGCAGATTTGGGAGGAACATAAATAAGATTACCATCAGGATCAGTGGTAGTTCTCTTCAAACTGTTCCCTTCCTTACAATCTACCATAGATTCCAATCAATGTTGGAGATCCATTCGCATCTTCATCGCCCATAAATGGTATTCCTCCTTTTTGAGATAAGGAAACTTAGCATTCTTTGTTAGAGACTTAGTTGTTGCATATGGGTGGTGTTTTGGTTGTTGGTGACTTGATATCATCATCGATCCAGCATGGTGAATGTTGTGTTGGTTGTATGGGTGTTATAGAAAAGACGTTCTTAGTATCGTGAGAGACTCTCCCGAGGCTCGATACCACTTGTTGAAACGATAGACCTTGATAGATCTTGAGCACTCGTAGATCGTTAGTATTGCTTATGTAATCACAAACAAACTAATAGAAAATCTCTACAACTTGTATTCTTTAGCGAAATCAAACACAAGTATAAATACGAATAACTAAGAACTCGTTGATCCTCTATGGATCTTTATATTACTAAAACTTTGTTTTTCAACTCGTACATAATACTATTGTGTTCCTTTTATAGACAAGGAACCCTAACTTGTTTCCAAAGAAACGTATAAACATAAAAATAAATAAGATATACATAATAACTTCCTAATAAAGCTCATGCATATCCTAACTAACTATAGAATACGCGGAATAACTATCTCCGCAGAAACCATCTACACGGTTTCACTACTTGAGAGAAACTCTTCTTCAAGTGAAACTTTACTCTTTAATGAATCCATTCAAAGATCTTTCAGAATCTCTACTTTGCATAATTCCTAACAATAACCCTTTCTTTGTCAACTTCTTTTTTATGGGGCTTCAAATAGTCGTACAATAATCCGTATGTAGCATGATGAAGATTCTTAGCATGACGGATGAAAATGACATACTTTCCCAATCAGGACCAAGACTAGTCAGGAACTTAGTGTTGACAGCAATTCTTGGCATAATGATGTTATGTTTGTCCAAGTCATTGATGATATCTGAGAATCGATGATGATATGACTCTAATGTCTCCCATGGTTCAATCATGAAGTGTTCATAAGCCAAGTAGATTTTGGATTCCATGTCTTCTTGATTGAGTTATGTGCCTTCCATGAGAAGATGAATATGCTCCCAAATTGCTTTAGCATCTTTTGAGCATCAACACTTCAAGTATCGGATTAGGTAATCCCAAAAGGATGTATTGCATTGCCGCTCATCGGCTTCAAAGTGTAGAAGTTGATCAGTAGTGAGTTCATTAAGACTGACAACGTTGGTGACATCACCTCTTGGTGGATTAGCATTTGGATCTCTGGGTGTCGTGACAGTAGGCATCTGAAACGGACCTTCCAGGATGACCTTCTTCAAGAACTTTCCATGTGGCTTCTTTAGATCACAAAACCTAAAGAACCTTATCACCCATTGATCGTAGTTTCCGGGAGTGAGCATTGGAGGTCTATCAAGTGATCCAACCTCATGAATGGATTGTTGGCTACTTAAAGCTTCACACATCTTTGCAAACCAAAACGGTTCCTTCATAGTATTCCTGGATGGATGTTGATTGTGAAAGTTTGTGTAAGGTTGTACTTGAAGGCTAGGGGGTGGTTGAATCATTTGTGGTTGAATTGCTCCTAGAGGAAATTGTTGTTGAAGTTGTTGTTGTTGTTGTTGTTGTAGTTGTTGATAAAATTGTTGTTGTTGATGGAGTTGTTGTTGTTGTTGTTGTTGAGGATACACATGAGGGAAGTAGCTAGAGTATGGTGGTTGAGACATCTTGAAACTTGTGTTGATGATGGATCTTTGTAGTCGAATGAAACTTAGTTGATGAGGTAACCTTATGCGAGAAAACCGACTTAGGCTAAGAAATCACCTTATCGTAAACTACTAACTTACGCGTAAGAATAGTTTACGCGTAGGAATAGCTTAAGCGTAGGAATGAAAAACACTTAGCTTAGGTGTAGACTAAGGGCTTAGTAGTAGAATGCTTATGCGTAAGATTAGCTTAGGCATAAGACTGGCTTAGGCGTAAGAAAATGCTTAGGCAGAAGGATTCTACTCGTAAGTACTTAGGCTTATAGGGTTCTTGCCCAAAAATCCTTTACACTAATTCCAGTGTAAAAGATATCCAAAGTCGAAGTGTTTTCAGGCTTATCCAAGCAAGAAAACACTGATTAACCAATAGCACTGAAGATCAAGCCTTGAATAGCTTATGCGTAACTTTAGGGTTTTACATATGCGTAGGAAATGCCAACTTTTACCAAAAACTGATTTTAAGCATAACGATGTTTCTAAACCAGATTTTTATGATGAAAGAGCTTCAATATCACTAAAATATCACAAAAGTATGAAACTTGATGATCCAAAACTCTTATACACCTTACGCGTAGAAGTAACTACACGACTTAAACCAAGCTTAAAACAAAGAAATACACGTAAAGTTTCAAACTTTTTGCTAAAAACTTAAACTTTAACACCAAATAACCTTGAAAGGACAAGAATCTTGAGTTTTAAAGTGTAAAAATGAAAGCTTTTATGCGTATGAAAGTGTAATACCGAAACCCACACGTATGAAAGAAAACCTCAAAAACAAAATCGTTCACCCAACTATTTGGCGAATGATACCACTGTTAGGTTCCCATTTACGTAACACAAGCATCAATATGAAGAAATGAGGTAAGAAAGGATCGGATGAACACACATACACTTATACGAATGACTATGTGAAATGATAAGCTTAGGATAAATGTGAAAGTGAACAACCAACCTTCAAATGAAGGTTTACAAGGCTATTTATAGCAGAGGGAGCTAGGGCAACACTCCTAGTCCCTTCTTTTCGTTATTGGATATGGGCCAAGGCTTATGGGCTTTCTACATAAGCCTTGCCTTTAATACTAACATAAAAGCCTAATTAAGCTAACTATTACATATTAATTACTAACACTTGTAATCTAGTTTAGGAGTGATTCTAACACTAAGTCACTATCTGATCTCTAGGATCATTTAGCTCCATTTGACACTTTCAAAATCTTTAGTGTCATCCTTGTTCACTCATTGGTACTCATGAAAGTTCCAATTTCTTCCATAAAAGACAATCATTAGCTACTTCACTCATTATCCTCAAGTACTTAAGCACCTCTTCATTTAAGACACTTAGATAAACTGAAACACTCAAGATGAAATAGGCATTAGACCTACAAACATCATGGCTATCTTTTCTTAGCTGCTGATAGACGGATCCCTAGGATTAGCCTAGGCGGATCCCTCAAAGGAGGGAAGTGGGATCTGGGTGACAGATTATGTCAACTCTAGCTAAAACAATCATTTCAAGCTCATATTTCTAACTTAAACACTCCATCTCATCTTAAATGAGTTCCTAGATCAGTACAAACTCAAGTTGACTCTTGTGCATGTTAATCATCACATTCTAATGAATTTTAGTGGCTTAAGTCTTGAATGCACTTGCCAAATCCTTGCTTTATAAACCACATTGTTAGGACTTCTAAAGTCATCATCTTCATCCTCATTTTCAAGACTTAGAAACCTTTGCAAACCACTTGAAATCATCTCATCATGAGGAAAACTCAAGTAGCAACTTATCCACCAAAGAACCACCTAAGAAAATTGCTCGTGTTGTACAGAAATCTCTTCAACCGAATCATCTCCGGTCAAGTCCACAAATGCAAGGATTGCTCCTCAACCAATCAAACAAATCCCTAAAAGGATAGTACCCACAAAACTACCTATGGAAAACACCACCATACCTCCTAGGCCAAACAATCCCATCTCCACTAAACCATCACCATTGGTTCCTAGAGCTATCTCATTCACAACTCCACTATCATCACCACATCTTTACAATTTAGAGGATTTGCCTCCTAGGCCGTCTCATCCTCCTCCACCGGCAACATTCTCCTCATTATGAGGAATAATGGTACAAAATCAAGGTGTTGAGTCAACACTAGCTCCGGCTTCCTTTTCGCCGTCACCATCTTATAATCCCATTTGGATTATGAGAAATTATCAAAGTCAATCACCCGACCATATGGAAGTTGACACTTCTCTACCACCACCATCATTCTTGGTCGAGCCATCTTCAAATGCCCTCCACCAATCCCTCCGCCGCTTGAGGCTCTACAACCCGCTTCACTTGATCCTTCGATCAAGCAATTTCATTTCTTCCACCACCACTACGTAGCCATGAAAAGATTGTTATCATTGTCAACATGTTGAAAGTTTGATACATGAAGTACGAGAAGATCAACGTTTCATGTTCTATCACCTCCTCGAACGTTTCGACGAGATTAAACCTAAACAAACTTGAGCAAGAGGATTTTAGTGGTGTCCTAGTATCAAGCGTTACTTAGATAAGCCTAGTAACTCCAAGTCATGTATCGATCATTTTCTTAGTTTTTAGAGTCATGTATATCATATCTCTAGTTTTATTATAAGAAAATACATGCTACTTGCTATATTTCTGAGTATATGATTATTTTGTATAATACATATCTCACTTTGATATTAACATAACTTGTTATATCACCATTGCTGAAATTAATCATCAGCCAGACGGATCCCTTAAATTTGCCTAGAAGGATCCCTACAAGGAGGGAAATGTGGGATCCGTGATACAGAAAACCATTTTTCTACTAACTTGGATCATATTTGCAAGAAATTATGCATTATACTTGTTTTCTAACCTTTGTTTTGTAGTTTTTCAATTTACACATGAAGACTTTGACACCCTAAAGCTGGGGAGCTTTATGTCAAAGCAATACATTGCAAAATTACTTGCAATATTAGGATTATATTTCATGACATCCCTTTGCAAAATTGCAATCATCATGGGGAGCACATTAAATCACATAGGCGAAATCTTTGCAAACTTAGTTGCAAATGAACTAGCTTAGTATTATTCTCTTGACGCCTTACATAGGGATGGATTCATCAAGGGAGTGAAGACGAGATCCTTTCCTGCTACTTGCTCTCTACTTTTCTTTTTTTCTTTATTTCTATTTTTCACATGTTTTCCTAAAACAATGTGTTAGTTTCCTTCAAGCTCTTTTGTTTCGACAAAAGGGAGAAGAAAGTAAAACTACAATTCAAACTTTTACGAATTTTAGCTTTCCTTAAAATAATTTTATGTTTTGTCATCAACAAAAAGGGGGAGATTGTTAATATAAATAAGCCGTAAAAACGTTTACTTATATTTTACGATCTTCTAATGTTTTGTCGATAACAAACGTAAAATCATTTTAACGAAACAAATAAAATACGTAAATATTTTGAACTAATAGTTTCTAACACACTTACGCTTTCACATAAAATGCTAAAACAAGTATAAGTGATTTTATGATTTAGTATTACATATGTACAAACAATTAGTGTTTACATATTTGGGTAAAATATACACATAACTAGTATGTACTATATTGGGTAATATAAATGGGTAGAAACTTAAGTATCATAACCCATTGACCAAATACATTGAATGTAGTTCGGTACAACCCAACACTACTACAAAATGGACCTAAGGCAACACTCATAAAGTGTTGCATTATGCCTTGAAAGTGTTGCATTATGGATAATGCGACACTTTTTCAAGTGCTGCCTTAGGCAACGTTGCCTTAGGCCTAACGCAACACTTTTCTTAGAATGTGCAACACTTTTTGAAGGTGTTGCCCCTGTTTATCAAATGCAATACTTTGGAGACACAAATGTAACACTTTGGATAATCTAAAGCAACACTCTTTAGATTGAATGCAACACTTTTCACAATCTAGAACAACACTTTCAAATACAAATACCAAGCAGTAACAACACTTCTATTTGTTTAGCGCAACACTTCATGACATCTATTGCAACTGTTTTTACACTTAGAAAATGCTATATAATTCAGTTTCTTAAAACCTATTATTTTCAAGTAAGCTAACAAATCTCATTATTTCGAGAGTGACAATAAATATCATCACAATAATATCATGTTGTACACATCGTAATAAATTCATACAATGTCAAACTACAAAAATTTCATAGTGAAAATAAATACTCTCAGCACAATAAGTTATAATGAAACACTCGTTGCAAGTCTCTACCCATAATGAACCCATTTCTTCCTTTCTTTGACTTTCAAAATCAAAAGCAAAGTCTCTACCCACCACTTTAGCCTTCTACACCAAATCAACATGGCCTCAAACATATAAAGTTGAGAAAGGATATAGTCAAGAATTTAAAAATAGCTAAGTTGCTTGAAATGCATTTAGTAATTAAAATTTGATAATTTCTATAATTTAAAAAAAAAAAAAAAAAAAAAAAAAAAACAAAAAACAAAACATTTTTAGTTACAAATCTAATTTTAACATCATTCCTTGAAATGTAGAAACAACTAGAGAAGGTTGGGACACTTGCGTTTCTTGTACTGATTCGTTAAATGGATGGGTTTGGTTGGATCATATGTACTGGTTTGTTTCAGTCGTAACAAGTCCAAATACTTACTCGTGCTTTCTTTTAAATCTAATAATAACAAATAGTATAACACAATGAGTGATAATTAACAACTTATGTTTAAGTAAAAATATAGAAAGAAATAAAGTTCAGGTCTTATGGGTCACATTGTGCTTTATTGGGTGATGTCTAGCTTATGATGTTATTTTATTACCTTTAGAGTTAACTTATGTTTACAAAACCAAAAATCTAATACAAAGATAAAATTAACCCACTGCAATAAATTTTAATTAGCGATTTAGTTACAACCCATTCTACAACGTTTAATTTTTACCCTACTCAGGTCATGACTTCATTTTCTATCGAAAGACTCATAAAGTAACGAAGAGCCAAAAATTTATCATAGTTACTACTCCGTATTATAGCTAAACACAAACTACATTTGTTCAACAATATATTTCAAGCTCCATATTAGTAATAACTTGGGACTAATGTTCTGCAGTGGAAACTAAGATACACGGAAGCTTGATATTCATTGCAAATTTGCAATACATGATAGTAATTCCTCCTTTATCCCTTCTTTACCATCGCATACCAACCATGTGTTCGTGACTTTAGGTAATTTAAACAAACCTGGTTATTTCTTGATGAAAAAGGACACAAAAGATGAACTTTAAAAAGACCAAACATGATCTGCAAAACAAGAACAAAAACATATAAGCAACAACCCCCCACACCCACCACAAACATTGAAACCTTAAGGAAAATAAATTAAAAAACATGAACCTGCGAAGCACTTCTAGGGTGTGGCCAACTAAGAAATCTGATTATAGTACAACCCACTGTATGAATAACGTAACCCTAATTTCAGCCAGATAGCCTCGATATTGTTGGAAATGTTTATATCAAAATAGATCAGGGTGTTGATAGCATCATAAATCAACATTAAATAAACAAAATACTGAGTCTAATTCAACATTTTATAGAGCTTCAAAGAATAGTAAAACAACCACTGCATGTATCAATTTCGCGCATAATAAATCCCGTGGCAATAGATCAACAAAAACTAAGTAATTTTTTTTCCCTTGATAACGAATTCAGATTCGAGAAAACTTGTCTACAAAACCAATTGTAGAGTAAAAATACCGGTCACGAATAACGATACAACAAAATGGTTACCGAGAGGCCAATGATTTAAAAAGGATTAATTGAAGATATAAAATCGATTTACTAAGGATTGAAAGTGAATTAAGAAGTGAGGATCGATGGGAAATGGTTAATAGCAATCAATTGTTTTTTTCATTTTTTTTATTATTTATTTTGGATGAGAAAGTCGGAAAGCAGATTGGGGGAATATTATTTTGAGTAGGGCGGGGAAAGTTGAACCTTTCATTTAGGAGTTTTGGGCGGGAGTTCAAAATGTTTATTTATTCAACAAGATTAAAAGATGCCGCTTCTTATAAAAATTTGCAACACTTTGAGAAAAATGTTGCCTTAGACCAATAAATGCAACACTTGTTTTAAAAATGTTGCTTAATATTCAATGTTCTCTAATAAGCAACACTTACAAAAAGTGTTGTTTATAAAGTGTTGCATTAGCCTCATTTTGTTGTAGTGCAAAGTCCATGATCCATATCCATGGAGCTTGACCCATAACCCATTGCATGACATCATGCTTATGTTATATATGAATAATATCCATAACCCATGGTATTGACCCATACCCATGTGACTAGGTGCATTGCACTCATAAGATACATTGTATCTAATAAAAGACCCATGGATCAACCCATGACCCATAACCAAAATACCCATGGGTAAAGAGGAGCGTCCCACGGATCCCTAGCTTTTCGCTAGACGGATCCCTTGTGGGAGGGATCCGTGGGATCCGGGGAACAATAGGCATTTTCTCTCTATAAATAGTGAGCCATTTCTTCATTGTTTTTTACCCATTTCTCACATACTTTCTCCTTGAGTTTAAAACTCTCTAACTCCAAATCCAAGTGATCTATGTTTGTAGTTTTGTTTTGTGTGATTCTCTAGGTTCCTCTTAATGTCACACCCCAAATTACTGCTTTGCAATGAATGGAATTCACAGGGATTGACCGTCATAGCATCACAATCACGGTTATATTGAACGACCTAAAGTGTCGTTTGGAAAATACATCGCTTGATTTAATAAAACATTCGAGTTACAAAGATAGGTCCCAAATGAAAGTTACTATGTGCGGAAAGTAAGTTTGGTACAAGTCAAACGATGTTTTAAAGTGTATAAATCCCATGTGAGACGCGTCGTCACCGCGACTCTATGATATGTCCACATGCATGCCATGAAGTGAATGCCTTAGTTACACGAAAATACATTGCTAAAAGTGTCAACACAATGGTTGAGTGAGTTCATGAGTTTATGTAAATGTTAATCGACTACCACAAGTATAAATTATGTATGACAATGTCGTCACAAAATGATACAATTGCTTAAGCACATGACACGAAGCTTGACCGATGTTCGCCCAGCAGTGTTTGCCAAACAACTCAAATAATGATAATGACATGAAATGCATCCGTCCGGTTGAATCCGCCAACCCGGATGGAGGTGTCACCCTCGATAGATCTATCCACTCACTCACGCTTCTATGAAATTAACGGTTCATGTTCATGAAATGGGGACATTTAACTGGCAATGAGGTAACTTAAGCAATGTAATGAATTTGATATACTTGGCATCGTAATAAAATGATGTACAATGTATTCTCCCCCGTAGGTTTGAAATAAGTAAAAACTTGAATAAATCGGGGCTATGAAAACTCACTTTGTTGCAATGATAATGATGATGTAATGGCACATTGAAATGAGGAGCAACCTCGACCGTGACCTATTATGAATGATATGTTCTAATGTAAATCATGAAATAATGTCGTGCATGCAAATCCACATGTAATCTATACCACTTATACGCTTTTTGAAAATAGAATTTATCGTCGAAATATATGTTTATGACATCTCGTCATGTTATAAAATACTTTACAAGTATTTACGTTGAAATGATATCCCACGATAATCATTTAGTGATTTATTGTGAAATTATAACTTTTCGTCAGAAAATAATGTCGTTGAAATTTCATGAAAGTGACAAACGGCCTTTAAGCTAAGCTAGTAAAATGGTGCACGTCGAGTGTTAGGAAACGAACTCAACGGTTTTGGGAAGCTTGTATCATTATCTCAAAGTTTTAGTGTTTAAGTTTCCATCCTAGAGGTCTCGATCACAAAGAAAAATATAGGTTAAGTATGGTACTTTAGTCCAAAGTATAGTTTAAGGATGGTTTTCGGCCAAGTTTGAGTGACCGTATATAATTCATTACAACTCCGCTTGACAAACGGTCGGACATTTTGGAAAATATGCTTGGCAAACTTAGTTTTACTAGAGGACACCACTTTATAAAAAGTTCTACATCAATGTTAAAAACGACCTCCAACATGGTCACTAGTTTTGCCGTAATACTTGTCTAATAGAAATATATTAGTTTTCTTATATAATAAAGTTACGGCAACTTTGTTAAATCGCGTGCAATTTAATCGTTACAAGTCCGTTTTCACGCTTTTATATGTCCTCGAATCGTGATAATATATACTAATATATTTTGATAAGTCGACACATTTTATAACGCTTAAGACTCATTTTTGACTCGTAAAAAGTCGAGATTACATGCTGAATTTTCTGTACCAAATATCTTTCGTCGTCAAACTTGAATAATTCATAATTTCTTCGTTATAGCTCCGTTTTAATCCGTTCAAGCGGCCATGTTTTCGTTTTAAAGTGTATTTTCTAAATATCTAGCCCAAAATATTTTACAAACTGTCGGATTTTCCAGATTTCAAAAATATGGACAGACCCTTTATAATAGTTGTCGAAATGAGTTTTTATCGCGCAAAACCTATTCTAACCAATTCAAAACAACTCCGAAGCTATCCAAATCCTACCATACATCTTCTTAGGGTGTCATGGGTTCCTAGACATCACCAAAAGTGATATGTTTCAAGGGATAATTTATAGGATGATTATAATTGATAATAAGTAATAAAAACACTAAAAGTGGTATATACTCATATGTAACATGCATGATTCTTGCAAAAATGATGAAATAACATAAAAATGAATATGAAAGAATTATGATGATCATGAAATACTTACTTGAATGATGTTGTGGATGAAAATGATGAAAACCTTAATTAATCATGAGGTTTTTATTTCAAAACCTATACTAGATCACTACATGAGCTTGATAAACACTTGGATCATGAAAAATATTTGATTTCTCCTTGTGCTAGACCTTGGCCGGCCACCTATAAGAGAAGAGAGAGTTTGAGTGAATTTTACACCTTTGAATTATGTGTTGTGTGTTTTTACTTGAATAATATCTAATATGACTAGTACAAGTAAATATCTAAGAAGTAAAAATCCAACTTGATCACATGATGACTAGGTGGGGGGGGGTTATGTGGCCGGTCCTAAGGTATACATGGGGAGGGTTAAGTAGTTTTGATGTATTAATGTATTATTTGAAATGTATAATGTGTAATTTGTATGTATAATTAAGTATTAATTGTAGCGTTAACTAAAAATAAATTTTAACGAGACAAAATAAAATGTATTGAAGTCATAAAAATTATTAAAATACATTTCTCACAAGTATTGAGTGAAACAAATATTTATCGAGTTGATTTTACAAAAACCGTCGTAAACATTTATACATAACAATTTATATACAAAATAAATTGAAAACATCGGGTAAACTAATAATATAATTTTTATAGTCTTAAAAGGAGTATTAAAATATATTAGGAATATATATATATTTTTTTTTGGAAGTGTCGGATAAATATTCAAAATAAATGTTTACACGATAGCGTTTATTTAATAGGAAAATAAACGTTTAATGAAAAATGCAAACCCATGCATAATATAGATATGAAATGATGTTATTGATGATATGTAGACTAAAACTAGTCTATGTGAAATGTCCTTGATGATATGTTCATGAATACGCACTTAACCCTCCAGTTCGCAGATTTGATACTAAATAACGTAATTTACGATAAATGATGAAATAGTGAAACCTTTAGAGTTTGTAAAATGACCTGAAATTACGAGTTGTCACATCTTAAAGGCGAGATCACCACCTTTGAAGTCAAGCAAGCTCAATTCCATGAGTTGCCATGCTTCCTCATCATCAAGACTACTGGAGTCTTCTTGTTGATGATTCTTTTCTTTCTTCTAAGAAGTGTAGTATTGAAGACATTAGTGAAAGATGTCTCAAGTGTCAAGACGAAGACATTAGTGAAAGGTGTCGATCGTCCGTATTATAGGCATTAGTGAAGGGTGCCTAGAAGTCAAGTCACAAGATATTAGTGAAGGGTGTCTTGAAGATCTAGCTAAAGGCATTAGTGAAAGGTGCCTTAGATGTACATTCGATATAGTGTGTTTCGATGTACAAGATAGATTAGCATTAGATCCAAGGATACTGATATCCTTGATGATGTTGTAATAAGGAGTTGGTCTCCTTTGGGATTAGTCGTTGGTGTAGTGTTGGGTAGTAGTTCCTCCATTGTAATGGAACTAGGTACTTAGCCTAGTACCTGATAAAGGGTAGGCGACGTTATGGTAGGTGTGGTTCACCTTGGTGTGAAAGACACCGGTGGTTAGCCTAGTACCGGAAAAAGAGTAGGCAAAGTTGTGAAGGTTTCTCCACCATAAGGATTCGGTGTCTTGTAGTGATTACGAACTCTCGAGTAGGTGACTCGAGGAGTGGAGTAGGGCAAGGAAGGTGTCCTTGTAGCCGAACCACTATAAATACTCGCGTTGTGGTTTTGTGCTTCTTACTCTTATCTTTTTATTACATACTTATACTTCTATATGTTTGTTTATCAACATCCAACACACATCTAAATAGATTGACATAAGTCGATCGAAATAGTTTAAAACGCGTTTTAATTGGCAAAACTATTCAACCCCCCCCCCCCTTCTAGTTTTCCACAAATACCACAAAACCAAATTTGTACGTGACTAATACGCTTGACATTAGCTTTGAAAAGGGTTTTGAATCTCACCTTGGCCGCTAATGAAATCGACAGAAAACAAAGATGGAGAGGGAGGACTTTTGTGAGTTTGCCGGGTATATTTTCTAGGGTGAATGATCCGTCCCAAACCGTCAAGTTTTATCACGCAAGCTGGCCACTTGTGAATGGCTAACCGTAACAAACTTAAAACAGTCTGGAAACAAATGCAATGAAGATCAGGAGAGTATAGTGTTTCCCGGGTCGTTATGTCCCAAATGAGCTATCGATGAATCACCAAACGATAGTGATCGAGAGATTTGAATTAGAAAAGAGATCGATTTATTATAACTACGAAAAAAGTCTATAAATTACAACGGCTTAAATGCAAATTAAAGAAAGTTAAAAGATAAAAAAATATTAAATAAACGCTATCACTATTTGCAAAATGATGTTTTGATTTTATGTTTATAAACTGAATTAAAAACTACGCGACGACAAATGAAAAATGAAAGCGAAACAATATAAATCCTAAAAATATGAAAATGACATTTTACAAACCTAATGATAAAAGAAAATTTAGAGAAAAAGAAAATTATTTTTATAACTATTTATCTAATTATTATTAATTAAAAACTAATTTTAACTATTTAATAAAAACCTAAAATACAAGAAAATATGAAATAAAGCTAGAAAAATGAAATTTTGACTTGGAAAAATCTAAAATATCAAAAGAGAATTTTTAAAACTATTTTTGTATTTTTCTGATTATTTTTGTATTTTTTTATGAATTAAAAACTATTTAAAACTACTTAAATTGCTTAAAAATACAAATTTAACTAAGAAAAATCTGGAAAAATATTTTATTGGCTTTTTATATTTATCTTAACTTAAGAAAAATGAAAAATTATTTTTTTTGAAACTTTTCTGAATTAATTGTATTAAATGCTAATTAAAATGACTTAAAAACTGTTTTAAATTAAGAAAAATACCAAACAGACTTGGAAAAATCTGAAAAATTCAAGATAAGTCTAAAATAATATTCTAAAGCTGGGAAAATATAAAAAACAGAGAGTTGTGTGTAGGATTATGCAACTGCAGTTGTAAGTGCTTATAAATAAGCACTTTTGAATAAGCAAATGAACACAAATAGGTACCAAACTGAAACAGAAGCAATAATATGTTATAAATACCCAAATGCAACTAAATTCAACTATCCTTAACTTCTGAAACACTTACTACCAAGATTTGATGATTTGAGCTTATTTACTAAAAACAGGTTTGAGGTACTCAGTTTAAGCCAAGCAATAAGCTACCTAATAAGCTGAGACATGAAACCAAGAGTGGGAACTTAAACTAGACCTGGCTAAGAACATGTAAAACAAAAACTAGACTTGGACAAGCTCTATTGAGCTCGTGCAAGGTCGACCAAACCTGCTGCACACTCAACAATAATCGAGCTTGTGCACAGGGAAATGAGACCACATTGACAAGCCCTTTGAAGCTTATGAAAATTCACAAAAATCGCTAAAATGATAACAAGAAATTAGACCAAGTGAAGTTTAAAACCATGATTTCACTTAATTTGGCTCTTAAATGAAGCAATGAAAAATCCTCTTAGTTAGGCTCAAAACTGGATTTCCACTTTTGACTTTTGAGCAGTTTTGTAAAATTTGACTTTATTGAACTTTGAAACTGATTTAAAGGACTGAGATTGATGTTAATAGATGAAATAAACTTAATGCAAGCTATGTCTATAAATTTTAAACACAAAACAAGAGTTTGCTTATTAAAAATCTCAACAGTTAAACTTTTAAGACAGATTTTATGTGATGTTGACTTTGGTTGTTTGCAGCCACAATATGATTACTGACAATGAGTTCAAATGAACTTAACAAGCATGAAACAATGATCTCTACCATCGAACTAGCCTCAAATACATTTGAAGCAACAAATCCAAACACCCCTTTAAACACCGATATGCAATCAAACTGAGATAAACACTTAACTAGCTACTATTAATGATCAAATGAGTTTAGATAACTTAAATACAACTAATTAAAATGTATAAACTACTTATAACTACAAATACAAGTTATGCATTGAAACTTTGAAAATCACTTACAAAAGGTCCCAACCACTATGGCTTGAAATCACCAAACCGAACCTCTACCTATGTATTTCAACCCATTAACTCGAATCAACCCAAATCTATGCTCGCAACACCAAATTCCATTTCCATTACCCAATGATGAATCGCTTGACTTTATTGACCAAATTCCAACTTTGCTTGAAACTTAAATACAAGCTTACAAAAAGCTATAAGCAGCTTATGTAAGCTTGTTTGAGCTTAAAAATAAGCTAATAAGAGCTTGTGCATAAGAATTTGAAGTGGAAATTTTCAACAGTGACCATGAAACAAGAAATCTTAACATGAACTTGAATTGATACTTAAAAAGAGTTGCAATACACTAAAATACTTTTACTTGATACAATTAAACTGGAAATTACATCTAAGAATCTATTGAAGACTTTGGAATTAAAAAACGACATACATTTTTAAAAAATAAACTAAGTGCTACCACTTTCTTCCTTCTTCTTCCTTTTTTATACACGGTGGAGCTTCTCTCACCTCTCTCTTAAAATCCCACTAATAATATGGACCATTGGATGGCTTAGGATGATATTGACCGTTTGATGAAAATTTGGCGCCAAAATGGTTTAACAGATGGAGAGGTTGAGTGTTAGGTTGAGGATGCATTGAATGCATCTTGGCTTGGGGTGAGGTGGAGGGTAGTAGTGATGATGATGGAGGGGGCAGGAGTTGCAGGCAAGGTGTGATGATGGAGGGAAGGAAACCGTGAGCTATTTTTATATTTTAAATGGGCGGGTTTGGGTGTTGGTTTGACCGGTTTTGACCGAGGGTAATAATAGTGGAAGGAGGTCAAAAATAAGGGGTCAAAAGGCTTATATGGCAGGGGTCACAAGGGTTTGACAAGGTCCAAAGGGTTTAAAGGGTATTAATAATCAAGGGCTTGTTTGTAAATTCGAAAATGCAAGGACCAAAGTCGCAATTTATCAAAGATGTTTCAAGGGACCAAAAGTAACAAGCTTCAATAGTACAAGGACCAAACTTGACATTTTCAAAATTCCAAGGACTATTTTTGCCAAATTTGAAACTTAGAGGACCAAACTTGTAATTTCACAAAACTTTTGATATTTTTCACCAAAGGACTGATTTTGACAACTTATGATTTTAAAAGGACCTTTGGTGATTTTACTTTTGAAATTAAGTGCCTAGGGACTAAATTTGACAAATTTTGAAACTTGGGGGACTGAAACTGTCAATTATGCAAACTTAGCTCATTTTTCATCTGATTACATTTTGCATCTGAAACATATAAAATGCAATTTTGGAATATTTTCGATATTTTGATGCATTTCGAGCATTTTAAACGCTTTGCGCTCAGATTTAACCAAAATGATGAGTATTTACACACTCATCAATCCCCACACTAAACTATTGCTAATCCCTAGCAATCTTTTGAGAAAAACTTAATGGATTTGAATCTCTTTACCAAAAGCCATTACTCGGAGTAGCCAAATGTTTGGTTCAAGTAAGAACCATGGTACATCGATAACCATGTGATTTTGAGCAAACCACCGACTTCCAACGGATTTGATTTGTCTTTACCGAAGCCGCTTTGCTTCGGACTAGCCAACTCTTAGATAAATTATCAATATTATCTTTGGTGAGTGATTACCAATTATGGTTTTCCATCGCCTTTACCACAAGCCATAAACTTTGGCTAGCCAACTCTTCACTTTTAAGGATATGGTGATGAATACCATACAATTTGGGCAATTGCAAGTCGTCAACGGATTTGAGATATCTTTACCAAGAGCCGTTTGCTCGGATTAGCCAATCCTTTTGTTTATTAGACAAGGCGGATCGATAACCAAATGAGTAAGTGCAAACACTTACTCCAAAAAAAAAAAGGCCAAAAACGGGGAATTAGGTGGTATAATTACATGATAAAATTCGAGAATTCCCCACACTAGAAATGAATATTGCCCTCAATATTCAAAGTACCAGCGGTTATGCGAAACCAGAAACGTAAAAGGGAAATACTACTACCATTATTTGAAAGGATTTTTTTTTTTTTTTTTTTGTGTAACTTATATACAACATGGGCAACCCCCCCACACACTAGGGTGGTAGAAAGATAGAAAGAAGTCGAAATATGGGTGAAAACCCATATGGCATGCTATCATTTTTGATTCCCGAGTCGCTAGCTTGACTCGATCCCCCGCATTCATTGGTTCATGGGAAGGTTTGTAAACCGGACAACCACAGGGAATGTCCTCTCCAAAATAATTGATAAGGTTTAAAAGGTACCTTTTTGAGGGGTCATTTAAGCCCTTATTCGATCACTTTTGTATCCGTTATTGCTTAATATCGTTCCTTTTCACTTTTAGGTCTCTTGAAGGCAAAATCTTGGAATGATGCTTATTTGGACGAAAAGGCGCGAATATACGAAGAAAATGGCCAAAGTCGAATCGAGACACTCAAAGTCAATGAAACATAAAGCGGGCCATCAAGCATATCTCGCGACGCCGTCGGTATGACATTTTGCGACGGCTCGGAGGAAAATTACATGTTTTCAAGGGACGACGCCAGTTCTAAAGGAATAGGCCGTCGTTACTCGGGACGGCCTAGATGCGACCAAGACGGCGTCGAGTGAAGGGGCGGCGTCACACAATATAAGGTGACGCCGTCGAAAGGTTTACGTGGCCAAGACGAAACCCTAATGACGGCGACACGTCCACGCCACGAAACATAAGGTGACGCCGTCGCAGATGTAATCTTATATATAGAATCCAATTTTTCAGTTTTTGTGTGTAGTCTTTTGGAGTAAAACCTAAAACCGAACCAAGGCTTTCTTGTGCAAGTATTTTGGGTTCTAAACCCTATTATACATCAAGCTAAGTATTTACTTCATTAATTTAATTATGTCTTTGATTATTTGTGTGTATGCTTGCATGTTCTCCATGTCCGGCTAATTTATTTGTGTGTTTGCTTAGGAATATGAAACTTAATTATTGAATATTGATTGGTTGATACTTATCTTAGTTGACTAATGATCTAGAGGCGCTAGATTATTCGTTGTGTACTTAATGCTTGAAATTTCTTTGTGAACTTTAGAATATAATTATCTAGGTAATTGTAGGATAAAGTATTCAAGGACAACCAGTAGAGTAGGCGTCTATAAATCACTAGAGGATTTGTAAACAAGACCCTTTGGTAGTTTCAAAGAGTTAGGAAATAAGCACCTATAGCCTTAGAATCACAACGCAACTAGGAATAAGGACGTGACAAATCAACCATCAATAGGAGATAATTAAGGAGTAGTAAAACCTAAGTAAACACATCTTTAAACTATCATACGAGTACACATCAAATTAGACATAGACTATCACAACCTTAGCTTAGATAATTAGATAATAGTAGAGTAATCGTAGCAATACCAACCCCCAAATCCAATACCCGAGATTCGTACCTTTTCAATTTATAAAAAACATAAAAGATAAAAATAATCTTCCTCAACCTCAACCTTAGCGTAGTAACTTCTCACTAGCATTCCTATTCCCTGAGAACGATATCAATACCCGTGGCTTACCCTAATTACTACACTACAACGATTAGGTTCAACGCCTAGGGTGTTATAAACTTGCTCAAGAAAAGGAAGTTTCCTTGACCCAACGACGCGTGTAGCGTTATCAAGTTTTAGGCCGCTGCCGGGAATAGAATAGCTAGTTAGTAGTCCACCGCTTAGGTTTCTTTGCTTGATTCATATCAAGTAAATTTTTCTCATTTTAGCTTTCTTAGTCTATCCCCTTCTTCGTGACCTTTGTTCGTAACACCCATCACTTTTCACCATGGAAGGTGATAACCAACCAATGTCGCTAAAACCCAATCCAATAACCAACACCAACGTCGAAGCCGCTATGTGAGTAGAAACACCGACCTTCGGATTTGCGAAAACATTCGATAGTACAATCGTGGAAGCTGTTGAGAAAGTAGTCGTATTGCTATAGTTGGCTCTATGATTAGCGATGGTCGGACAATGGCATAACCAACAACAAAGTGGACGAGGAAAATAGTGCGACTTCAATCTTTACCCCACTAAGGAAGAGGTTGCGTACCATCAATACATAATCAATAATCCACGATCACCTATCATTAGGATATGCCCTAAGATTAGGAGGGAATCCTCGAACCTAAAAATTCCTTGTATGATCGGATATAGGAGTATCGACCACGCCTACATAGATACGGAATCTCCATCAATATAATGTCGCTCATTGTTTACAATGACATTATGAATGAGCGACTCAATATTAGGAAAGACCCTAAATATCCGGGAGGAATTTGCAACTTTGTGGGAAGAGTCAAAGATGTGCATGTCTTTATAGGAAATTTCACCTACCTTTGTGATTTTATAATCCTAGAAGATGTAGGATGCGTCATTGACTATAGCCTATCCCAAGTAGTGCTAGGAAACCGTTTGTTGAGACATCTAGGATGGGCCTTAACAAGCATGATGGAACCGTTAGGTTTAAGGAGGAACCGAGGAGATCACCTATAGAATGCCTTGAAAACAACCGAGTATGGCCATTTGTCCATTTATGATCGTGACAACATCAAAGCTTTTGAGGACAAAAGCAAGGAAGATGTTGAAAAGGGTTATAAATTCATGTGGGAAAGAAGGAGGCATTATTATAAGGATTGCTTGACCCTAGGGCCTAGGTATAGAGTCGATGAAAATTTTGTCAACATGATAGAATTCTCATTGAGAATGCGAAACGAGGCAACGTGGGGTAGGACTACGAGTCTAGCTACAAGACTCTTAAATAAAGAAAAGCGCTTAGTGGGAGGCAACCCATGCTTAATTGTTTGCTTGTTAGTGTCATATATCTTTTATTAATTGTTTGTCCTCATGTTTGAATTTGTAAAATGCTTTATTTTGTTTTAACCTCGCCTTAATTACATATAAAGGTATTTTACATAAAGGATAAGTGTAGGAGGATTACACGTTTTCATAAGAAACGTGAACATGAGAATAACAATTAATTAAAAGATATATATGTTTGTTTGTTCGAGTCAAATGCTTGTATCGAGTCATAATGGATGTTTTTGCGAGTTTTTCAGTTTTAAAGATGCAAATTTTCCAAAATTTTTTTTCCGTAAAATCGCAGACCGCTTTTTGTCAGGATAACCGGCGTCAGATTGCAACTTCGACGACGCCAGAAGGAATAAAACATCGACTTACTTTTCTCGTTTTCTCGAGCTACTTGTAAAATTTTGGAATTTTCCGGATCTTAATTTTCAAAACAAATTCAGAAACATCCATTCCACAAGCATTATATCCTAGTTTAAATCGAGTCTTATGTATATTATTACCCACGATTTTACGCGAAGGTTTCGTTTGTTTTCTTCTAGTGTGCAGTTTAGTTTGTCAAGAAGAAGTTACACAAGTTTGGAAGGAGCCTTTCACGCAAAAACTCTTCTTGAAAAGATTTAACCACCACTTTTACGGATCCTACCGAGCTAATCGGGAGTATTAGTTTCTTCGCTTTTAATTACCTTCTATTATCATAACTTTGATATTTCTGGGAACATTGGGGACAATGTTCGGTTTAAATGTAGGGAGGAAAATAAACGGAACTTTGAAACTATGCTTATCCTTGACTGCTTGCTTTGTCCAAGTGTATTTGTGTAATAAACCATGAGAAAATGTAGGTTAGGGTAATTTTAGCCAAATTTAAAATTTTTCATGACGATAAGAGTGGGCCATTAGTCTTAACAAAAGCGTCTCATGGATAGGAAGTTGCATGACTAGCACAAAACCCTTTACCACCTAAATTCCACCCAAAATGCGAGGATCACCTTAGATTAGTAGGAATTAAAGCATTCATCTTTAATGCTTAGAGTGTGAACCGTAGTATATTAGATTCTAGAACTTGTTTTGTGATGCATTCGAGATCGCTAGTGAGACTACACTTGTGTAGTTAGGAATAACTAAATGATAAGAGGCATTAGGATAAACCCTTGTTTGATATTGTAATATAATTACTTCTTCCATATCGGTTGAGTAATTCCCCACACCCTTTGCGTTGTACTCATCTTTAGTACACGATACCCCTAGTTAACCCCTCGAGCCTATCCTTTCGCGGTTCTCGTGATGTTTCGGTTTTCCGAATATCAATGAAAGCATTATTTACACCCACCCCAAATATACACCCAAATCGCCTTAGCCTACCCTTTATTGCGCTCACTTTTAGTGCAAATTTATGTTATCACCCAAAACCCTTAGTTCAATTATCCGGTTGCTTGCATGAGTTGCTAAGTCGAGTCATATCCTTTGTATACGCTTTTGGGATGATTGGGATTCATGGAAAAGTTAAAGTTTATGAAACATAGAAAGAGAACGTTAAACTCAAATTCCCTTTGTTTGCATAATAATGTACTCCAAGTGTTTTGATCTTTTCAATTCGGGTCAAATTAGTGTTAGAGTAATAAAAACTCAAGTGTAGGGATGTGTCTATAAATCCCTATCATTTTGATGTACCGTAGAGGATGGTAGAGTAAAAGTGTGAAAAAAAAAAAAAAAAAAAAAAAAAAAAAAAATCGGAAAAATAGAAAAAAAAGAGAAAAAAAAAAAAAAAAGAGTGATAAAAAAAAAAAAAAAAAAAAAAAAAAAAACACCATACGGGCTACCATCCTACATCTATCTTTTAAATTATGTTTGTTTATTTTCGTTGCCTAGAGTTTTAGAGTGTCGAGTCTTGGCTTAGCAACGCCATTCTTCAGATACTTGCAACATAGAGATTTTGACTATCCACCACTATATAGCCTATCCCACCAAACCCTTATTTCCTACCGAAGCCTAACATTACAACCCTTTAAAAGACCTCTTTGATAGTCTTTCCTAGGTGCTTACGCCAAAGCGACGGAGGTTTGATCTATTCTCAAGCCTATGGTAATCTATGTACTAGGACCGGTTAATGAGTGTTTATCTTCCATTTCCGATTTGTTATATTTCATATATACACCCGAGAGAGATGTGAGTATCCAAACACCCCATGTGAGGTGCTAGTATGTACTTCCGTGCTTGTTATGACTTTTATGGGCTTATATGTGTTGTGGACCGTTTGAATGGATGCTTCATGACCCTAACTTATAAATTAATTGGTTAAAGCACATTTGCTTGAGGACAAGCAAATAACAAGTGTAGGGATATTTGATAAGGTTTTAAAAGGTACCTTTTGAGGGTCATTTAAGCCCTTATTCGATCACTTTGTATCCGTTATTGCTTAATATCGTTCCTTTTCACTTTTTAGGTCTCTTGAAGGCAAAATGCTGGAATGATGCTTATTTGGACGAAAAAGCGAATATATGAAGAAAATGGCCAAAGTCGAATCGAGACACTCAAAGTCTTTGAAACATAAAGTGACAGCGTCCATCATATATCCGCGACGTCGGTATGACATTTTGCTACGGCTCGGAGGAAAAATTACATGTTTTCAAGCGGACGACGCCGTTCTAAAGGAATAGGCCGTCGTTACTCGGGACGGCCTAGATGGCCAAGACGGCGCCAGAAGGGACGGACGCTGGTCATAAGGTGACGCCGTCGAAAGGTTTACGTGGCCAAGACGAAACCCTAATAGCATGACACGACGGCCATTAAACATAAGGTACGCCGTCGCAGATGTAATCTTATATATAGAATCCGAATTTTTCAGTTTTGTGTGTAGTCTTTTGGAGTAAAACCTAAACCGAACCAAGGCTTTCTTGTGCAGTATTTTAGGGTTCTAAACCCTATTATACATCAAGCTAAGTATTTACTTCATTAATTTAATTATGTCTTTGATTATTTGTGTGTATGCTTGCATGTTCTCCATGTCCGGCTAATTTATTTGTGTGTTTGCTTAGGAATATGAAACTTAATTATTGAATATTGATTGGTTGATACTTATCTTAGTTGACTAATGATCTAGAGTGCGCTAGATTATTCGTTGTGTACTTAATGCTTGAAATTTCTTTGTGAACTTTAGAATATAATTATCTAGGTAATTGTAGGATAAAGTATTCAAGGACAACCGTGAGAGTAGGCGCCTATAAATCACTAGAGGATTTGTAAACAAGACCCTTTGGTAGTTTCAAAGAGTTAGGAAATAAGCGCCTATAGCCTTAGAATCACAACGCAACTAGGAATAAGGACGTGACAAATCAACCATCAATAGGAGATAATTAAGGAGTAGTAAAACCTAAGTAAACACATCTTTAAACTATCATACGAGTACACATCAAATTAGACATAGACTATCACAACCTTAGCTTAGATAATTAGATAATAGTAGAGTAATCGGTAGCAATACCAACCCCCAAATCCAATACCCGAGATTCGTACCTTTTCAATTTATAAAAACATAAAAGATAAAAATAATCTTCCTCAACCTCAACCTTAGCGTAGTAACTTCTCACTAGCATTCCTATTCCCCAGAGAACGATATCAATACCGTGGCTTACCCTAATTACTACACTACAACGATTAGGTTCATCGCCTAGGGTGTTATAAAACTTGCTCGAAGAAAGGAAGTTTCCTTGACCCGAACGACGCGTGTAGGCGTTATCAATAATGCTTCAACCGATGACCATTCACTTTAAAGTTTGGACCATCGGTTGAGATAACTCAATGGTTCCATACGGAAATACTTTAGTGATGGTGAATGGTCCGCACACGGTACGGATTTTAATTTTCCCGAGAAAATCTTCAATCTTGAGTTGAAAAGAAGGACTCGATCACCGACGTTGAAAAGCGGTTTTGATTTTGAGTCATGAATCTTCTTTTGTCTTTTGTTTGTAGATCAAAGAGTTCGTAAGCTTGATCACGGAGTTCATTTAATTCATTCATTTGAACTTTCCGGTGATCACCACCGTCTCGAATATCAAAGTTGGCATGCTTCAAGGCCCAAGATGCCTTGTGCTCGAGCTCAACCGTGAGATGACACGCCTTTCCGTATACAAGCTTGTATGGAGTACACCCGATGGGTGTTTTATAAGTCACGGAAGGCACAGAGTCGCCATCTAGCTTATCCGACCAAGAGGCACGGTTTTCACCCACCGTCCCCTCCGAATTCTTTAATCCCTGTTGGAAACTTCCACTTGCCCACTTGTTCGGGGGTGGTACGCAGAGAGAGACCGTGAGTTACACCATACTTTTGCATGACTCTATCAAACCGGTCATTGCAGAAATCGCATCACGATCATCGATTATAGCTCGTGGAGTTCCAAACCTAGCAAATAGGGATTTTAAGAATTTCACAACAACTCGGGCATCGTTGGTAGGTAAAGCTTTCGCTTCAACCCATTTTGACAAATAGTCAACGCCACGAGTATGTACTTATTACCATGAGAAGAAGGAAATGGCCCCATAAAGTCAATGCCCCGGATGTCAAAATCTCACACACTTGAATGGCGTTTTGCGGCATTTCATTTCTTTGCGAGATGTTCGTGACGTTGACAAGCGTCACGGTTTTGACAAATTCATGGGCATCCTTGTAAATCGTGGGCCAATAGAATCCGAATCAAACACCTTCTTGGCGGTGTAGTTGGGGCTATGATGTTCCCAAGAGGTCCGAATGGCAAGCCTTGAGAATGTCAATAGCTTCCGACCATTTACACATCGCCGGATGACTTGATCCGTACAAATTTTAAACAAGTAGGGTCGTCCCGAGTAATGTTTCACATCTTTAAAGAATTTGTTTTTCCTGTTGGGATGACATCCCTTTCACTACAAAGTTACCCGCATGGTAATTTGCAAAGTCAAGAAACCATGGGGTAGAAGAGTCTCCACTAAAAGAAACCACATTGATTGTTTCGAGAGGAAATGTTTCATTTATTTCCTTTTCTCGAACATATCTTGTGAGGGTTTTCTAGACGGGATAGATGATCGTGACTGTGTTCTCACTCCTTTTTATCACGTATAATGATATCAAATTCTTGTAGGAGGAGAACCCAACGGAGCAATCTCGCTTTGCATCTTGTTTTGCAAAGAGATATTTGAGAGCCTAGTGGTCCGTATACACCACGCATTTGGTCAAGATAAGGTATGGATTTAAACGTTTCAAACGCATACACCACGACTAATAATTCTTTTTCCGTAGTGGTGTAATGGGTTTGAGCTTCATCATAGTTTTACTTATGTAGTGGATAGGGTGAAAATGCTTGGTTTTTGTTGCCCCGGACTGCACCAATGGCAAAATCACTTGCATCGCACATGAGTTCAAGGGTAAATCCCATCGGGGCAACTAGAATGGGTGCTTCCGTAGCTTTTTCTTTAATGTTTCAAAAGCTTCGATGCACTCGAGAGAAGATAAAAGGAGCATCTTTTCAAGAAGATGGGTCATAGGCCGAGCGATTTTAGAGAAATATTGTATGAATCTACGATAAAACCCGGCATGACCTAGAAAACCCTAATACCTTTGACGGTAGTAGGATGAGGTAATTTAGCAATAACATCGACTTTTGCCTGTCTCACCTCAATCCCGTTTTGGAAATCTTATGGCCAAGGACTATGCCTTCTTTGACCATAAAGTGGCTCTTCTCCCAATTTAGATGCAGATTGGTGTCTTCACACCGCTTTAGCATTTTGTCTAAGTGGGAGAGACATGATGAAACGAGTCCCCAATGACCGAGAAGTCATCCATAAACACCTCCATTGTTTTCCGATCATGTCGTGGAAAATTGCCATCATACATCGTTGGAACGTGCAGAGCATTGCATAAGCCAAAAGGCATACGCCTATAGGCAAAAGTTCCGTATGGGCGTGTGAATGTGGTCTTTTTCGATCCAGCGGATCAATGGGGATCTGAAGTAACCGAGAAACCATCAAGGAAACAATAGTATTCGTTCCTGCTAATCTCTCAAGCATCCGTCCATGAAGGGTAGAGGAAAATGGTCTTACTGGTGGCTTCGTTTAACCACTGATGGTAGTCAACACACACGCCATCCCGTAACCAATCGAGTAGAATTAACTCGCTTTCTTCATTTGTGACAACAATGATGCCACCCTTTTTGGAACGCAATGAATTAGGCTAACCCAAGGACTATCGGAGATCGGGTAAATTAAACCGCATCAAGAAGTTTGAGAACCTCTTGTTTGATAACCTCATGAATCTTAGGATTCACCCTTCTCTCGATGTTGGGCTGCTGGTTTGAAGTCATCCTCCATTAAGATTTTGTGAGTACAAAACTCGTGGTTGATACCCTTAATGTCGGAGAGTTTCCAAGCAATTGCTTGCTTGTGTGACTTCAAGACCTTTATGAGAGCGCTTTTCCTCCTCATTTAAGTCTTTAGCAATTATGACGGTAATTTATCATCACCCTCCAAGAATGCATACTCGAGATGAGGAGGTAGGTCCTTAAGTTCAACCTCGGAAATTCTTCAGAGATGTCTGCATCGATTTGATTTCCTCAATCGTGATCTCTTTCGGAGGAGTGAAGGTAATGGATCTTCATTTAACAATTGCTCAAGATAAAGGATATCCCCTCCGAATCATAAACACCATCAATTCCAAAGGAATTGATTCATCGATGAGAAATTCATCGATCTCTTCCAGAGGAAGTCACCTCCCTCAAATGGAGTGAGAGAGGGGAAGAGTCGGCAATGATAGGTTGAGAAGATGTGGTGGAATCTCCACTCACGAATTATGAAGATAACCAAGAAACTCTTGAGAGTACTCCTCCGAGCAATATCAATTAAATCGATTCGATTGACCGATTCAAGATCATAATTTGAGGAGTACCTCAAGTTTGATCAAGGTTAAAGGTAACGACTTCATTACCCACACGTAACGTGATTTCTTGCTCAAACACATCAATAAGAGCACGGCCGTTCTCGTGAATCCTCGTCCAACAATGAGAGGAACCCGAGATCGCATCGAAATCAACAACCACAAAGTCACCGGAAATGGAACTTTCCTACTTTCACGAATACATCCTCGGCGATGCCAAGAGGACGCGATATAGAATGATCCGCAAGCTCAAGAGTCATGCGGTAGAACAAGTTCGGAAGAGAAAGCTTCTTCCACATTGAATAAGGCATCGATTGATGCTTGCACCAAGATCGGCAAGGGCAAAGTATTCAATCATCCCGTGAAAACACAAGGAAGAAGAAATTTTCCGGGATCTCCTAGCTTCTCGGAAGCTTCTTTAATGTAAGCTGAGCGGCTCTCATTCAAATGAGTTTTAGCCATTTCAAATAGCTTTTCCTTGTTGCTCAACATGTGTTTGAGAGTCGATGCAAACTTGGGCATCAACATGATAGCATCCGCAAAGCTTATGTCAAAATGTAGCTCTTGGAAAATTTGAAAGAATTTTTCCATTTGATGATCGCTTTTCATGAGTTTTGCTCATTTAAACGTGATGGGTAAGGAATAGAAGTTTTGATTTGGGGTTACCAACCGGAGGCTCAAAACAACTCCAGTTTGGTCTTGGGTTTCGGACAACTCGAGGATGGACATTGGTACTTCCGTTATTAGTAGGAAGTTCCTTGTCCTTTGTCGCCTCAGTGTTCACTTTCCACTACCTTGGAGAGAAGAAGAAGAGGTAGTAGGAATAGCGGGTCCATGATATGAAGTACCACTTGGTTGTGATCGCCACATCGCCCCTCGGATTAGCGATCGTGTTGCTAGGTAAAGTACCGAGCCCGAGGGTCGATCATTTAAAGATTTCTTAATGTCAACCGGTGACCAACAACCGATTCATTTCTCTTGGGATTTCATGAATTGTTTCAACAACTCATCGATGATGGTCCAAAGGAACAATGGCTTGATTTTGCACAGAAAATTCGCCTCTATTGTTAGGATTAGGCCTTGAAACTTTCCTGATTGTTGCCATGAAAATACCCTGGTTGAAATTTCCGACTGGTTTCTATTGAAATTTCCTTGGTGTTGGAAATTTTGATTCGATTTTGAAAACCGTTGTTTGACCGAAATTACCTTGGTTTTGAAAACCTTGGTTTGGTCTATTCGATTTTGATTACGGTTTGGTTTGAAACCGGAGGTCCGTGGTAGTGGTTAGGACGGTGGTTCGGGTCTATAGAGCACGGTATTGGTTGCCTCTCGGATTAGAAATCCCGCCCACAAGATTAGCTTTCAAAGGGTTACCATCGGTGGCCATACAATTATAGTAAGCATGGGGCCACCACAAGTAACACGAGATTTCCACTTTCTTGACTTCACAGAGGTGAAGTTTGTGGAAAGAGACTTCTTTGGTGGAGAGAACCAAAGCTTGATAGCTTCAGTGAGTTTGTCAATCTAGCATCGGTGCTAGATTGACTCACCGGCGATGAAGAAGGACCAACACCGACTTGGGAAACAACCGGCTTGCTTCGTGCGGTGCGGACTTTAGACTTGTTTTCAATGATCGCTAAAGCTTCTTTGACGGCTTTTGCTTAAGAAATTTCCTCCAAGAGGAATTGAGGGAATCTTGATCAGATTGACTCACCCATTATAGAAAGTATCGAGTTGCATCAACTCGAGAAACCGTGGTGAGGACATTATGAAGCAATTCCTTAAAACGATCCCACGATTCCTTTGAAGGATTCATCAAAATTTTGAGTGAACTTGATGATTTCATTTTAAGACTCGTGGTTTTGGAAGGTGGATAAAATTCATTCACAAATTTCTTCACCGATCTTCCCATGTCTCAATTGACCGAGGGGCATCGAAATCCTAATAAGCATGAGAGATATGAAGAAGGAAAAACATGAGGACCTTTACCGAAAAGGTCGTAATATCTCAGACGATAACACAAGTGTCTTAAAGTAAGATGTAATATCCGCATCTTAAAGCAAATGAGAAAAGCAAACGAATGAACAACACGAAGATGTAACGTCGCGCTCTTCCAAATCTAATCTACACGGATTATGATTTATTTAATACTTATTAGTATAACGGATTAATCTCATTAATACTTTTTAGAGTTGTCAGATTATCCTCATTTTTAGTGACGGACGGAATTACAATGTTTTAGAGTCTTAATCATTAATTAGCCAAACTTATAGGTTGCAAATGACAAACGGTAAACTTAAGGGCTTAATATGATAATTATCTTATTTAAGAGCTTATATGATCATCTTTCAAAGTATAGGGTTTACAAATGTCAATAACGGATTTTAAGACTCCCTTTCAAAAATAATTTACATAATCTATAACTTACATGAAATAACGAAATTACACACTTAACTTTTAACCCTAATCACTCCCTATTTAGGTTCTAGGGTTTCCATACTTTTAATATTACTTAATACGCATTTAATTTACATGTTACCTCTTTTAATGATTTATACTTTGACCCGAACGTATATGGAAACAAACGAAGTTACCTCAAACTCATGCATGTCTTACGTAATTTATTTACACAATCGACCATGATTATTCGTAATTACATAATACACCCTTAATATCTTTAATTATACGACCTAACCTTATATTATCGATTTACACTTTTAGCCCAAAGGTTTTAGAATTTTCCAAACATACCCTTTAAGTTAAATACAATTCGAATGGCCCTCTAAATATCCAAAATTACACGTTTAACCCCATACTTATTTTTATCGTTTTGTACCTTTGTTTTATCGTTCACAAAAATAACCTTTAAGTTTCAATATTTACAAAACCAACCCAAACCTTTATGTAAAACCGAATAATGTACAATTCAAGTACAAGCCCTAAACCTAGGTTAAACCAATCATTAGCTCATCATTATTACTTCATTTACTACCCTTAATGATAACAAGAAAACCCTAGTTCTTTATAAACCCTAATCGTCCCCTTTTAAATACTTTCTTTTTCCATGTTTAACCGAACTACAAAACTCAAAACAATTCATACAAGCTTCAATTCATAATGATGTATTTTATTCAGGTCCTATAACATGTAATAGCTTCTGTAAAAATCAATTCATGATCTTAAAATTATTATATGCCCATTCGTTATTTTTATACGATTTTAGGGTTTTAGTTCCAATTAATTCTATACGACTTATTAAACATGCATGGCTAATTTTATGTGTTCCATATGACTTATAGGACTGAATGTAACATTAAAACATACCCTTGATGAGCTTTGGTCGTTAGAACAAGAAACACAAAAATCTCCACTTTCATAAACCCTAATTGATCCAAAACTAGCCACGATCAATACAAACAGCCTTAGGAACTCGAACACTATTTTTCCCACCTTCTTTACCTTCAAACTTGTCCAAGAAAAATGGTCTCAAGCTCTGGAAACTGGAAGTCGAATTTTTGAGCGTTTTGGGAGTCGGTTTGGGTAAATCGCTAGTTAGGGTTTTTATGTGAACCGAATAATGTATTTGTTAGGAATTAGAAAATTCCAGTGCTGAAAGAGTCGGTCACCCCAACTATTATCTAGCATAAGTTAGCTCGTAGATTGGTCATTAGTTACGGTTTATGTAGTTAGTTAATAGTGAATAATAGTATAGTGCAACACCGTGGAAGAAGGTCGGGTCTTTACCCACCGATCCCCGATCCACGGGCCGTCAGGAGGTCGTTTAGGTTGTAACTATAAATACCCTCTACCTTGCAAGGTAGAGGGTTGGATGTTCTTTGATAATCTAATATTCAACTAGTTTCTCTCACTAGAATGTCCCACTTTTCTCTCTAAAACCATCTATGTGCTCATTGTGTTAATGTTATGATGTGTATGTGAAAAGTTAATATATTACAATTGGTATCAAGAGCCATGGTTAGATCATATCTTGCACATCTTTGGATTTATAGTGGTTTTAGGTGGTTTTGAGTTTGAAAAAGTTTAGTGGTTTTTGCATCATTTGGTTGATTTCTTGTGTTAAAGTTTGAATTTTGTTGGTACTTTTATGTTTAGAATCATCAAAAGTGTTTAGGTTTTCATTTGGTAAGCTTGAATCATCTTGGTTGGGTTGTTTTTGGATTGAAAAGTGAAGGTTATTTGGTTTTTCAAGTTAGCGAATTAGCTCTCGGACTTGTTTTCTTGGTAGCGACTTACAGTTATAAAAGCTAGCGAGTTAGAGCTAGCGAGTTAAAGTACAAGTAGTGGAATCCCACCACGGTTAGCGACTGTGTGTAGCGAATTAGTCCAGAAGTAGAGTTGCTCTTTAGCGACTTGCATATCTAGCGACTTTGTGTAGCAATTCTTGCACAAATTTGGCTAGCGACTTAGTGCAGAGCGAGTTACTACTTAGCGACTTGTTTCTCTGTTAGCGACTTGGGACTCTAGCTTAATTAGGGTGTAGCAAGTTAAAGGCTAGCGACTTAGTACACTTATTGCTAGCGACTTAGCGTGTTGGCTTAATTAGTGTTGACAACTAGGATTAGTTCTATTTTGTTGGTAGCAAATTGACTCGAATTCTCTAGAGATTTGAGGAGTAATTCATAATAACACAATGTCGGTCATCACGATCCCTTAATCACCAAAGTACTTGCTCTATGAAACAAACCCGAATAGTGAAATGTAATGCCCATCCAAGGCCTCACACCAAATGACTCAAGATTGATCAATCGTAACAACTCAAACATGCCACACCTAACTTCTTCAGATGATACTAAGAATGTGGAATGCACCAGTGAGCCGTTTCAACATCTCAGTCAGCTTCTCAAATTACTCTTATCAACAACCATGGATCGAACAAGTTGTGCCATTCTTCGTCAGGACTTTCCCACTTTAACAAGAGCTGTATTGTTTAACCTAGATCGACTGAGGTTTCAAATCACCAAAGAAAAGCTCTCAACTGATGATTCTCATGCTGCTCTTCAAACCATCTTCAACCAATTTCACCACTTATCCGGAAGAATACTCCCAGTTTTGATAATACTATGATGGAATGTCCTTCAAGAAGCATACGGAATGGAAATTCATGAGTTCGTAAACTCATTTATTCAACTCATGAGTAATATGGAAACATACATCGAGGAAGCCGCAAAAGAGAATAAGCGGTCAAGGAATTAAATGAATGTCAAGAGTGCCCATGGAACAATGGTGACGTGTCATGCTTCACCCAGTTGAACCACCGAATACACCGATTGCGTAATCTCGTTATGATGGAAAAGGATGAAGAAAACAACACTGATCTCATATTCTCAGAATCAAAAAAGGTATCAACCAACAAGGTACTCTTATCTGATCACAATTATTCTCACAAAAGGTACATGACTCTTACCCCGAACAAAACAATGTGGAATCAATCTTTGTTTTGTCTGAATCTAATGCAAGTAACATGATTGGAAAAAGGGTATATGATGAGCTTTCAAACAAATTTTCAATTCTTGAAAAACACTGTATCTCTTTGCAAATTAAAATACAACATAAGGATGAAATGTTTTATGCAAATAAATGTAGTAATCTGGAACTTCCGTAAGTTAGAGAATTTTTGAAATAAATCGCTTAAAATCCAGTTAGGACAAAGATTAGACCATAAGAAATCAAATCTCTTCTTTCGTAAGCCCGTAACTATGATTGTCATGAGATGAGTGATACACTAGAATCTAGGAATTTAACTAGCTCTATGTGTATCCAACCTTCTAAGAGAAAATGAGTTTTAAGAAAGAACCTTGAGAAACAAACTCTAAATCATCAATCAATCTAATCTCTTGATGAAAGATATTGACGACCTAAAAGAACAAATTCGAATAAGAGCTTCAATATTGTTGCCCTAAAAATGAGCTCGGGAAGTATGCCGGAAATAGAATGAACACTAAGTTTGCAAAACCTTCAACTTTGGGAAAGTCAGGTTCGTAACCACTTGAAACGAGCGTTGATTAAACAACCTAATGCCTTTAGGTGCGAAAGAGCTAAACCATTGAAATCTAAGCTTACTTCCCAAGTTGACAACAAGTCTGCTTTTGTCAAAACCAAATACTTCATTGCCTAATTAGAGATATGATGAATCCCACGCATAGGACTAATGAACATCACCCACAAGTCAAAAATGCTATAAGCTTAACTAGATATCATGCAAAACATAGTCTGACAGATCATTCCCCTAGGAAATTCTCAGATCACAAAAAGACAAATAGTCATAACAAGAGTGTGCACTCATTTTGTTCATCTCACTGTGGCTTCAAATGGATTCCCACTGGCAGACTATTTAAGTATACAGGACTTAAACGAACTTACATTCCTAAATCATGTCTCAAGTGGATTCCCACGGGTAAACTTTTCAAGAATGAAGAATCTATTAGGATCCCCATTAATGATTCGTCTGAATTATACTGTGTTGAATCTAAATGTGAGACTAAACATGTCACTAACCCTTCAATGTACAAGTCTACATGTGCTTCAAGTACAATGTGTTCTCGCCTTTTTCGTACAATGCTCAACTCAATCAGGGAACTTCATGACGTGGTTCCCCGATATGAACATGGCTCATTCAGAGCTATAGCTTGCCGAGTTGATGTACTTCTTACTTTGACTCCTATTCATCTCGAATCGGACTCGTCCTTTCATGTCTTTGTATATATCGTGTTTCAAAATTTTATCATTTTATCATTGTATCATTTTTTTTCAATCTAATAATGAATATACTCCTTGTTATCGATAACATCTACGATCCTAGAAATGTCATTCAATAATGGCACGGGATCATAGATGAAGTTCGAACAATTGATATATTCTTGGTAGCTTAATGGGTTCGGGTAATATCAATCAATGTTCTGTGTTGACATTGATTGAGGGGGAGATTTGTTTTACACACCATTGGCTTCTGTGCTGGGTATGATACTTGTTTATTTGTACTATGTGGTGATTTCCTGCTTGTGTGACTAACTGGTTATACTCTTGAAATATGTGGCTGTGATTGTATCTTGCTCATGAGACTTTCAGTGTGTGCTTTCGGTGTAACTGCCTATGTGTTGATTTGTTGAATTGAATTGCTTCATGATGATCAGTGTAATAATCAATGCTAGAGACGTTATCTTATCCGTGTTAGCATATTATTACCACTCTTTCACTAATACCATAGGGACCAAACTTGTCATATAGTGTAAGTTTTGTTGCACTAGCGAATTACCACCTTAGTTCATAACCACAAGGACCAAATGTGTCATATTGCCTAAGTGAGGTTGTATAACCCTAGCGAGTTACCCATTAGCGAATTACCTAGTTCTTTTTTTCTTCTCTCGCTTTTTTTTCCTCTCTCTCTTCGACTTCTCATTCATACTAGCGACTTAGCTTAAGGTTTGCATTGATTCCCTCTTATAGTTACTATCTTATGCTTTAGTGTCTAGTGTCTAACTTATCACTATTTCCAGATCCTTTCTGTGCTCGCGTGGTGTGATTTGTTGACTCTCTCGCTTAGGTTCGGATCTTCTTTGTAAATCGTATGTGTGTTTCGTATAAAATGATTGAACGTGTTATATATTGTTTGGATTATATTGTTTGGACTATATTGGTTGGATACATTGATGGATGAGTATAATGGATCCGATCGATGGGTCAGTGTTAAAAGTGTTCTTGGTGGCGAGTTATAATGTTCTTGGTAGCGACTTAGTGTGAATGTTCTTCATGGCGAGTTAGAGGTCTACTTAGCTTAATACGCCCTGGAGCTTAATTAGTTCACTAATTTCCAGCGATTTAGTTAGCGAGTTAGTAACTAGCGACTTGTATTTACAAGTTAGCGAATTAATAACCTAGCGACTTAGTAAACCACTTTGTAGCGACTTGGCTTAGTTACTGTACATGGCGACTTAACTTTTTGAGCTAGCGAATTATCCTAGCGACTTGGTTAGCGAGTTAGCAGATAGCGACTTGTATTTACAAGTTAGCGAATGTGTTACCTAGCGACTTAGTTGTTCACTTTGGCAAATAATGGGTTAAGTTCTATTCATGGCAATTTGGTCTTACAAGGTTAGCTGAATTAGTTTAGCGACTTAGAGAGCTAATCCTTTTATAACTTGTCCGTGGCTCTAGATGACGACTTGTTTTACAAGTTTATAACAAAGGTTCATGATTGAGAATTAGTCTTAGGGTCAAGGATTTTTTTTTGCTAAAGATGATTTCACTCTCACTACTCCTAGGATCTCCTTATTCGACTTGTTAAATCAACTTACTCTATGTAAACTGTTATGACATCTCTGTTTAGGCAAAAGGTACTTGGGTTCTCTCACGACTGCCAAATGTTACTTTTTGCCTCATACATATGTGTTATATCACTTTGTCATGTGTATCTTGATTCATGTCATGTCCCTTATAAGCTCATCATGCAATCATTTTTCCATATGAATGTTCTTCATCGTTATATCTCTAGTATGGATGTTATTATATAGTTGAAAGGTGTCACATAGTTGCAATCTTTGCCACTCTGTCTGTCTCAGTATGTGTTGGGAACCTCTTCAGTGTTACTATCTCCATGTTTAATGTTGTCTCACTTACCATTTATCATCTAACTTTGTTACCATCCATCATCATTGATTGTATGATTACTCGTAACATCAATGGCAAGTTCAATCCGAAAAGAGCGCCATCTCGGGATCATCCGAATACTCGCAGACGATGAAATCCTTCCCAAAGTCAATGGGCTGCTATTGGTAAAGCAACTGCATGTGGACCTACAAAGGCTCCCACAAAATCCGATATTCAAAGTTTCAATTGACATCCTCAAAACACTAACTTCTTGATTGCTATTACCAAGCAATGCTCGATTCCCGCCATCTACATTCAACAATTGAACACCGTTCAATGGAATAAAATCACAAAGACGATACTCTTGCAAGTCGGATAATATGGAGTTTACAATTGATTCTCGATATTTTGAGCAAAGCTCTTGGAATCACATCATGTGACCCCGACATTAGATTCAGATTCCACCGTGCCGACGATCCGATCGTATTTTATTGGGTTAGGCTATCGAACAAGATCTCAAGAGCCTCGACATTATCTTTGGACACATGTATCAACCCCGAGAGCTATTGCAACCATTTCGAACGTGTGCTTGTTCTGGGAAAACATCGTGGTTCGATAAAGTTAGAATTCCCATCTTGCAAATCCTATGGGGAATCGTTAATAGGTTGATGTGAATGTCTCGGATCGTATTTGGGAAGAATTCTCGCTATCAATGACCACATTCATATCGATGGAACCTATTTTCAACAATGTTCAAGGTCGTAAGAAGCGTAACAAACTCGTAATTCCCAAAGATCGATTCTCCAAACTTGTCATCCAAGATCTCGCAACAAACTCACAACTTCACTCCTAGGTGCGAATCAACTCTTCACAAAGCGTAACATGAATTTATTTTAGGAAACTTGAAATATGTTCCTAGAGGTTCGAATCAAGAAGTATTTGATTGCCAATTCGATCTTCTTCTCACGATGATATCAAGAAGAAGGACTACTTCAAGCAATACATGAAAAGTGCAACCAAACTCTCTCGCTAATGTCACACCCTCTCATTTACAACCAACTGCTCCCAAGACCACCTCTCGACCTAAAGCATCCTATGCCCTCTTCCTAAAAGAGACGTGAAAGATCTCATCACAGAATCTTCATCCAAAAGCATAAAGAAAAGAAGAAGAAAGTGGAAAAGGAAATAGATGAGAACACCGAGGTGCCAAGGAATACTGTGTTAATTGATGAGGATGACGCTGATCTGCAACGTGGTATTCAGCAAAGTCTTGAAGATCAAAATGTGAAAGCTCCAGTAGGTGGAGTTATGTTAAGAGAACTCTCTCAACTATCTCAACAAACTGCCCCAATAACACTTGACAAGGGTAAAGGAGTTGCAAGTGATGAACAAGCTGCTCACATGCTTTTAACCATCTCTTCATCTCCCTCTAGCACCACTAATCCATATGAGTCAAGAGAAGAACAGATTCACCTCATGAAAAGGAACAATCCGTGTGGTGCCCAAACGCTCAAGGAATCTCTATCACTTGGTGAGACTCAATCTGAGTTGAATGTTGACACTGCTACAAAAGGGCTCACAGAGAACCTTGGGACAAGATCCGACGAGACCTTGAAGATGGATGAACCAAATCGTCTACTAACTCTCTACCTTCACTTAAGAATCTTGATGAAGACTTCTCTTTGGTGATCAATTCATTAATGACAAAACCTTAGATTTCGCACAATCCATGTATGATGTCAAGATTCAAGAAGATATTCAACCATTCCTCCAATGACCGCATCTTCATTATCAATCGCACTTCCACCTCCCTTGCCTACTCAACCAACCGTACAAACACCAACGACAACTCCACCAACTCCGTAACCCATCTTCACAATTGCGATGAAGTGACTCCACCGACTTCCCCTCCACGATTCTCACGCCCCGATCAACTTCGGATAAAGCTATTAAAAGGATAGAAGTTACGGAAAGGCAACTTCCCAAATCAGATTCTCCGGTGGATCGTGTCTATAGATTGAGCACCTCAACTTCAATGAAGTCACATCGACGCTATTGAAGGAGAAGTCAAGGATGCGGTAGAATGGGCAATGGAGGCTCCACTTAAAAGATTCAAGGACCTCCCCATCGCCGATATGAGAGCAGCTCTGTGAAAGAATGTATGAGGTCAAGAGGACAAGCATGAGGTTCACAAGAACTTTATGAGGCACTTGAAGAATCCATCGTTCGACAATTATGAGCAGCTTTAAAATTGAAGTCGGAGAAAAGGATGCTAAAAGAAAAGAAGGACAATTGTGATGGAAACATTGATGAAGGTTCACAAAGATCGCGAAGATCCTCCACCACCGGAGGCGCTGGAACTTCCGGAGTCGGGAACCCTTCGTCAACACCCATTTCACCTCCATCACGCCCACCATCATCAACTCCAAAACCATCCAATCAATCGACTCTACAAACAAAATGGTACTCGGAAGAAATGCAAATGCGGACGACGATCGATTCAAGATTTACCTCCACATCCACTTCAATTCCTCGATGATCAAGTAGTCCACGAAGAGTCTCAAGTTATGTCGACTCGAACCGTATGAAGATGATGCATCGACGAAACATATTCCTAAGCCATCGAAGATTGGTTTGACAATTACATGGCGGGAACCGCACTAGTACATCCGTGGTAGCTCCTTCTAGAGACACATTCAACGCTGCATTGTGGAAGATAGACCTCCTTCTCGGAACCCACATGGACAATCCCAGTCGACTCTATGATTCCCGACAACAATTGGGCATCGGTTATCACCAATAACTATGAAGTCCCAACAAGACTCTCTCGCACTACATCGGTGATATGGGAAGCTTCATTAGATGGTTTTGTGAGCGGAAAAGTATCTCTTCTATAACACCAAGAGATCTAGAAGGACAAGCCTCACGAAATTGTCAAAGTCTTCCATTTCGATGCAAACCATCTTCAATATCGATGGAAGAATGCCATAAGATGTCGAATGACCAAGTCGTTGAGCAATCGACCGCTCAATGTCAACAAATCTCTTCCTCTTGGTGGTGAACCGGTCGATAACCATTCAAAGTGAATTCTTCTTCAATCACGACTTGGACTATCGTGTGCTCGCTCATGGAAAGAAGGCCCGCTTCTATCTATTTCAAAGATGAAAGTCGAACCTATTACGATCGGGGCTTGAGCAGATGGTTCCCGATCAATTCGGGCAAATGAAGAACAAAAGTATGATATTGCGCCTTATGGTATTTCCCAATGGTGGTTCAAAAAGAAGATGTTCTACATTGAAAGACATGGCGGCGATAAAAGATTGAATGAGGTCGATCAAACTACAAATCTTAAGCGTTGTCGGTGTAGAGATCTTCCCGATGTATGGATATGAGTACTGAAGAAGATTGTCCTTAAAAGAGCGATCTCAAATGTATACCATTGAAGAGAACGACTTCAAACATCTTCGCCTAATGATTTCAAGATCTCTATCTCTTAAATCTTCAAGGACACCGAGCACTTACCGTGCACGTGAGAAAAGGCCCTCTCTTGTCACTCTTTGGATCGGGGCTTAGTCATTCGAAGCGAGTTGAGGACCTTCACTTGGCATTGAAAGCTACCAAACCAGGTCAACCTCACAAGTCCTCAATGGAGTGCGGTGGGGCATGAATTTCATCGTGAATACAAAGTTCTTGACACCCTAGAGCCGTCATCTTCACCGACAGATATGGATCGCGATGCTTATGCGTTTATGTGAACTTTACAAGTTTAGTGATGGTACGCTCAAAATGGTCGAAGAAGAACTTGACTCAGTGAAAGAAGCCAAACTTGATATGAGATCTTGGGTTAAAACTATTTTCCGGACCGATGATGACGTGAAGAGATGTGAACATTTCATTGTCGCAATCCGACGTAGACTCAAGACACGAAGGATCTTCGCAGCCTTGAAAGCTTTGTTGGTGGAAGGCTCCGTGATGGTCACTACAAACTTCTTCAAAGAACTGAATGAAGACGTCTTCGGAATACCGTTTATGTTTTGTTAACTTTGTGTTATATGTGGTGTATTATATATGAACAACTGTGATACATGTAATAGAGCTAGGATTTGTACTATGGTTTCCCCTTATGAAAAAGGGGAAACATCTGTGTTGTCCTTTTTCTTTATCATATAAAATTGGACACATTTTTTCTCCTACAAATATTTTACCTCACACTTATTTAAATCACTTGAGATCCAAAATCTCAAAGGATTTAAGATTTTTGATCGGGGGAGAAAATGTGATATAAATATGAAAGATGGTAAAAGATAAGATGACCAATTTTTGTGCATACTTCTCCCTTATATGTGCTAAACAAGTTTTCGAATCTCGAAGCATATATTAAGGGGGAGAACTCTCTTTGTAAATTCAAGTCATCAGGGTACACTACACTTTAAATACTTTAAAGTACCTTGATCACATGGCTTCTAATCCTTTGATGATAACAGGTTCCCTCTAGTATGTGCAAAACTCTTCTCAAACCTCGAGGCACATATTGAGGGGGAGCAAATTTATGGAAACCTCATCCTTCCCGGAAATGCCATATTTACTTGATCTGTTGAGGGAAGCGATGTTGATATCTTTTAGAAAATGGTAATCAAAGAAGTTAATTCTTTCTCTTGCCTCCGTGTGCAAAAATTTCTTTCAAATATTTGATGCACATGTTGGGGAGTTCTCGTTCTAAAATATCAAAACAATTCGGTACAAAATGCTTTGATTATATATCACAAGTATCCGAATTGATTTTCAAATGGTTTTCAATTGGATCCAATGGCGGATGAACAATACCAAATTGACCGACCTACTTTACTTTATGTACGGTGATATAAGGATGATAAGATTAGGTATTGGTTCCCATGATCCGCTGTAACCGGAGGGATCTACCCAGGACAATCCACTAGTTAGTGTAGAAGTCCTTAGGTATGATGATAAAAGGAGAAATGTGAGATAAGGAAGAGTGCGGACTAAGACCGAGCTAGTCTTGGAATAAACCCAACAAGGTTCTAGCTATGAAGTCTCGGTAAGCAATCAAGGGTTGAAGAATTAAAAGAATTGAATGAGAAAAGGGTGTAAACAAATAGCCTCCATTTATTCAACCTTAGGCGGGAACGGGTTCACTTCATATGCTCTTGATGGTAACATCGGTATTGAAGACAAGACGTCATGGACCCAAAGGACGATTGCACTTCAACTTTCCAAACCACTCAAGTTCCTCTTAAAGGGCTTGTTTCATTCTCACGGGAACCGACATTATCTATCGACTTTCTCTTAGAGATGGTTGATATTGAAGAAGGAGACCTCTCCCTAGTCTCCGTTATAGGATCCAAATATGCACAAATTGAGTCTAGAGCCACGAGATCATCAATAAATCTCATTAGGACACTTTCAATGAAGACTCTGCTTCACACAATGTGGAAAGAGAGATTATATCTTGAGTCCCACGCACTATCCTTGTGGTATTGCCGAACATCCGAGTGATGTGTTTACACATTCACAATGAAGATGGAAAGCCTTACGAGCCAACATCAAACAAGCTCTGGTAGGTGGCATGTGAGATCTATCATATAGATCAACCATGTGACAACCTGAGCGAGAAACAATGGGCGATTCAATTTCTTGAATCAATCACGGTTCGAGTTAGGGATTGACTGGATACCTTTGAAAACCGGTCTTTGTGCTTAAAAACACTTTTCTTTAGCACATCGATCGGTACTCATTTTCAAACCAAAGGTATTTTTATGATTGATAATTGATTTTCAATAAAACCTTCGTTGTATTGCAAAAACAATTTCTATTGAGCAATACCGATTGTTTTCAAATCTCTTTCATCAATCGATGGACTTAATATTCATTGGTTCACTCAATCCGTGTTGTCTTCTTTGAGATGTTCCGGTTTGAGAACAACTAGAACAGTGCGAAACCTCGTCAAGGAGATTCTTAGGAATCCTACCGATCATGTGAGCGATTTGTTGTCGATCAACGGGAACCGTGGGCCGTGTACCTCAATTCAACGAAGTGATCAAAGACACTTTCGTGCGATTTGTTGCTAATTGTATGCGTGTGCGCGACGTTTGCGGTGATCAAAATGAAGCGGTCAATCCATAGCCGCATGCTCACTTAACACATTCAACTCAAAAGAAATCATGATTAGTGCATCAATGACTCGATATTTTCACTCCATGCTTCGCCACGCTGCGCCAATATCATGATTCAACAAATGCTTCCGCTTACTCGATGAAGACATCATGATCCGAATGTGAGCATGTCGGTCCTAAAGTCACAACATCACACCACAAAGGATGTCACAGAGATTGTTGATGGTGATGATCTCAAATCTTGGCTCATATTTACTATCTCGTGAATCGAAATGGACCTCCGCTAAAGTACTTATCTTTGCAGACTTTGAAGTTGCACCACCTATGCACTAAGTTTACGATGTTGATATATGAAAACTACGAGCTCAAGAACAATGTCAAGACTAGAATGCTAGGATTTGAAATGTAAAATATGGGGTGACCTCCCTTGGGGAGATTGTTAGGAATTAGAAAATTCCAAAGGTTGAAAGAGTCGGTCACCCCAACTATTATCTAGCATAAGTTAGCTCGTAGATTGGTCATTAGTTACGGTTTATGTAGTTAGTTAATAGTGAATAATAGTATAGTGCAACACCGTGGAAGAAGGTCGGGTCTTTACCCACCGTATCCACGATCCACAGCCGTCAGAGGTCGTTTAGGTTGTAACCTATAAATACCCTCTACCTTGCAAGGTAGAGGGTTGGATGTTCTTTGATAATCTAATATTCAACTAGTTTCTCTCACTAGAATGTCCCACTCTTTCTCTCTCTAAAACCATCTATGTGCTCATTGTGTTAATGTTATGATGTGTATGTGAAAAGTTAATATATTACAGGATTTATATAGGATTCATAATTTTATTGTGGGCTTTATAATGTATTGGACTTAAAATAAATGGACTCTTAATAATATATATTTATATTGGGCTTTTATTAGTTTTATTCTCTTATAAAAGATAATAATTATATTAAGCCATATTTATAAAATACAATAAGCGATTTTATAAAATCATAAACGATAAAACTAGCTTTTCAAAGTGTTTAAAATTTATTTGGATCATATGTGGTATTTCTTATAAATTTTTCGAATTTACATAGCTTATTTGGTATTCTTCAAATTAATCATTCATACTTTTGATTGTAGGGTATTTTGGTCTTTGTGAACTTTAGAAATTCCGTATTACAATTCTTCCTCTACAAAGAAAATTTAGTCCTCGAAATTGGACAAAACGAATGTATCAGAGAACGAATCGGATTTCAGAATATCTAAGAATATATCGAACGTTAATCTTATCTTGGAACAAATGAATTTCTTATCAGAATATTCAAACTCAAACTTATTCAGAAATCAAATCGATAGTCAAATACTTATAATAAATAATTATATACTTATCAGAATAATGGCGGAGAACAGATGAGACGCAGAAAATCAAACGACAAATTCTAATTTATTCAAATATCTAATGATGAGGACATCATATGCATAGACGGAATAAATACTATCAGCCTCTATAGTCGCAGAAGTATGTGGAGACATATAATCTTAAAGCGGTCATAGCAATCTATAGGTTAAATGCATCATAACAACTTCGATTCCAAGCGTACAAAACTTATATGAAACAGATATCATTTAAAATCTCACAATTAGTACGGAATTCAAACGAACATGAGAAGCACCAAATAATGAGATACAAGTCAAAGTCCTATCACACATCAACTACTGGGCATTTCCCGGACGTCGATACCTTCAATAAGTTCAGATTATGTGATCTCGGTATTATTACGTTGATCAGGCGTCATAATACTTGCATCACATAACAAGTTCTTATTGTCACTATATTCGGTCTCGGGTCGTGACAAAACACATAACTAACATCATAACAAAACATACCACATACTGATAACATACATATAGCAAGTAACATATAATAACAAACCAGATTCACATGAGTATACCATCATGATGGTCATACTTCATTCAAACGGAAATAACATCATGGAGAAAATAAATAGCGGCAAAACTTATGAGGACTAACGGAAACTTAATGACTCTAGCAGAAAGAAACAACAAACAGGAACTATACCTTAAAAATTTTGTTTTATTTCCATTAATCAAACAAAATTTGCAGAATCGTCTAAAGATAAACTTCCAAAACAAAACTTAATAATCCCAGATTCAAACGTCAAAATGAAAACAAAAGAACCTAACTCGAAATCAAATGTCAGAAAATTCTCATAGAGAGGACAACACATCAGAAGCAAAATTCCTATTCTTGTGTCGGATTGAACCTACTAGTAGTCAGAGACTCCAAACCGAATCCACCTCGTATTCTTCTTCTTCCTCTTCCTCCTCGCCTTCCTCGCCTTCCTCGCTTATCCATCCGTTCTTGTTTCCTTCATCTGTGGTAGTAGCGACTAGCAAAGCCACCTTTACGCTTCTCTTCCTCCTCCCGGCACACGATCCACAAAGGCATCTGGATCGCGACTCTCACCGTCCTACTCCTTCATCCTCAACGAACTTGGGACACCTATCATGATATTTAGTAGTGAAACCTTGGTTGTCAACAACCTTAGTTTCATATTCCTCCACCACCTCTCCGCCAATGGTCTTCAAAGTCGCCTTCTCCTCGATGGTGCATGGCCATATAGGCGGAACTTTATCCTCTTATTAGTCCGCTTCACTTTACCATACCTCGTGCGACCCTTAGCAATGACGACGGCCCACTTCATCTTCTCCTTATGTTGCCTAGCCGGTCCTCGATTACCCTTATCGATGAACTAGGCGACGGGAATAACCATCTAAAAGAAATACCAACTATTAGCAAAGTCGAAGTACACTAGTGTACGCAAAGAAGTACGCAGAAGTGAAAATCCTAAATCTACCCACCTCTCACAGTCATAGCCTAAGCTCTAAGGGTCCTAAAACACATCTCGATACCATAAATTGTAACACCCCTAATTCGACAAGGGTAAAGATATCACAATACGGTTTCATATCAGAACTTTAATAACTAAACAATAGCGGAAGCCTTTACAAAATATCCGTAAAGAAAACATAAATAGCTAAAACTTCAAAATAAATCTAAGATCTCTATGGTAAAGTCTTGCTCTCATCTCTACTCTCAACCCGCATCGCCTATCCCATAAGCTCATCTTGAATGCTAAATACCGCCGCAGAAAAGAAAAGTCTTGGAGCTTACAAAGCCCAGTGAACGGATATAACGAAACAAAAGCTAAAACAGAATAAATATACAAATACGAAATCAAAATGAAATAATGACGAAGGATCTTTTAGGATTCTGCGGTAGCACAAATATACATAAATCCAAACAACCACATAACAGTTTAGACATCACATAGCACATCAATGGCACAAACACAAACACATCAAAACAACCAAACACTTAACATATCAAGAATAACATATTACGTATAAGCCAAACGGAAAGTCTAAAAGCTAACGGAAACTGTCCTAGAAAATAAACATGGCATTCATACAAATCAATTAATAAACATTTATAGCACTTAATTCAATAATATAGCAGCGGAAATAGCAGACAGGTCATGGCAGACATAATAGCTAAACCAGTTCTCATATCAAATCCTAACCTTAGCAGAGTTCAACATGGCAGGTCACATATGCAGACAGATAATTAATCCTTCAAAACACTCAATTGTATACTAGCACATTCATCTCATAGATCAACGTATTCACGTAACGATAACAAATCATAATATCAGATATACGAATCATGTTTTAACGTATTAACCCTATTCTAGCATGGCAACTAATAATCACTTAAACAAATACGTCATAAGCACATTCACTAACATATCATATCGTAAATATCTTTCTTCTTCAAAAGGTAACATCGAAAATATATATGGAGTAGCTAGCTCGAATTTTGTGAAGACGCCAGACGCATACCCACATCATTCACGGATAACATATCGATAACGAGATCGGATCTAGGATGCATCCATACGCCCTTCCTACATATTCAAAAATATGCTTCACCATCGAGAGACGCAGAACATCACTCTATCGCCCTAGAGTCATATCGAGAGGTGCATCAACGACACGGACATGGAACCCCCATGACTAGTTAAATATTTGGTTATTATCAACCAACTTAAGTCAAACAGATTTCAAATATAGCACAGATCATAGTCACACACAAGGTCACAGAATCATACCAGATAGTTCATATCATAAGATTCATATTCAGATAGTCAGAAATCATAAGTTCATATCATAGTAGCATATCATATATTCATAAACAGAAGTTCATAACCAGAGGTTCATAATCATAAGTTCATAATCCAATATAGCAGGATTCAACAATATATATATATCAAAGTCTTCATAACATAAGTTCACATCAGATATTGCATAGTTCACTAGAACATAAGTTCAGATAAGTAACGAATCAAACATTCAGGAAAGGGTTCATAGCAATGGCATCGGAAATCCTAATAAGCATGAGAGATATGACGAAGAAGGAAAAACATGAGGGACCTTTATGAAAAGGTCGTAATATCAGACGATAACACAAGTGTCTTAAAGTAAGGCAGAATATCCGCACCTTAAAGCAAATGAGAAAAGCAAACGAATGAGCGAATACGAAGATGTAACGCTCTCCTCCAACGAATCTACACGGATTATGATTTATTTAATACTTATTAGTATAACGGATTAATCTCATTAATACTTTTTAGAGTTGTCGATTATCCTCATTTTTAGTGATGGACGGAATTACAATGTTTTAGAGTCTTAATCATTAATTAGCCAAACTTATAGGTTGCAAATGACAAATGGTAAACTTAAGGGCTTAATATGATAATTATCTTATTTAAGAGTTTATATGATCATCTTTCAAAGTATAGGGTTTACAAATGTCAATAACGGATTTTAAGACTCCCTTTCAAAAATAATTTACATAATCTATAACTTACATGAAATAACGAAATTACACACTTAACTTTTAACCCTAATCACTCCCTATTTAGGTTCTAGGGTTTCCATACTTTTAATATTACTTAATACGCATTTAATTTACATGTTACCTCTTTTAATGATTTATACTTTGACCCGAACGATATGGAAACAAACCGAAGTTACCTCAAAACTCATGCATGTCCTTACGTAATTTATTTACACATGTCGACCCATGATTATTCGAATTACATAATACACCCTTAACATCTTTAATTATACGACCTAACCTTATATTATCGATTTTACACTTTTAGCCCAAAGGTTTTAGAATTTTCCAAAACATACCCTTTTAAGTTAAATACAATTAGAATGGCCCTCTAAATATCCAAAATTACACGCTTAACCCCATACTTATTTTTATACGTTTTGTACCTTTGTTTTACTTTTCACAAAATAACCTTTAAGTTTCAATATTTACAAAACCAACCCAAACCTTTTATGTAAAACCGAATAATGTACAATTCAAGTACAAGCCCTAAACCTAGGTTAAACCAATCATTAGCTCATCATTATTACTTCATTTACTACCCTTAATGATAACAAGAAAACCCTAGTTCTTTATAAACCCTAATCGTCCCTTTTAAATACTTTCCTTTTTCCATGTTTAACCGAACTACAAAACTCAAAACAATTCATACAAGCTTCAATTCATAATGATGTATTTTATTCAGGTCCTATAACATGTAATAGCTTTGGAAAAATCAATTCATGATCTTAAAAATTATTATATGCCCATTCGTTATTTTTATACGATTTTAGGGTTTTAGTTCCAATTAATTCTATACGACTTATTAAACATGCATGGCTAATTTTTATGTGTTCCATATGACTTATAGGACTGAATGTAACATTAAAAACATACCCTTGATGAGCTTTGGTCGTTAGAACAAGAAAACACAAAAATCTCCACTCGCCGAAACCCTAATTGATCCAAAAACTAGCCACGATCAATACAGCAGCTTAGGAACTCGAACACTATTTTTCCCACCTTCTTTACCTTCAAACTTGTCCAAGAAAAATGGTCTCAAGCTCTGGAAACTGGAAGTCGAATTTTTGAGGGTTTTGGGAGTCGGTTTGGGTAAATCGCTAGTTAGGGTTTTTATGTGAACCGAATAATGTATTTATATAGGATTCATAATTTTATTGTGGGCTTTATAATGTATTGGACTTAAAATTAATGGACTCTTAATAATATATATTCATATTGGGCTTTTATTAGTTTTATTCTCTTATAAAAGATAATAATTATATTCGGCCATATTTATAAAATACAATAACTGATTTTATAAAATCATAAACGATAAAACTAGCTTTTCAAAGTGTTTAAAATTTATTTGGATCATATGTGGTATTTCTTATAAATTTTCCGAATTTACATAGCTTATTTGGTATTTTTCAAATTAATCATTCATACTTTTTGATTGTAGGGTATTTTGGTCTTTGTGAACTTTAGAAATTCCGGTATTACAAAATCCGGCTTGCCCTCAAGAGAAAATGGGAATGTAAGAAGCTTAACAAAGATCGGAGGGACATTCTTGTATTTGATGGTAGATGCAATCTTGTTAAACCATCGAATATGAGCATGAGGATCATCCCTTCGAAACCGTAGAATTGACTTGAGGTTACAAGATTCAAGAACCCGCTTTGAGTTCAAAATTTTCACCACAATGGTGGGATAACAATAGCATCTCCATACCCGTGGATGGGTGCACGGAGAAGCTCACACATAGGCGTTCTTCCGCCATGATAACGGAAGTAAGCGTGAAGCAGTCCGGATCTCGATCCGATGAAGGAGCGAAAGTCTACGGACACGCCTTCTTGGAATCTTGACAAGCTCACGAAATGGGCTCACAGATCTAGAAGAGTGAGTGCAAGATACACTAGAGTTAACTCTAAGAGACCTCGAGTTAAGGAGAGGAATGGGAATTATGAAAATATTTTATGAAAATGGGTGAGAAGAATCTTTTGGGTTTTACGGTTCGACACGTATATATAACAACAAAATCAATTAAAACAAAATCGAGGCAAAACAAAGTGAACTTAAACCAATAATCACAAGATGAATGGCTTTTGAAAAAGGTACACCAATCACAAGGACACAAAGGCAAGTTTTAAATCTTTGGTTGGGAACTTATTATGGTCGTACCCCCGTTAGGTAGTACACTTTGCCTTGGTTTGCGGTGGTAATCTTTATGTTGTTATTTATTAAAGAAAATGACAAATCTTTTTGTATTTTTATCTTTGATACATATATAGAAACAAAAGGAAAATATTTTTGTGTTTTATACGTTTTTGGATGTTTTTGGGTTTTTGGAAATATATATAGATATAGATAGATGGATGGATGATATGAACAAAGAGTGAATATTCAAGTTACTAATCTGCTAAACGATAGATAATCAAGACTGACTCCAAGCAATGGCGCCTAAAATTTGATCCGTCCCAAACCGCAAGTTTTATCACGCAAGTCGGCCACTGCGAATGACTAACCGTAACAAACTTAAACATCTGGACACAAATGCAATGAAGATCGAGAGTATAGTGTTTCCTGTCGTTATGTCCCGAGCTATGCGATGAATCACCAAACGATATAGTGATCGAGAGATTTGAATGAGAAAAGAGATCGATTTATTATAACTACGAAAAAGTCTATAAATTACAACGGCTTAAATGCAAATTAAAGAAAGTTAAAAGGATAAAAAATATTAAATAAACGCTATCACTATTTGCAAAATGATGTTTTTGATTTTATGTTTATAAAACCGAATTAAAAACTACGCGACGTCTAAAAGAAAAAATGAAAGCGAAACAATATAAATCCTAAAAATATGAAAATGACATTTTACAAACCTAATGATAAAAGAAAATTTATAGAAAAAGAAAATTATTTTTATAACTATTTATCTAAATATTATTAATTAAAAACTAATTTTAACTATTTAATAATAACCTAAAATACAAGAAAATATGAAATAAAGCTAGAAAAATGAAATTTTGACTTGGAAAATCTAAAATATCAAAGAGAATTTTCAAAACTATTTTGTATTTTTTCGATTATTTTGTATTTTTTATGAATTAAAAACTATTTAAAACTACTTAAATTGCTTAAAAATACAAATTTAACTAAGAAAAATCTGAAAATATTTTTTGGCTTTTTATATTTATCTTAACTTAAGAAATATGAAAAATTATTTTTTTGAAACTTTTACGAATTAATTGTATTAAATGCTAATTAAAATGACTTAAAACTGCTTTTAAATTAAGAAAATACCAAACAGACTTGGAAAAATCAAAATTTAAGATAAGTCTAAAATAATATTCTAAAGCTGAGAAAAATATAAAAGAGAGTGTTGTGTGTAGGATTATGCAACTGCAGTTGTAAGTGCTTATAAATAAGCACTTTTGAATAAGCAAATGAACACAAATAGGTACCAAACTGAAACAGAAGCAATAATATGTTATAAATACCCAAATGCAACTAAATTCAACTATCCTTAACTTTTGAAACACTTACTACCAAGATTTGATGATTTGAGCTTATTTACTAAAAACAGGTTTGAGGTACTAAGTTTAAGCCAAGCAATAAGCTACCTAATAAGCTGAGACATGAAACCAAGAGTGGGAACTTAAACTAGACCTGGCTAAGAACATGTAAAACAAAAACTAGACTTGGACAAGCTCTATTGAGCTCTGTGCAAGGGTTGCACCAAACACAATGCACACTGGGTCAATCACCGAGCTTGTGCATGTGGAAATGAGACCACATTGACAAGCCCTTTGAAGCTTATGAAAATTCACAAAATCGCTAAAATGATAACAAGAAATTAGACCAAGTGAAGTTTAAAAACCATGATTTCACTTAATTTGGCTTAGAAATGAAGCAATGAAAAATCCTCTTAGTTAGGCTCAAACCGGATTTCCACTTTTGACTTTTTGAGCGCTTTTGTAAAATTTGACTTTATTGAACTTTGAAACCGATTTAAAGGACCGAGATTGATGTTAATAGATGAAATGAACTTAATGCAAGCTATGTCTATAAATTTTAAACACAAAACAAGAGTTTGCTTATTAAAATCTCAACAGTTAAACTTTTAAGATGATTTTATGTGATGTTGACTTTGGTTGTTTGCAACACAATATGATTACAGCAATGAGTTCAAATGAACTTAACAAGCATGAAACAACTGATCTCTACCACTGAACTAGCCTCAAATACATTTGAAGCAACAAATCCAAACACCCCTTTAAACACTGATATGCAATCAAAACTGAGATAAACACTTAACTAGCTACTATTAATGATCAAACTGAGTTTAGATAACTTAAATACAACTAATTAAACAGGTATAAACTACTTATAACTACAAATACAAGTTATGCATTGAAACTTTGAAAATCACTTACAAAAGGTCCCAGCCACTATGGCTTGAAATCAGCCAAACCAGAACCTCTACCCTATGTATTTCAACCCATTAACTCGAATCAACCCAAATCTATGCTCGCAACACCAAATTCCATTTCCATTACCCAATGATGAATCGCTTGACTTTTATTGACCAAATTCCAACTTTGCTTGAAACTTAAATACAAGCTTACAAAAGCTATAAGCGACTTATGTAAGCTTGTTTGAGCTAAAATAAGCTAATAAGAGCTTGTGCATAAGAATTTGAAGTGGAAATTTTCAACAGTGACCATGAAACAAGAAATCTTAACATGAACTTGAATTGATACTTAAAAAGAGTTGCAATACACTAAAATACTTTTACTTGATACAATTAAACTGGAAATTACATCTAAGAATCTATTGAAGACTTTGGAATTAAAAAACGACATACATTTTTAAAAAATAAACTAAGTGCTACCACTTTCTTCCTTCTTCTTCCTTCTTTTTATAAACCAGTGAGCTTCTCTCACTCTCTCTTCAAATCTCACTAATAATATGGACCATTGGATGGCTTAGGATGATATTGACCGCTTGATGAAAATTTGGCGCCAAAAATGGTTTAACAAATTGGAGAGGTTGAGTGTTAGGTTGAGGATGCATTGAATGCATCTTGGCTTGGGGTGAGGTGGAGGTAGTAGTGATGATGATGGAGGGGGCGTGAGTTGCAGGCAAGGTGTGATGATGGGGAAGGAAACCGTGAGCTATTTTTATATTTTAAATGGGCGGTTTGGGTGTTGGTTTGACCGGTTTTGACCGAGGGTAATAATAGTGGAAGGGGTCAAAACAGGGGTCAAAAGGCTTATATGGCGGGTGCAAGGGTTTGACAAGGTCCAAAGTGGTTTAAAGGGTATTAATAATCAAGGGCTTGTTTTGTAAATTCGAAAATGCAAGGACCAAAGCTACCAATTTATCAAAGATGTTTCAAGGGACCAAAAGTAACAAGCTTCAATAGTACAAGGACCAAACTTGACATTTTCAAAATTCCAAGGACTATTTTTGCCAAATTTGAAACTGGAGGACCAAACTTGTAATTTCTCAAAACTTTTGATATTTTTCACCAAAGGACCGATTTTGACAACTTATGATTTTAAAAGGACCTTGGTGATTTTACTTTGAAATTAAGTGCCTAGGGACTAAATTTGACAAATTTTGAAACTTGGGGACTGAAATTGCCAATTATGCAAACTTAGCTCATTTTTCATCCGATTTTAAACATTTTGCATCCGAAACATATAAATGCAATTTTGAATATTTTCGTATTTTGATGCATTTCGAGCATTTTTAAACGCTTTGCGATTCAGATTTAACCAAAATGATGAGTATTTACACACTCATCGCTGAACTAGGTTTTATTTCTTATATTTTGAATGCACATGAATAGGATATGGTAACCTTTAAATGTGGGATGGAGCGTGTAAATTAGGCCCAAAAATCAAGGGATTGTCGTGGAGAAAGGGAAGAAAAACGGCCAAGACCAAATCTCCCATAATTTACTTTCCAAAATAAATTGTGCATTTTATTTATTTTATTTTCTAAGTAGCACATGTAACATGTTAATGTGTTATGTAATATTATAAGTTAATTACAAGTTTAAGATTTCCTAAGTCTTGTACAAATTGATTATCATTAAGTGTTCATCGATTAAACGAGCTTGTTATATTTTTGGATTATTATTTGAGGGTATTATAGTCTTTTAAACGCGTTCACGATTTTAGGGTTTTACAGTAAAATTGGGCGAGGAAACGAGTGCTGAGATCATCCCAACTTGAGATGGATCTGGCGGGAAGTCGTTCAAGCTAATTACTAGCTTGGTCTCGTAGAGAGAATTGGAAGAGACGCAAACGCGTGGTCTCCCGTGTGGTAGCATCAAGGTCGATGGAATCAACAATTTTAAGAAAGTCCTTGAGATGTTGATTAGGATCTTGAACGAAGTCCATGGAATGCACATCCGCTTTGCACCAATCGGATGGTGTCGGATCGCAGGCCGTAGTTTGAGCTTGATCGGGAGCTCAATGGTGTTCCAAAGAGCCTTGGTGGCTCGGCCTAGAGTAATCACCAAGAGTTCGCCTCTTGGTGGGTCAATTGGTGGTGGGTCGATGGGAAGTGGTTGATTTGGTGGTGGGTTATCACCTTCCATGATGAAAAGTGATGGGCTACAAACAAAGTCACAAAGAAGGGGATAGACTACAAGGAAGCTAAAAATGAGAAAAATCTTACTTGATAGGAATCAAGCAAGGAAACCTAAACGAGATAAAGATCTAACTAGCTATTCTATGCCCCGCGATGGCGCCAAAAACTTAATGCGCGCACAAGAGCGCTCGGGGTCAAAGGAACTTCCTTTTCTTCGAGCAAGTTTTTCAAGCACCTAGGCAAATGAACCTAATCGTTGTAGTGTAGTATTAGGTAAGCCTCAGGGATTGATATCATTCTCTAGGGGAATAGAAGTGCTAGCAAGAAGTGTATTACGAGAAGGTAGGGGTTGAGGATGATTCTTTTTATCTTTATGTTAGTTTTTTAGAAAGCTAAGGTAAAATCTTGGGGCAATTGGTTTGGGGGGTTGTATTTCTACCGATTACTTCTACTTATCTAATTGTCTAATTATCTAATACTACGGGTAGTCTTATGTCTAATTGATGTGTGCTCGTATGATGATTAAAAATGTGTTTACCTAGATACTATTACTCCCTAGTTATCTCTTATTGGTCGGTTGAATTGTCACACCTTATCTTAACGCGTTGTATTCCTAAGGTCGTAGGGTGTGCATAGTCCCTAACTCTTTGAGATTATCCTTCGGGTTTAGCATACAAAATCCGCAAGCCCTTAAGCTATTTCATTCATAAGCCTCACTTTCACAAAGTATACTCAAGTATTAAACACAATGTATGATGCCTAGTTACACTCCTAAGCCAATTACAATTAAGATAAGAAACAACCTAACAATAATTAATAACTAGGTTTTATAGATCTAAGCAAACACACATGAAATTAAGCTAGACATGGTAAACAAGCAAGCATACACACAATCAATTGAAGACATAATGATACTTTGGATTAAAATACTTATCTCGATGTGTAAAATAGGGTTTGGGACCCTAAGATACTATCCAAATCGGACTAGAAATGTTTAGGTTATCTTCTCCAAAAGTATACCTCCTTAAATGCAGTGAAAATCAATTTATATATAGATTTACACTTGACGGCGCCACTTGTGGATGGGACGCCACCGTCATTAGGGTTTTCGTCTTAGACAAGTCATCAATGGAAGGCGCCACCTTAGAGTTGTGACGCCGCGGTCTTGATTGGGACGTCGTCGGGATTCTGGATCTCGGCCGTTTGAGATGAAAAATTCTGAGTGACACCCTTGTTCTTCAAAGCTCGACGTCAAAGTTATACGAACAAAAATTCCACCGAGCCGTCTGGTGCATGTTTTGATAAAGTCTCTATATAGGGATGGCGCCGCCTTTGATTGGGACGCCACAAATTGCTTAGCGACTTGAGTGGCATCGATCTTGACTTTGCCATTTTCTTTATATATTCGCTCCTTTTCGTCCAAATGTGCATCATTCTAGCATTTTGCTTCCAAGAGACCTAAAAGTGAAAAGGAACGAAATTAAGCAAGAATGGACATAAAGTGGTCGATTAAGGGCTTAAATTACCCTTAAAAGCGCACGCTTTAAATCCTTATCATTGATCTATATGCATTTGCTAGATTTCAATTGATTTGGGCTCATTTGGATGTAGGTTTGACGAAAAGACAAAAGTTTGAATTATGACGTGGATAGATGACGTTGTCACCTCGGCATTTAACATCTTCACCTCTAAAGCTTGATGCCATCAACCCAGTCGGTGCAAAAAATCCTAAGTCCAAGATGCCTAGCTAACGTCACGCCTCTTGATTCCTATATATGTTTTTGTTGTTTTTCATAATACGTGTGCAAACTTTAGGACTCAAACTCTAGCCAATTTTTATGAGTTTTTCAATTAGTTCCTACATTGTAACTCAAACTGGAAATCACATTGAAAGCCTCCTTTACATCAGGTAAAGGATCTCTAGCTAAGATATTACTCCTAATTGATTGATAAACCGCATTTAAGCCCATTAAAAATTGCATAAGTCTAATCAGCTGAATATGTTTTAAAACACCTTCATAAGCAGCACAAGTACAAGCAGGTAACTAAGTCAATGTGTCAAACTCTCTCCAAATAGAGTTCAACTTATGATAATAAATCAGGAACATATGAGTCACCTTGTTTTACAGAATGAATTTTACGCATCACATTAAAAATAACACAACCATCTATCTTATCATAGGTCTCTTGTAACTCAGTCCAAACCTCAAAGGCAATTTCAGAATACCCTGCCCTAAGTTAAACTCAGGATGTTAATACAAATAAACCATACAAACGTTTATTTATATTTTACGATATTATAATGTTTTGTCGATAACAAACGTAAAATCATTTTAACGAAATAAATAACATATGTAAAAGCTTTGAGCCAATAGTTTACTAACATACTTTTACTAAACATATTAAAACCATCAAAACATGTTTAGGTAAATAAGTTATATAAAACTAAAGACATTTTTTATAAAACACTTACAAGTAATATTGTTTACTTACATTTTATAAAAATGTATATGTACTTTGTATATGTTCTAATGGGTAAATAATGGATAAAAACCAAAGTCCATAACCCATGACCCAAGACCCAAGACCCATGATCCATTGACTAGGTACAATGAATCTTTTTGAGTAAGAACCAAAGTCCATAACCCATACCCATGGAGCATGATCCATAACCCATGACCCATTGCATGACATCATGCATGAAGTCATGTTGGATATTATCCATGATCCATGACCCAAAGTCCATGACCCATGACCCAAGATCCATAACTCATTGACTAGGTACATTGCATCTTGTTGGGTATCCATGATCCAAAGTCCATGACCCACGGTACATAACCCATAACCCATAACCTGGTTTGCAACCCAAAATCTGGACTAAATCGACCCAAGAGGCGGATCCTGTGAATTGCAATCGCCGGATCCTCGGTGAGGAATCCACCGAACCGTGGGATAATAGGCTTTTTCACGTAAATAGTGAGTCATTTCTCTCTTGCTCACTACCACACTTAGATATACTTTCTCTATATTCTAACCTCTCTAACCACGGATCCAAAGGATCATTCTATGTAGTTTTATCCTTATGTGATTCTCACGTTCCTCTTAAAGGCGAGATCACCACCTCTTGAAGACGCTCAAGCTCAAGGTCATGAGTTGCTAAGCTTCGTCATCATCAAGACCATCAAGTGCATCTTGTTGATAGTTCTTTCTCGAAAACTAGAAGGGGGTTGAATAGTTTTACCGCTTTAAAACTTCCTTTTAAATACTTAGATCGACTTATGTCAATCTATGTTAGGTTTTTGGTTCCTTGAATCATGAATTACTCTAATCATCGGAACCACGGACAAAGTGTTGATGTAACCACGATGTAAGTATGTAACCATCGATGAAGACAACCACGGCTAGTAGTAATGTGTAACCACGGACGATATATTGTAACCAAATGCTAGTGTCTTGTATAGTCGGTTTGGTTTATTGTATTAGATAAATATAGAAAAGATATTTATCTTGTAGGTTACGATTGTATAATGTATAGGACTCCTTAGCCTATAAAAGGAGATCCTAGGTTAGGTTAGATATACGTAAGTTTTATATCTAAGGTCGATACACTTCAAGGTTGCAAAACCCTAATACCGTAAGAGTATTCGATTAATAAATAATATTGAGGTGTTGAATGTTAAGCTGCTCTTCTTCTTAAGATTAAGTGTTAAATTCGCGTAATACTTATTAAGCTTTTATTCTAAGTCGGCTTCTATATAAGATCGTTTGCTCATTTGGGATCAACAAGTGGTATCGAGCTTGTGATCTAGAAACCGTAACCAAGAAGAGGTCAAGTTAAGTTTTGCTAAAGTAAGATAAGATGTCTCGACTAAACTCACATGGTGATCGCTTAAAGGTACCCATGCTCAAGCATGGTGAGTATCAAATCTGGAGAATGCGAATGAGGCAATACATTTGCATGATTGATTATGCTACGGGATGTTGTTGAAAAGGAGACACTCTTCCTAAGAAGGGTGAGGATGGACCGGAGATTGCTATTGTTAGTGAACCCGATAAAGCTAAAGGAAAATGGAGATCAAAGCTCACAGTATTCTTTCTATGGGAATACCTAATGAGTTTGCCTTGGACTTTGATCAATATGAGTCGCTAAAGACTTATTGGATGCTCTTGAATTAAGGTTTCTTTGGTAATGAAGCTACTAAGAAGTCAAGGATGAATATGCTCAAGCATCAATTTGAAACCTTCAACGCTCTTAGTGGAGAAAAGATTGATGGCACATACAATAGACTTCAAAACTTATTAGCCAATCAAGTCATGAATTACAAGTTTCTTCAAGAAGATATTAATTTGAAGTTCATTAGAAGTTTATCATCCGAATGGGCTATTCATACAATTGTGTGGAGAAATAAGGAGGATTTTGCTACTATGACTCTTGACAATCTCTTCAAAACTTGAAGGTTTATGAGTCCGAGAATAACTTTGCTCACTCATCTTCTCGCTCATCAAAACATTGCTTTTGTATCCACTAATCACAAAAGCCCACAAGATGTATCCATCGCTGCCTATGGTATAACCACGGCTATTGCAAACAATACCACCGCTAGTGATAATGTCGCCGATGGTGCAATGTGTTTTTCATCGATTTAACTACCGATTGTTATTGTGGTTGAATCAAGATCCGATCAAATTGATCCCGATGATCTTGATGAGATCAATCTTCAATGGCAAATGGCAATGTTGACTCTCCAAGCAAGAAAGTTTCGAGAAGGACCGGAAGGCAGGTTAAGTATGATGGTCAAAGGAGAGCGGGATTCGACAAAAGCAAGATGGAGTGCTTTAGCGCAAGAAGAAAGGTCACTTTGCTGTGGAATGTCGAGCTCCTAAAAGAATTGAAGGCATTCAAGACAATGAAGAGCCTCACGGTTCTTGACTTTGGTTGCTCGGGATGGGATTGGTGATTATGATTGGAGTGATCAGTTGAAGAAGGTCCTAATGCAACTTTTCTTGCTAGTGAAGCTTCAAAGGAGCATAACTTTGCTCTAATGGCCTATGCTTCATCTTCTCGGTTCGATTCGAGGTATCTAATGATTCTAAAACATCTACTTGTTCTTTCAAATCATGTTATGATAACTTAGAATCTCAAAAAGCTATCACTGAGAGCATGAGAAAAGAAGTAGAAAGATTGGCTCTAGATAACTTAGGATATAGAGTTGGTCTAGAGGGTGTGGAAGAGAAGCTAAAATTTTGTATTAAATGTGAGTTTGAGTATGTAGAAAAGATCAATATACTAGGTGGTGAAATTGATCTTAAAGATAGAGAGATTAAAATGCTTAAAGATAAACTAGTAGAGGCAGAGAGTGTAAAACAAAAAGCCCTAGATGAAAAAGAAAACATGTAGTTAGGGTTGCTAAAACACAATATGCTTCGATCTAGTAAATAAGCCAATAGGTCAAAACCTGCTCAAAGATGGTATCGGTCTAGGATACAATGATATGCCACCACCCTCTTTAATGAAACATGCACCACCGCTAAAGAGTCATCATTTAGTAGTGAATTCGGTTTTAACAAACCTGTAGAAGTGATAAATAAGGTGAAACACCTAAGATAAGCTCGATAAGTTATCCGATGCTCCCATAATAGAAGATTGGGAATCGACTACGAGGAAGATAGTATTGAATCAACTAAGACCAAGAGATAGAGAAAGTTAAGAAAGTTGATTCAAAACAAGTCAACCTTGTACCTAGATTTGGAGCTAAAGTTACCAAGAAAGTAGTAGAGTATGTGGAAATACCTAGGAATGATGAATCAATATAAACCTAGGGGTAATCAAAGAAGCTTAAATTGTCTAATTTCTAGCAGATTAGGTGATGAGTTTCAATGTGTTAAAAGGCTTGTTTTGTATGTGGTAGTTTTGAACACTTACAGAGAAATTGTAATAAAAACAGACCACAAGTATGGAATCATTGGAGGAGGGTTAATCATCAAAAATTTTCAAGGAAAACAAACCCTCATCCAAACAAAAACATGATTCCTATAGCAGTGTTAATGAGGAATGGGAATACAAAATCAATTGTCACTGCTTCTCCCAAATGGGTTCCAACCACTGCTAAGCAAAGTGTAAACACGGCTAAGCAAAATCAAACCACTGATAAGCCAAATATCACCACAGATAACAAAGAAGTTTTAAAAATTCCAAAGGTGATAACTGATACAGTGGTTGGAAATTATTTTTATGTTGTTAAGGCCTCACTAGTTGGCAATGGAAACCTAAGACCAAGGTTTTACATCATGTCAATCGTGCATCAATGGACCTAAACAAATTTGATTATATTGATGCAGGCGGACTAAGTCAAGATTGGCTTGGGTCCACAAAAGGAACTAACTTGTTTAAATTCATGTGCGGGGCAATCTACAAGATGAGCTAAAGGACAAAAGAGTTTTTGATAGTGGTTGCACTGGGCACATGACTTGGGATGGGAGCAACTCGAAGATTTTAAAGCTTTTGATGGAGGATATGTGGCTTTTGGCAATGATCCAAAGGGAGGAAAGATACTTGGAAGAGGCACAATCGTATCAGGAATTTGGACTTTGAAAAGTCTACTTGGTACTGAGGACTTAAGTACAATTTATTCAAGTGTTTCTCAAATGTGTGATAAGAAAAACGGGTACTTTTTGGTGAAACTGAATGTGTGGTATTGTCACCGAGTTTAAGATGCACGATGAGAAGTTTATCTGACTTAGGGTACCTAGGAAGGAAAACATATATTGTTTTGATCTTAAAGATATAATTCCTAATAGGTCCTTAACTGCTTGTTTGCTAAAGCATCTCGTGGATGAGTCTAAGTTATGGCATAGAAGATTAGGTCACCTAAATTATAAAACAATCAATAAACCGGTAAAAGGAAACTTAGTGAGAGGGTTACCTTCTAAGGTTTTGAGTGTAAGGAAGCGTGTGGCTTGTCAAAAGGAAAACAACATAGAGCTTCTTATAAGACCAAAACTGTCAACACCATTTCACAACCACTGTTTATGCTTCGTATGGACTAATTTGGACCTACTTTCGTCAAGAGTTTGAACCATAAGCAGTATTGCCTAGTTATCACTGATGATTATAGTAGATTTTCTTGGGTTTACTTTTTGGCTGCTAAGAGTGAAACTAGTGAGATTCTCAAGAGTTTCATTACTAAGATAGAAAATCTAGTAAATCATAAGGTAAAGATAATCAGATGTGATAATGGAACTGAGTTTAAGAATGTAGTGATGAATCGGTTTGTGTAGATAAAGGTATAGAGGCAGTTTAGTGTTGCTAGAACACCACAACAAAATGGTGTAGTCGAAGGAAAAATGTAACACTAATTGAGGTCGCTAGGACTATGTTGTCGAGTCTAAGTTACCAACTACCTTAATGGTCAGTAGGCACCGCATGTTATGTGCGAGAATAGAAGTAAGGTAGTAAAGCCTCATAACAAGACCCCTATGAGTCGTTACATGATAAGAAGCCAATGATTGCATTCCTAAAACGTTTGGGAGTCTGTTACTATCTTGATTACCATAGACTACCTAGGCAAGTTTCAAGAAAAAGGCGATGATGGATACTTTTAGGCTACTCTTAAAATAGTAAAGCCTTTAGAGTATACAATAGGAGGACTAGAATTGTTGAAGAGAATCTACATGTTCAATTTAGTGAAAAGACTCTAGTGTTGAGACCAAAGGACCGGGCCCGGCTATTTAACATTGATATGCTAACCAAATCTATGAATTATGAGCCTATCATTGCGGGAACTTCCACTAGTGTTGATGCAGTACTCAAAAGGATCTCGATGCGTACAATTTCTAAGGAAGCTGATTCTCCTAAAGAGTTCTATTTGTTTGAAAAGTGGAAAGCTAGTTTTGTCTCACCCATCACTGATAAGCAAGGTCCCACTGATAATGATGTCTTGAATACTGGAGGCAATGTTGATCATTATCAAGATAAGGATGAGTTATTGAAAGATAATTCAGTGTTGGTAGAAGAAATTGAAAAGAAGAAAAAGCATGCTGAAAGCACTGCTAAGTCAAATGTAAGCACGGATAGAGATAATGCAAGCACGGCTAAGCCAACAACTTCTACCACAGTTATCACAAGTGAAATCCCTGCTGTAAGTACTAATAGTAGTACCTTCTTTGGACCACATGCAAAGCCATTACATGGTGAAGAGGAGTATCCACATGATCCTGATATGCCTGCTTTGATTGAAATTGATACTCCTATTGATGATGAAGACATGGATGATTTCTTCAATGTCGATTTATCAAATTTGGAACATGTCATTCATGAAAGTCACATTACCTCAACAAGGATACACAAGATTCATCCCAAGGAACAAATACTTGGAAACTTGAATACTCCAGTTCAAACAAGAAGCAAGGTTAAGAACACTGAACCCTTTCACGAACATGGGTTCTTTGCAAGATCACTTCACAAAAGAAATAGTCATAAAGATCGCAAAATTGCTGTTTGCTTGTTTTACGTCTCAAAAGGAGCCCAAGAGAGTGGAAGAAGCTTTATCAGAAGAAGGCTGGGTAGAATCAATGCAAGAGGAGCTTTTACAGTTTAAGCTTCAAGAAGTTTGGACATTGGTAGATCTTCCAAATGGTAAGAGGGCAATTGGGACAAAATGGGTGTTCAGAAATAAAAGGGATGAAAGAGGTATTGTTGTGAGGAACAAGTCAAGGTTGGTTGCTCAAGGATACACACAAACTGAAGGTTTGGATTAGGATGAAGTGTTTGCTCCAGTTGCAAGAATTGAGGCTATTCGATTGTTTTTAGCTTATGCTTCATTCAAAAACTTTGTTGTGTATCAGATGGATGTTAAGAGTGCATTTCTGTATGGCACAATTGATGAGGAGGTTTATGTTTGTCAACCTCCTGGTTTTGAAGATCCTGATCATCCTGACAAGGTCTACAGGGTGATAAAGGCTATGTATGGTTTGCATCAAGCTCCTAGGGCATGGTATGAGTGCCTGTCCACTTATTTGATGGACAATGGGTTTAAAAGGGGACTAATTGATAAAACTTTGTTCATAAGGAAGCACAAAGATGATATTTTATTGGTTCAGGTTTATGTAGATGACATCATCTTTGGCTCAACCAATAAGGAGCTATGCAAAGATTTTGAGAAGCTTATGCATGATAAGTTTCGGATGAGTTCTATGGAGAACTCACTTTCTTTTAGGGCTACAGGTTCAACAAAGGATGATGGTATCTTCATTAGTCAAGACAAGTATGTAGCGAGATGTTTGAAGAAGTTTGGATTTCGGGATGTGAAGAGTGCTAGTACACCTATGGAGACTCGTAAACCATTGCTACCGATGATGGAAGTACCAGAGTTGATCAGAAGTTGTATAGGTCCATGATTGGATCTTTGATGTATCTTACTGCATCTAGGCAGATATTATGTTCTCGGTATGTGTGTGTGCAAGATTTCAAGTTACACCTAATTCCTCACACATGAATGTGTTAAGAGAATCTTTAGGTATCTTATGGTCATCCTAAATTGGGCCTTTGGTACTCAAAGGATTCTCCTTTTGATTTGGTGGCCTACACATATAGTGACTATCTTGGTGCTAGTTTGGATAGGAAGTCTACTTTGGAGGATGTCGGTTTTGGGAAGCGGACTTATTTCATGGCGTGTAAAAGCAAACCATTGTGGCTAATTCTACAACCGAAGTTTAATATGTAGTGCGCTAGTTGTCGTGGTCAAGTTCTTTGGATTCGTAATCAATTGCTTGGATTTTGGGTACAATTTTATGCATACTAATATTTACATTGATAATAACAAGACAATTTGCATTATTAAAAATCTTGTTTTACATTCTAGAACTAAACATATTGAGATAAGACATCATTTTATTAGAGATTGTAATGAGAAAAGGTTGATTCAAATGGTAAAAATCCACCGATTTCAATGTTGCCGATCTTCTCACTAAAGCTTTTGATGTGGGAGGTTTCAAAGACCTTGTTGTTAGTATTGGAATGATTAATCTCTAAATTCTCAAATTGTTTTGTACCGGTTTGTATAAATATTGACCTGTTATTATGTAATCTTAGTATTGCTATCTCTGCTTCTATCCATCGATAGTGTTGTGTCTAACCAACGATAGTATTGTTCAAACCATCGCTAGTTGTTCGTGTTTCTACTAACCATTTTGCGATAAAAGATAAGTCATTATAGAAGCTAACAAGCAATCGGGTTACATTGTTCATTCATTCATCAAAACAGTTTACGACTTACGACTTACAATGAAACTTCAAGTGCTAATTAAAAGACTACCTCTATACATGATTTCCTAATACTATCCTCACCGTTGGATATGCATGATTCTTTGGATATGCATTTATCATATGCATGACCAAGACGACGGCGACTAAGGATCAAAATGGGAAGGATGGCTTGATGCAAACGAAGATGATGAAGATGAATACATGAGATGAAGCACAAAGGACATAGTCATATTATACTTGCATCTATCGATTTCACCAAAAGCATCACTCCATTTTCCTTTTTCCTTCCCTTACGATATGTGAAGAAGCACCACAACTGGTGCAGAAGACCAAGAACCACCTCTCTGTTCTTTGGGAGTGGTGGATTTCTTCTCGTGGTTTTGGTTGGGGTTTGGATGATGAAGGTTTGGGGTTTGAAGTTCTCTTCTTAGAGGAGATATCAGAGTCTTCAGAAGCCTCACTTGATGGAAGAAATGGGGATTTTAATGGTTGTGATTCTTGTGGAGGCGCATCGACCGCCTCGAAGATGTTTCTTCATCTGTATCTTCATAGGGTGATACATACGAACTTAAAGAAGAGCTATCTTCTCCTTTTCTTGGATTGCTTGACAAATAGTTCTTTTCCATCTCTAGACCGTTGGAGGAGGTGTTGTTATCGATGAAAGACCGATTGGGTTGGAACCGCCATGATTGGGGTTCTTGGACAAATTAGGGTTTGATTTTGATTAGTGTGTGCGTTATATGAGATTAAGGGTTCTTTTATAAGTGGAGTTTAGGGTTATGGAAGTAAATAAAGGCGTGTTAAAGGTGGTTGGAGAGTTAATGAGTTTCTTGGGCTTTGAATTTGAATTAGTTCTAGAAGTTGACCATATTGACTTATCTGTTCAAACCACTGACGGTCTTATGGAACCACTTTTGATTCTTACTAACCACCGATACCAATAACCTTCTTCTCTCGTGTTTGTTTTGTGTTTTGTCTTGCGGTATGAAGGATTTGTGTACATAGGCGCCGTGTGTTAGGCGCTTATGTTTGTTTAAAAAATGATTTCTGTGTCATCCTTCATATTTTTGTGAGATATCTTTCATAATAACACAGCTTTGCTTGCTATAATTCTTGGAAGTGTGTTTGCAGTGTTCCTCTGTATCCACGGATGGTTTGTATCTAAACTCGGATAGTTGTTCTGCAACCGCGGATAGCTTTTTGTTAAAGTTGGATACAACAGGGGCTGCTTGGTAACTTTTGCAAAGTATATTATTTCCCCAAATCACGGATGGATCATTTATTTGATCTTCAAAACACTTCCATTGGCGCTCACTCCTAACCCTAATCACATCTCTCTGCATAATTCACAAAACCCACATCATAATCCTTATTCATCACAATGGCTGAAAAGTATTCCACTTCACAAAATCTTGTTGCTATTCTTACAAAGAATGATCGATCTGAAGGGTTTCATCAAATGATTGATTTCCTTGTTCACAGTCCTATTCACTATGCCTTAACTGTTACACCAACCATTTTTAAAGCCTACATACATCAGTTCTGGAGGAATGCTAAGCTTGAAAAGGTTGATGGAGTCGAAGTGTTTGGCACCGTTGTAGATGGGCATGCTATTTCTGTTTCTAAGGAGATCATTAGGGATGTTTTAAAGTTTGATGATGCTGAAGGTGCTGATAATCTTTCAGATGTTGAGATTGTTGCTGGTTTGGAAAGGTTAGGTTATACTCACAGAGGTGAAAAGGTATAATATTTTAAGAGTTTGTTTTCAAAACAATGGAAGTTTCTTATTCATACCTTGTTGATGTGTATGAGTAATAAAACCACAGGGTTTAATGACTTTCCTTCCAAAATTGCTACTGCTATTATTTGTTTGTCTGATGGAAGAAAGTTCAATTGGTCTAAGATGATATATGAGGGGCTAGTACAAAACATTAGGAAGAAGGGTAAATACTATTTATATCATAGGTTTGTTCAACTGATTGTGGAAAGTCAAATAGAGGAGCCTATTGAACATTCTCAGGAGTATGAAGTTAATCATATGCTTTCTAGGTGGTTGAAGGGCACTGAGCTACCTCAGGCTAGTGCTAGTGGTGTTGCTAATGAGGCTGTCACAGGTGGTGAAGGTGACATGATTGGACGGGCTTCCACTACTGATTCATGCTTTGTTGATGGTCAGGAAAGTGGAAAACTCAATCAGACCCAACCTTTGGCAACTCCTAATGTGGAGAGTTCCTTGGAACTTAACACGGGTGGAGGAATCCCTAGCCACTTGGCTAATACAGGGTGCATAGATGTTCAGGCTCGGTCTGATGCTATGTTTACTATATCCAATGATTCACCTCTCAGAGTAGTTAACACAGCTCGAAGTGATGAGGATAGGTTGGAACTTGAACATGAATTGACGGATTCTGAGTTTGTACATGATGACTTTTCCAATGAACCACCTCTCGGACCAGTTCACACAGGTCGAAGTGGGGAGGATATTCTTGAATGGTTAAATGAATTGACGGGTCAATATGCTAAAATGGAGAAGATGATTTCGGGTCTACAGGAGTTGGTTGTGTTTCAAGGTAAGGATATTCGGCAATTGAAGCACAGGGTTTTGGTTTTGGAGAAGATGAAAAGGCTTGGGGTTGTTGCTTTAAGGAAGCTAAAAAGAATGAAAAAGAAGGTGGACTCCTCTCCAGCTCTGAATATGAAGGATGTATCCAACCAGGGTAGGAGTGAAGGCAAGAATTCAGGGGAGGCTGGTGATATAGCTGTTAATGTACCTATGGATGAAGATGTTGATAGTGGAGACCAAACATTTTTGGTATTTGATAAAGATGGGAATGAGGCAGTTCTTGAAAATGTGAAGAAAGTTGTAGAAGATGTAGTACATAACACAAACACTGATGGTATGTCTGAAACCACGGTTAGTACTCTTCTAACCACCGCAAAGAATGCATATGGTAACTATAACTACTACAACTATACCTACTACAACTATACCCATCGCTATCATCACCACTTCCACTATTGTCACAACTCTCTCGAATCACAACCTAAGTCTAAAGAAGTTGAGAAAGAAGTCGCAAGTACCTTGATAAATTTAAGCAAAACCTCATCTATATCTACATCGCCATTGCACCTGCTTTATCATTCAATCTACCCAACTAAACCCAAATCCAGGAGGAAAAGTTTAGTTATTGGTGAACCTTTGAAGAAGAAAGTGGTTCAAACGATATTGGTAAAGGTAAAGGGGTTGCATCGCGAATTGAAGTTTAAAAGTAAATGAACAAGAAGCTTATGATGCGTAGTATGCTAAAGTCTTGTAGGCGAGGATCAAGCGCTTTTAAAGAAAAGAAAGCAAGATGAAGAGGAAGCTAGTCAGAGATGGTTAGTTATATGGTATGAATCGCAAAACTATCTTGAAGCTTCTGAGTTAATGAGTAATGAGTATACTGCACAAGAATGGGCTTTTTTGGATGATGAGGAAAAAGCTAGACTTTTGGGTACATTGGCAAGGAAGGTTGGTAAAGAAAAGAAGCAAGTTGTAAGAAAGAAACCTCCTTCAGTTGCTCAGATGAGGAATGTATTGATGAAGATTATTAAGAATTCTGGCATACATGTCTCTGATACTCTTAGTAGGTGTTCATTTGAAAGAATTTTAAAGATTTATGAGAGGTGTATGAGAATTAATCATGATGATTACTGTCCAATGAATTCTAAAAAGGAGGAAGAGTGGATTAAAAAGGATGATGAACGGATTCAAAGTAAAAGAAAGAGAAAATCTGAGGTTCAAGAGACATCTGATTCTAAAAGGTTGAAATTAGTTGCAGATGGTAATCAAATTATTTCTTATGAGTTTGAGCTTAATGGGAGTGAAGGAGTTTGGAAAATTCAAAGACTCAATAGTGAAGGAGTTTGGAAAATTCAAAGACTCAATAATGAAGTTTATGAGTATAATAAATTTTCACAGATGCTTCAGTATTTTGATAGAGATGATTTGATGAATCTTTGGATACTTTACATGAATAAGTTTGTTGAAGTACGTCCAAATGATTATCATGAGAGACTGGTTTACCATCATTTGAAGATTTTATTTGAACCTACTCATGATGAACCTGAATGGAAAGGACTCTACAATGGTCAAGTTACTAGATGGTTTTTATATCAAACTTGTGGAGTTCATGTTTTAACTGTTTATGGAGAAATTATTCATATGCTTGTAGAAGGTGATTATCCTCAACTGAATAAGTATCCAGCAGCTTATTACTCGATGTTGAAGCTCGGTTGTATCAAGATGTTAGTACCTTATGATGGTCAAGCTTAAGATTTGTTGTCAAGTATGAGAACATTCTTAAAATAGTAAGTGTTTGGCTACATCCTCCATTTCAGATGTTTTGAGCTTAAAAGAAACTTGAGAATTCTGTTGGAATTTATCAAGTTTAGGGGAGGATTGTTGGGTTTTTGGTTCCTTGAATCATGAATTACTCTAAGTACTGGAACCACGGACAGAAGTATGTAACCACTGATGAAGACAACCACGGCTAGTAGTAATGTGTAACCACGGACGATATATTGTAACCACTGCTAGAGTCTTGTATAGTCGGTTTGGTTTATTGTATTAGATAAATATAGAAAAGATATTTATCTTGTAGGTTACGTATTATATAATGTATAGGACTCCTTAGTCTATAAAAGGAGATCCTAAGTTAGGTTAGATATACGTAAGTTTTATATCTAAGGTCGATACACTTCAAGGTTGCAAAACCCTAATACTGTAAGAGTATTCGTATTAATAAATAATATTGAGGTGTTGAATGTTAACTGTTCTTCTTCTTAAGATTAAGTGTTAAATTTCGCGTAATACTTATTAAGCTTTTATTCTAAGTCAGTTTCTATATAAGATCGTTTGCTCAACTGGGATCAACAATCTATTTGGTTGTTTATGTTGGACGTTGATAGATAGATATATAAACGTGTAATGAAAGATAAAGAGTTAGAAGCACATCACCACGACACAAGTATTCATAGTGGTTCGGCTACAAGGACACCTTCCTTGCCCTACTCCACTCCCCGAGTCACCTACTCGAGAGTTCGTAAACACTACACCAACTCCTTATGGCGGAGAAGCCTTCACAACGTTGCATAACCTTTTTCTGGTACAAAGCTAAATACCGAGTTCCTTCACACAAAGGTGAACCACACCTAACACAACGTCGCCTACCCTTTATACGGTGCTAGGCTAACCACCAAGTTCTTTTACCCTTTATTAGGTACTAGGCTAAGCACCTAGTTCCATTACTATGGAGGAACTACTACCCTTCACAACACAACACCTAATATCAAGGAGATCCACTCCTTGTTACAACACCATTAAGGATATCACCATCCTTAGAAATAAACAAATACGTATATGTATAATGATGTACCTCATCGATTATACGACCTAGGCATTCTTCCCAAATGCCATTTGATTTGATTCTTAGGCATCCTTCACTAATGCCTTTGACACAACGCTTGGCACCCTTCACTAATGCCTTCGTCTTGACACCTTTAGCATTCTCCACTAATGCTTTGACACGGATGATAAGCACCTTTCACTAATGCTTTCATCTTGACACTTTTGGCATCCTTCACAAATACCTTTAACCCAACATCTACGATGGAAGAAAGAACTATCAATGATGAGTATGCAAATACTCATCATTTTTGTACCTTTTAGACTGCAAAAACATCTGAAAACACTCAGAAATGCATCAAAATGATAAAAATATCACAAATAAGTGTTTTATGTGTTTTAAACGCAAAATACCAAAATCTGTGAAAACGTATCAAGTTTGCATAATTGGCGCTTTAGTCCTCAAGTTTCAAAAGTTGTCAAAACAAGTCCCCTGTAAATCAAAATAAAGCAAAATATCATTTAAGGTCCATGGGATTCAAAAGTTGTCAAAACAAACCCTTCAAAGTTTAAAATTACAAAATGACAACTTTAGTCCCTTAAATTTAAAATTGTCAAAATAGTCCTTGGTAAATTTAAAAAGTGAAAATAATCAAAAGTAAACCTTGTACTATTCATATATGGCATAATTGGTCCTTGTGTTAACTTTGGAAACTTGTCAAATCAGGCCCTATACTTTCGAAATTACAAGAATGGTCCTTGTATTAAAACCAAACCGGACCCAAGCTGGCCGCCCAAGTCACAAGCCCAACCCAATCAACTTGAACCTTGGACCTTGACCCCGAACCTTGAGCCGGTAAAACACTTGAACCCCTATTTTGAACCCTTCCTATTAATAATACGGGTCAAAAATAGTCAAACCCGAAAACCACCTCCACTGCTTCATCGCCCTCTACCTCACCGCAAAACCAAAACCGTAGTGGTTTCTCCACCTCACCACCACCTTTCCATTGTTTAACCACTCCCCTAACACCTCCACAAACACCCAAAGTTCATTAATTGTTAAAACACCTCAAAGAACTTTTGCGCCAAAATGCCAAATGGACAGTTGTGATGAATTGAAGGATCCAATGGTTGGAAAGAAGTGGGAAACATTAGGAGATGTCGATAAAGCTTAAAAGATCTTTATAAAGAAGAATGAAGCAATGTAGATAGGTATCTAGTGTAATTTAGTTTATGTTATGTCGTTTTAGTTAATTTTCAAATTCCAGTGTAATTTCAAGCTTTCAAGTACTGTTTTTATCAATCTTAGTGTATTGTGAACCTTTTCAATAATCAATTTCAGTTTTAAGTACCCTTTTAAGTTTATGCAAATTTACTTGCTTAAATTCTCAAAAATGTTTGAATGTTGTTGTTAGTTGTTGTTAAGGACTTATAAGCCCATATAAGCTCCTTATATAGCTTATGAAAGCTATTAGATACCTTTAAAATCCAGTTTATAGTTAAAACTTAAAAATTCATAAAAATCAAGAAAAATAGGTTAAAAATCAAAAATCAAAAGAAATGAAGATCACAATTTGGAGCGAGGTAAATTTTGATGGCCTTGGGTTTGAAGCTTAGTGGTAAGCTATTAGGGTTGATCTTTGGACCTTGTTCTGTTTTCGGCTAAATTGAAGTTGTAAGCCTTTTTAAGCAATTTTGCATTTCAATACATAAGTAGCTTAAAGCTTAAATCTTTGTATGTTTATGTTTCGAGTTGTAGTTAAGTAGAATTAAACATTAAAACAAGATACTTGTTCTCTAGAATTGGTAGGTGTTAAAATCTTAGTTTAACGATCTTAATAGCATAATTGTCATTCTTGAGTTCTATGTTGTTATTATTATTTTTAATGCTTCTTCGGTCTCATTAAATGATAATATAAGGTTTTGAATCAATTGCATGGTCTTAATCTATGAAACCTTTTGAAAATCACAAAATCAGTTTGTTAAAAGGTTGTTTGGATTTACTGTGTTAACTGTGGTAGAGGTTGTTTGTGTTGTTGTTTGTGGTTGTTACATGTCATTTTAGTTCAAAACAACTCAGTGCAATCATAAAATACTGTCCTTATTTGATAAAAAGTCAAAATAGTTTTAAATCTCTATTTGATAAGTCACTGTTAGGATTTAGATTGACAACTTCATCATAGTTGTTCATAACCTGTTAACCTAGCTTAATTTCATCTTATTTTAGCTTAATATAACATAATCAGTGAGTAGGATCAATCACAAGTTCATATAAGTCAACTATTTAGTTTAACTTAAAAAGTCAAAATTTCAGTTTAGTAGTTTTTGAATAAACTAGATAATTTTATATAGGATTTAATATTAAGTTTCATGTTTTATGCTTGTGGGATATTAATATTTAGTTGCTCATCTTCATCATAGTATTTTTTATAATTTCTAGTTAGCTTATTAAACTGCTTATTTATTGGTTTCTTTTAAGCCCTTTTCTAAAAAGGTGCCCTGTGCACAGCTGATTGAGTCTTTTTCACAAGCTAATAAAAAGCTCATTAGTGAACCTTAGCTTGTGTATTTTGGCTTTTTGGAAAGCTAACCTAGCTGTCTTAAAGTTCCAAGCTTATTTTTTTACTTTCTAGCTTATTTGGTAGGACTGCTTATAGCTTTTTGTTTGTCCCATTTCCTTTGTACACCGAATTCTCAATGTAATACAAGCTTTTTCTCAAGCCTTTCATAAGCTCATTTGTGGTTTCCACAGAGTGAGCTTGGACTTTTGGAGCCCACCAACCCATCTTGCTACCTCGGTCCTTATTTTGAGCTTTTCAAATTATTTCATAAGCTTAAATTGCTTGTATAAATATTTGCATGCTGCTTGGTTGAGAGGTCTCAGTGAAAGTGCTTATTAGCTTATTAAAGCTTATCGGTGTGTTTCTTTGTGCCTTTAGCTTAATTTAAGTACTTTTAGCTTATTTACATCTTATTTTACTTTTGTTTCTTTTGTTTAGCTTATTTAGCCACTTGTTTGAGCTTAAAATCCTTTTGAAAGCCAAAAGCTAAACTGTTAAGCTCTTAAGCTCTCAAACAGCTTATTTTCAAGTTCCAAAATTTTTGTTTTCATTAAAGTTGCTTATTTTCAGTAGTTAAATAGTTTTGTAAAAGAAAAATCACAAAAACATCATTTTAAAAATAGTGATAGCGTTTATTTAATATAAATTAGCTTTTTAAATTTTTCTTTTCACTTATTATTAAGCACTTTCTATTTTTATAATTTTCTTAGTTTTCTATCACCATAGGATAATTATAGAAAAATTTCAGAATTTTCTTAGTTTGTTTAGTATTTATTAGAATTTAAAATAGTTAAAAAGTACTAAATAATTAATAATAAATAAATAAAAAGCATAAAAAATATCTTTTCAGTTTTAAAATTAGTTTTCTAATATTTTAGATTTTTCTAAATTAAAATTTTATTTTTCTAGGTTAATTTTATATTTTCTTGTATTTAAGTGTATTTTAAATAATTAATAAATAGTAATTAATTAATAATAAATAGATAAAAGTATAAAAATATATTTTCAGTTTTAAAATAAGTTTTATAATATTTTAGATTTTTCTAAGTCATAATTTTACTTTTCTATCTTTATTTAATATTTTCTTATATTTTAGAGTATTATTAAATAGTTAAAAATAGTTTTTAATTAATAATAATTAAATAAATAGTTATAAAATAATTTTAATTTTCCAATAATTTTCTTTTATTATTAGGATGGTAAAATATCATTTTCATATCCGTAGGTATTTTATTCTTTTAAATTTACATTTTATTTTATACGCTTATGTAAAATTTAGTAAACGATCGCATTTACGCTTGTTTAAATCGATTGTTGTGCTTTATAGTTACGTATCAAAATACAATTCCAATCAATCAAGAGTGTAATTATAAACCAAAATCTTCTGAGATCATTATCCTTAGTGATCATTCTACGTCCGAACGTTTTCAAGCACCATTCAACCTCCGTGGGACTTAACGACCCGGGAATCCACTAAATTCCAAGGAAATTGTATTGAGTCCATAATAGTTGACTTTGTTGACTAAAACCTTTGGTCAATATTTCTTGACCTGTTTTGGAAGCGATCAAAATTTTGGTGTCTTCTTGGGGAGGCTTTAGTGTGTTTTAAACATTTCGGACCCATACTTGCACATATACCACCTTTGTAAAGCAGTTTTTGTAAAGTTATCAAAATCAAAAGTTCATTAACACTTTTCCTAAAGTGTTAACAACACAAAAAAATATAAAACAACAAAACAATCGTAACGTTTTCTATCTTGTATTTTCTTTAAGGTGATTCTTAAAGAGGTGCGATTTGGTTAAACGAGACGATACCAAAAATATTGTCCAAAAGTATTTAAACCCTTAAGCACAAATCCATACCTACGACTTTTTAGTGGTACTTAATAAATACATAAAAATCAACCACCGCAAACCAAGGTAGAACACCTACCAACTGGGGGTGTGAACATTAATAAGTTCCCAATCTTAAAGATCAAAACTTGCCTTTGTGTCCTTGTGAATTGGTGTACCTTTTTAAAGAAGCCATTTCATTTGTGATTATTGGTTTAAGTTCACTTGGCGTTTTGCCTCGCATTTGTTTTGAAAGATTTTTATACTTAGTGCATGCGCTCGTTCTTCCACTCCACAAGTCCACTTTCGAGCTTGCAAGTATTCCACGTAAACGTAGAGGACGTTCGCTCCTTCACCGTGATCGAGGAACGCCTAGCACCACCACCCCCGTCAGAATGGCGGAAGATAAACCGATGAATGAGCCTCTTTAAGCACCCATCGAGGGTTACGGAGATGCCATTGTTGTCCCACCATCGTGGTCGATACCTTCGACCTCAAAACCGGGTTGCTTAATCTAGTGACCCAAAGCCAATTTTATGGTTTTGAGCGGACGACTCATGCACATATTCGATGGTTCAACAAGATTGCATCGACCATCAAATACAAGAATGTCCCACATGAAGCAATTAAGCTTCTTACGCTCCCATTCTCTAGAGGACAAGCCCGAATTGGCTTGAGAAACAAACCCTCGCTCCATTGAGACATGGGAGGATTTAGTCACTAAGTTTGTTAACTAATTCTATCCTCCATCCCGAACTACAAGTCTTAAGAATGAGATAATGAAATTCACTCAAAGATTTGATGAATCATTCGGTGAGGCATGGGATCGTTATAAAGAGTTGCTTCGAAAGTGTCCACATCATGGTTTTACCGAGTTAATGCAAATGGATACTTTCTACAATGGTCTGAACCAAACTAACCAAGACTCTTTAAATGCCTCGCGGAGGTAATTTCTGAGCAAGACCACAAAAGAAGCCTTGCAAATCATAGAAAACAAGTCCCGTGTCCGCCTTTCCGAACAAAGACATATCGGTCTCAAACCTAATGTGGACCTTCTACTTCATCTCATGTGAGTACATCTAGCACCGATGCTAAGATTGACAAACTCACGGATATTGTTCGAGATTTGGTTCTTGCTAACTAAAAGAAAGTCACTTTCACACGCACACCATCGCATGGTGAAGTGAAGAAAGTCGAGTCTGTGTTACTTGTGGTGGCCCTCATGCATACTACAACTGCATCGCCACCGATGGTAGTCCATTTGAAGCCAATGCTATAGCCGGTACTTCACATCGGGAGGTAATCAATACCGTCCTCAAAATGAACCAAACTACCGTGCTAATACTTATCGGTGACCACCCGGTTTTAACCGTAATCTAACATACAAAACCGAATCAAAACCAACCTAGAATGAACCAAGATTATCAAAACCAAGGTAATTTATATCCCGGACCAAATCAAGGTTTCCAACATCAAGGAAACTTTAATCAAAACAATTTCAATCGAGGGAATCAATTTCATGGGAATATGAATCCTAACCAAGGAAATTTTCAAAATCAAGGCCCTAATCCGAACAATAGAGGCGAATTTTCCTAATCAAACTCAGCCATTGTTCCAACTGGACCATCATCGATGAGTTATTGAAGCAATTCATGAAATCCAAGATGAAATGAGCAGGTTGTTGGTCGGTCGGATCACGATCTAAAGAAGTCTTTAAATGATCAACCTCGTGCTCAGAAAACTTCCGAGCAACACGATCGCTAACCCGAGGGCGCGCAAAGGCGATCACAACCGTAAGTGGTTCTTCATATGATGGACCCGCTATTCTACTACCTCTTCTTCTCTCCCGAAGGTAGTGGAAAGTGAACCCGAGGCGACAAAGGACAAGGAACTTCCTACTAATAACGGAGGTACCAACGATGTCCATCCTCAAGTTGTCCCAAACCCAAATCCAATCCAGAGTTGTTTTGAACCTCCAAGAGCTCCGCTGAAAACCCCAATCCAAATCTTCTATTCCTTACCCATCACGTTTGAATGAGCAAAAGCTCCGAAAAAGCCACCATCAAATGGACAAATTTTTTCAAATTTTCCAAGAACTACATTTTGACATAAGCTATGGATGCTATCATGCGGATGCTATCATCTCGATGCCCAAGTTTGCATCAACTCTCAAACACATGTTAAGCAACAAGGAAAAACTGTTTGAAATGGCTAAAACTCCTCTCGAACGAGAACTCTCAAATAGTTCTATTAAAGAAGCTTCGAGAAGCTTGGAGATCCTGGAAAATTTCTCTTACCTTGTGTATTTCGTGAATGGTTGAATGCTTTGCCTTAGCCGATCTTGGTGCAAGCATCAACTCGATGCCTCTTCAAGATGGAAGAAACTTTCTTCCGAGACCTTACTCCTACATGCACGACTCTCGAGCTTGCAGATTGTACAATATCCCGTCCGCTTGGCATCGCGAGGAGGTATTCGTGAAAGTAGGAAAGTTCCATTTTCCGGTGACTTTGTGGTTGTTGACTTCGATGCCGATCATCGGGTTCCTCTCATTGTTGGACGAGGATTCACGAGAACGGGCCGTGCTCTCATTGATGTATTTGAGCAAGAAATCACATTATGTGTGGGTAATGAAGTCATCACTTTTAACCTTGATCAAACTTCGAGGTACTCCGCAAACTATGATTCCGAGTCGGTTCACCGAATAGATATCATTGATGTTGCTTCAAGAGTACTCTCAAGAAGTTCTTGGTTATGTTCATAATTCTTGAGTGATAATCTCACTCATTCATCTCAACCCATCATTGCCAATTCTACTCCTTCTCTCACTCCGCTTGAGGAAAGTGACTTCATCTTGGAAGAGATTGAAGCATACTTGTCTAGTGATTCGGTTTCATGGGAAATTGATCACGCCCAATTGACATCGAGGAGATATTCTTCTCATCGATAAGATGCTCAATGATGATCCTTCATCAATCCCTCTTCAAGAACTTCATAAAGAGAAAATCAAAACTATTGAAAAATCTAATGATTCTCCCGAAGTCGAACTTAAGGACTTACCACCTCATCTCGAGTATGCATTTCTTGAGGGTGATGATAAATTACCCGTCATTATTGCTTGAGATTTGAATAAAGATGAAAAAGCTGCTCTCATAAAGGTCTTGAAGTCACACAAGCAAGCAATTGCTTGGAAACTCTCCGACATTAAGGGTATCAACCCCGAGTTTTGTACTCACAAAATCTTGATGGAGGATGACTTCAAACCAGCAGCTCAACATCGTAGAAGGGTGAATCCTAAGATTCATGAGGTTATTAAACAGGAGGTTCTCAAACTTCTTGATGCGGATTAATTTACCCGATCTCGAGATAGTCCTTGGGTTAGCCCAATTCAACGTGTTCCTAAAAGGGTGGCATAATCATGTCACAAATGAAGAAAATGAGTTAATTCCAAATCGATTGGTTACGGATGGCGTGTGTGTATTGACTATCGCAAGTTGAACGAAGCCACACGTAAAGACCATTTTCCCTACCCTTCATGGACCAAATGCTTGAGAGATTAGCGAGGAACGAATACTATTGTTTCTTAGATGGTTTCTCGGGTTATTTTCAAATCCCCATTGATCCACGGGATCAAGAAAAGACCACATTCACCGCCCATACGGAACTTTTGCCTACAGACGATGCCTTTTGGCTTATGTAACGCTCCCGCACGCTCCAACGATGTATGATGGCAATTTTCCACGACATGATCGGGGAAACAATGGAGGTGTTTATGGATGACTTCTCGGTCATTGGGGACTCATTTCAAACATGTCTCCCATTTAGAAAAATGCTCAAACGGTGCGAAGACACCAATCTTTGTCTAAATTGGGAAAAGAGCCATTTTATGGTCAAAGAAGGAATTGTCCTTGGCCATAAGATTTCAAAAATGGGATTGAGGTCGATAGAGCAAAAGTCAATGTTATTGCTAAATTGCCTCATCCTACTACCGTCAAAGGTATTAGGAGTTTTTAGGTCATGCCGGTTTTTATCGCAGATTCATACAAGATTTTTCTAAAATCGCTGTGCCTATGACCCATCTTCTTGAAAAAGATGCTCCTTTTATCTTCTCACCGAGTGCATCAAGCTTTTGAAACATTAAAGAAAAAGCTTACTAAGCACCCATTCTCGTTGTTCCGATGGGATTTACCCTTTGAACTCATGTGCGATGCAAGTGATTTTGCTATCGGTGCGGTCTTAGGGCAACGAAGAACCAAGCATTTTCAGCCTATCCACTACGCGAGTAAGACTATGATCAAGCTCAAACTCATTACACCACCACGTAAAAAGAGCCACTAGGCGTGGTGTATGCGTTTGAGAAGTTTCGCCATACCTAATCTTGACCAAATGCGTGGTGTATACGGATCACTCGGCTCTCAAATATCTCTTTGCAAAACAAGATGCAAAGCCGAGATTGCTCCGCTGGGTTCTCCTCCGCAAGAATTTGATATCATTGTACGTGATAAAAAAGGAGCCGAGAATTTGGTCACGATCATTTGTCCCGATTAGAAAACCCACACCAAGATGTTTTCGAGAAAAGGAAATAAATGAAACATTTCCTCTTGAGACACTCAATGCGGTTTCTTTTCGTGGAAACTTTACTACCCCATGGTTTGTCGACTTCGCAAATTACCATGCGGGTAACTTCATAGTGAAAGGAATTTCGACCCAACGGAAGAACAAATTCTTCAAGGATGTTAAACATTACTCGGGACGACCCCTACTTATTCAAAATCGTGCGGATCAAGTCATTCGACGTGTGTTTATGGATGTGAAGCTATGGACATTCTCAAAGCTTGCCATGCTGGACCCAACCGGGGCCATCATAGTCCAAATTATACTCCCAAGAAGGTGTTTGACTCGGTTTTATTGGCCCACTATTTACAAGGATGCCCACGATTTTGTCAAAGCATGTGACGCTTGTCAACGCCACGGAAATATATCTCAAAGAAATGAAATGCCATAAAACGCCATTCAAGTATGTGAGATTTTGACATCCGGGGCATTGACTTTATGGGGCCATTTCCATCATCTCGAGGAAACAAATACATACTTGTGGTCGTTGACTATTTGTCAAAATGGGTTGAAGCAAAAGCTTTACCTACCAATGATGCCCGAGTCGTTGTGAAATTCTTAAAATCTCTTTTGCTAGGTTTGGAACTCCACGAGCTATAATCATGATCGTGGTACGCATTTTGCAATGACCAATTTGATCGAGTCATGCAAAAGTATGGTGTAACTCACCGCTCTCTATCGCATACCACCCCAAACAAGTGGGCAAGTGGAAGTTTCCAACCGAGGTATAAAAAGAATTTCGAAGGACAAGAGGGCGAAAACCGTGCATCCCGGTCTGATAAATTAGATGACGCACTGGGCCTTCCAGACGATTTTATAAAACACCCATCGGTGTACTCCATACAAGCTAGTGTACGGAAAGGCGTGTCATCCGCCGATTGAGCTTGAGCACAAAGCATACCGGGCCTTGAAACATGCCAACTTCGATATTCAGAGATACCGGTGATCACGTAAAAGTTCAAATAAATGAATTAAATGAACTCCGTGATCAAGCATACGAGAACTCTTTAATCTACAAACAAAAGACAAAGAAGATTCATGACTCCAAAATCAAGAACCGCGTTTTCAACTTTGGTGATCGAGTCCTTCTTTTCAATTCAAGATTGAAGATTTTCTCAGGAAAACTAAAATCCCGCTGGTCTGGACCATTCACCATCATTAAAGTATTTCCTTACGGAACTATTGAGTTATCTCAACCCGATGGTCCAAATTTTAAAGTGAATGGTCATCGATTAAAACACTATTTTGGAGAGGACATTCCACCCGTGGTTGTCCCGGATCTACAAACTTTCCCATGAGCCAATGAATGCGGGATCGAGTCAAGCTAGCGACTCGGTAATCAAAAACAAGAGCACACCATATGGGTTTTCACCCATATTTCGACTTCTTTCTACTTTCTATCACCCTAGTGTGGGGAGTTGCCCCATTATTGTATATAAGTTTCAAAAAAATATATATATATATATATATATATATATATATATATATATATATATATATATATAGTATATATCAAAAATAAAATAATGGCCGTAATATTTCCCTTTACGTTCTATGTTTCGCATAACAGCGGTACCTTGAATATTGAGGGCAATATTCATTTCTAGTGTGGGGGGAATTCTCACGAATTTTATCATGTAATTATACCACCCAATTCCCCATTTTTGGCCAAAATTTTTTTTTTTTTTTGAGTAAGTGTTTTGCACTTACTCATTATGGTTATCATCCGCCATGTCTAATAAATAAAAGGATTGGCTAATCCAGAGCAAACGGCTCTTGGTAAAGATATCTCAAATCCGCTGATGGCTTGCAATTTGCCCAAAATTGTATGGTGTTCACTCACCATATCTTTAATTAGTGAAGAGTTGGATAGCCCGCAAGTTTATGGCTTGTGGTAAAGGCGTTGGAAAGCCATAATTGGTAATCGACTCACCAAAGATAATATTGATAATTTATCTAATAGATGGCTAGTCCGTAGCAAACGGCTCGTAAAGACAAATCAAACCGTTGAAAGTCGGTGATTTGCTCAAAATCATTTGGTTATCATTGTACCAAGGTTCTTACTTGAACCGAAACAATTGGCTACTCCGTAAGTAATGGCTTTGGTAAAGAGATGAAATCCATTAAAGTTTCAAAAGATTACTAGGGACTAGCAATATCTTAGTGTGGGGATTGATGAGTATCAAATACTCATCATTTTGTACCTTTTAGATCGCAAAACATCCGAAAACACTCGTAAATGCATCAAAATGATAAAATATCACAAATAAGTGTTTTATGTGTTTTAAATGCAAAATACCAAAATCGATGAAAACGTATCAAGTTTGCATAATTGGCGCTTTAGTCCTCAAGTTTCAAAAGTTGTCAAAACAAGTCCTGGTAAATCAAAATAAAGCAAAATATCATTTAAGGTCCATGGATTCAAAAGTTGTCAAAACAAACCCTTCAAAGTTTAAAAATTACAAAATGACAACTTTAGTCCCTTAAGTTTAAAAATTGTCAAAAATAGTCCTTGGTAAATTTAAAAAGTGAAAATAATCAAAAGTAAACCTTGTACTATTCATATATGGCATAATTGGTCCTTGTGTTAACTTTGGAAACTTGTCAAATCAGGCCCCTATACTTTCAGAAATTACAAGAATGGTCCTTGTGTATTAAAACCAAGCCGGACCCAAACTGCTGGCCCAAGTCACAAGCCCAACCCAATCAACTTGAACCTTGGACCTTGACCCCTGAACCTTGAGCCAGTCAAAAACATTTGAACCCCCTTCCTATTAATAATACCGGTCAAAAAAGTCAAACCCGCATAAAACCACCTCCACTGCTCATCGCCCTACCTCACCGCAAACCAAAACATGAGTGAAAATCTAAAACCTATATAAAGACTAAAATACCCTTGGAACCAAGAATAATAAAATATGTAAAATACGCTTATAATAAAGTACGGAAATTAAAAACCTAATAAATAAAAACTTAACGAGTATAATTTCGTGAACGACTTTGGTACGACGAAGGAAGTAAATGTTTCGCTAATAAGATTGGGCCGCTCGTTTGTTTAATGGACTTGTGTCTTTTATTTTGTTTTGCGCCAAGCCTAAGCTCAAGAGGGTGTTTGTTGTGTTCGTGTGAGCTAAGGAGGAGGGGGTCAAGCCCATATTGTTTGTGTGTGTGTATTCGGTTGGACCCAAGCCAACCCAAACCCAAACACTTTCCTAATCTAACTCAAATTCTATAACTATAAATACAACACATAATCACTTAATTGGAACCCTAGTTTTGCCTCTCCTTTTCTTTTTCTTTGTTTCGCCGAGAGCTTCCCAAACACCCTTGGTGTCGATTTTTCTTATTCAAGCTAAGGTATAACGCTTATTCATCTTCTTTAATATACCTTGCATGTATATGTTGAGATATAATTGATTGGTCGCGCTTTTCTTTTGTTTTGGGGCCGAGAGGTGGTAACCAAGAAAACTAGAAACCCTAATTTATATTAAGCGATAATCAATAAGGAACGGTATAATGATAAGTAATATTGAATCGGGTCACGATATGTTTAGTTAAGGTGAGCCGAGACATGTATGAAGTGAGACGAGGCATGCATGAGTTTTCGAATGAGGTTTAAAACATGTGACTTGAATATGTAACGTTTAGATGAGCTAGGACTTGGATAAAACATGCTAGCCAAAACCCTAAGTGAACTAAATAAGTGTACATGAGATTTAGACATGTAATTAATAGGTAAAGGATACGTAAATATAAAACCCTAGTTTTATGAGTAAAGCGTATGAAGTATACTAAACCCTAATAATGTATGTTCACATGAAATCATAAACGTGTATGATAAGGGTAAACGTAAAGAAGGTTATTAATTACATATTAGGTTAAGTGGGGAGTTATTAAGACGTAACATGAAAAATGAATACATATTAATGAGCTATTAAAGAGTAAGAAACCCTAGAACATAAGTGAGAGTATATTAGGGTTTGAACTAAATATAGTAAGTGTTATTTCATGTGTGAGTTATAACTTATAAAACTATTTTCACATTTAAAGACGGACTTTAATAAATGATATAACAAACCCTAATCTACAACATTGATTATAAAATACTTAAGACTCACTAATAAAATCCTAAAGTATGAAGATTACTAATTATGGATACTAAATATTAAAAGATCATTTTGACGATTATGAAATCATTAATAACGTGGACGAATCGTTAATGTCTATAGGTTCCGTGAAGAGGAGTAATCCTTTGTTTTCGCCTTTTCGCTTTTCGATCTTTGCATTGGAATAAGGCATGATATTCGACCTTTTCAAGAAAGGTTTCTCTTAATGTTTTCTTTCAGATTAGGTTTTCCTAAGCCTTTGCTATGAATCCCAAAATCGATTTGTTTGAGCTATTGCTTATCCGAACTTTGATTTCAATTATGAAACATCCGATTTTGAACTATCCGATATGAAAACTATGATTTTGGAAATATGAATGATTTTCCGATAAATATGATCCGTGTCGCTTATGACATTCGATTTGACCTAAGATAGTTTGACACCCGAGCCAAATATTTTAACTAGTCATGGGGTTCCATGTCCGTATCGTTGATGCACCTCGATATGACTCTAGGCGAGAGTGATGTTCGCCACGCCTCGATGGTGAAGCATATTTGTGAATATGTAGGAAGGGCGATGGATGCATCCTAGATCCGTTATCTCGTTATATGTTATATGTTATCCGATGATTGATGCCGCGTGCACGCCCTTCATAACTCGTAGGTCTCCCTACAAAATGTTGCCTTGTGTGAATATGAATGTGATCCGATATAAGTTCGGGCTCGTGGTAGTTGACTATAAACTTTTGAAATTATGATTTATGCTTTGAAAATGATAAAGATTTTGTATAGCTTATTTACTTTATTTCATATCCGTTATCGCTTAGTATTCGCTTTGCTTCTATATCTGCTCACTGGCTTTTGAAGCTCACCGACTTTTCTTTTCTTCCGCGTGTATCTAAGCATTCGAAGTCGGGTTGCTTGGGATGAGTGCTTGAGTGGACTTACCTTAGAGTTTTAGCTTTGATTTTCTTATGATACCATTTAGACTTATTTTATTTCGGATATTATGTTGGAGTTATTTCGCGTCATTGGGACCTATGTATTGAAGTCTTTTGACTTGGATTATTTTCCGCATTTATGTTAAGACTTTCTTTTGGTTATGAATGTTTTGCTTTGATATGACACCATTACTTGTGATTCCTTTACCCTTGGCGGGTCGGGCGCTATAATTTATGGTATCGAGCCTGTGTTTACGACTTGTAGTCGGACTCGTGAACATAAGAACCTTAAGTTATCCCTTAGAATTAAGATTTGACCCGTGAGGATTGGGTAGACTTAGGTTTCCTTCGCGAACTTCCATTTCGTATCTCATCTTTGTTCGCTTTGCTAATCGCTTGAATATCGCTTAGATGGTTCAACTCGTACTCACCGTGGCGCGGATGGAGACGATGATGTCGTTAACATGGATGTCGCGATTGCGAATGCTCTCAACTCTCTTTTCCCCGGTTTGACTACACCGAGATGATGGAACAGTGATCAACAACATTCGAATCGACCGTGAACCTTCGGAAGCGGTGGAGGTGCTCAACCCGTCGGATTCATACTTGGCTCGAGCGCTTTGTAAGCTCAAGCCTCTTTCTTTAGCACCGCCGCTACTCCCACCAAGCCGAGGACCGGATCACCATGTTGAGAAGTCGCTTGAAGCACGGGTTGTGGGATGGATTTAAGACTCGCTTGGCTGCGTTAAGTTGGAAGGTGATGCTTTAAATTGGTGGAAAGCATTGAAACAAGCACGAGGAGGAGATGCTTTCACCGTTACTTGTACTTGGACGGAGTTTCGACTATCTTCTATAACCACATTCTCGATGTCGAATAAAGAAAGGTATGAGAGGATTATCAGCGATCTACCGCTTGATAATGAGAACCCAACGAGTACATGAGTAGGTTTATGAGGTTGGTAAGCTTTGTTGGAGCAATTGTCGGAGATGGTAGGCGCCAAGCTAAGCATTTCAAATGGGGATCAAGAAGTGGGTGTTGGACCGATCGCTTAACACCGACTATGAGGATGTGTCTACCGCAATGATGCACTCGTAACATTGAGATCTTTCATGAGGGTTCGTGTTACAACAAGCGAATCGCGATGGTGATCGGATTCAAGGTAGGACTCAAAGTAATGAGTATAAGGAAACACCGCGGAGTTATGATTCGAGGGACAAGGGATAAGAGTTATGATCACGGGTCACCGGAAGGAATGTGGACTCTAGGCGCCCGAGGCGAGGGGTCGATAATAGAGTCAGCCGGTAAGAATGGAAATGATCGCCGAATCGTGGCAACAATAACCGCCACATAACAAAGATCACCGACTCGAGGATCGAATCGTGGTCGTGCTTCAGATCTTCGTCGTCAAGAAAGGACACCAAGTTTTGCCTCCTCCACCTATCTCGTACTACTTGTGGAAAGGCTCATCCGGACCGTGTTTCAAGGCCATCGGTGGATGTTTCTCTTGTGGTTCTACTACTCACAAGATCAAAGATTGCCCTAAGAGGAATCCGCGATTCTCGAAACTATACCAAGCCGCCACCTACCATCGGACGTGTCTATGCTACTACTCGAATCAAAGTGAGCATACTTGTGTACCATTACGGAACTCTTTTCATTGATGATTATTCTGCCTTCGCTTTATTTGACACCGCGCCACACACTCCATCATATCCGTCACATGTGCTAAGAAACTTAATATGAAGCCACAACCACTAACGAATCACTTATCGATATCTACGCCTATGAAAAGTCACATGATCATTGATCATAAATACGCTAAGTGTCCTCTTCGCTTTGATGATCGATTCGCCATGCACATCCGTATCCTCTCGATATGGTCGACTTTGATATCATTCTAGGCATGGATTGGTTGGCTTATCATAGAGCTTCCATCGATCGCTATGCTAGAACCGTGATCTTGGAGACGAAACATCCTAAATTGCTTACTATGGTTCTAAACCACTCAAATCATAAGTTCATTTCGCTATGAAGGCACGAACCATGATTGCTCATGGGTGTCAAGGTTTTCGGCATCCGTTAAGGACACATCTTTGGAGAGTCCTAACATTGAAAATCTTTCCGTTGTTTGTGAATTCACCGACGCTTTTTCTCGATGAACTCCCCGGACTTCCTCCACCGAGAAGTTGAGTTTAGCATTGAGTTGATTCCCGTGCTAAACCGATTTCAAAGCTCCGCATCGTATGGCACCAGAGAATCAAGGAGTTGAAGGAACAACCGCAAGAGATGATAGATAATGGATTCATTCGACCTAGTGTTTCTCCATGGGTGCACCGTGTTGTTTGTGAAGAAGAAGGATGGAAGTATGCGTCTATGTATCGACTACCGTGAACTCAACCAGACATTATTCGGAACCGTTATCCTCTTCCCGCATAGACGATTTGTTTGATCAACCGCAAGGAGCTAAGTTCTTTTCTAAGATAGATCCGAGGTCCGGTTATCATCGCCACGTGTGAAGGAGCAAGATGTTCCTAAGACCGCTTCGCACTCGTGATATGGTCATTATGAGTTTCTCGTTATGCCTTTTGGTTTGACGAATGCGCCCGCTGTGTTTATGGACTTGATGAATCGTGTTTTCCATGAGTTCCTCGACAAGTTCGTTATTGTTTTCATCGACGACATTTTGGTGTACTCAAAGTCCAAGAGGAGCATGAGCAACATCTCCGGATAGTTTTGGAGATTCTCGAGGAAGAAGAAGTCAGACGCCAAATTCTCAAGTGTGAATTTTGGTTAGACAAGTTGCTTTCCTTGGTCATATCGTATCACCGATGGTATAACCATGGATCCGCCTAAGGTTGAGGCTATCACTAAATGGCCAAGACTCACGATGTTGATCGAGGTCGAGTTTTCTAGGACTTGCCGGATATTATCGACGCTTTGTTGAAGGTTTCTCTCGCTTAGCTTTACCGCTAACCCAATTGATGAGGAAAGGTGAAAAGTTTGTATGGACGGATGATAGAGAAAAGAGTTTTGAAGAGTTGAAACGAGATTGGTTTCGCCCTATTTTGACTCTTCCATCCGGTTCGAGGATATCAAATCTATAGCGATGCGCCTAAGAAAGGATTGGGCGTGTCTTGATGCAACATGGTAAGGTGATAGCTTACGCTCAAGACAATCGAAACCTTATGAGGAGAATTACCCAACTCATGATCTTGAGTTAGTCGCGGTGGTTTTTGCGTTGAAGATCCGGAGACATTACTTGTATGGAGAGACGGTGATATTTTCACCGACCATAAGAGTCTCAAGTATATTTTCACCAAAAGGAACTCAATATGAGACAAAGAAGATGGTTAGAACTTAAGGATTATGACACTAACATTCAAGATCATCCCGGTAAGGCTAATGAAGTTGCCGACGACTTAGTCGGAAATCGTGTATGATTGCAAGTATCGAGATTGAGCCTAGGATTATTCGTGACTTAGAACGCTTGGATGTTGAGTTGTGCGACGAGGTTTCGATGGATACCGGGCTAGTATGAAGGTGGAGTCGAACCTTATACCGCAAATTAAGGAAGCTCGTAAAGATGACGGCGAGTTGTGGGTCGTAGCTCAAAATGTTGAAGAAGGTAAGGCACGGAGTTTAAGGTTGATAACGATGGGATTGTATGGTATAAAGATAGGCTTTATGCTCCAAATGATCGTGTACTTCGTGAGAAAGTTATGATCAAGCTCATAGTTCTCCTTTCACTATTCATCCCGGTTCTACCAAGATGTATAGGATTTGAAACAAGATTTCGGTGGAACGGCATGAAGCAAGATGTAGCGACATTTGTGTCAAGTGTATGATTTGTCGCAAGTGAAGATCGAACATCAAAGAGCTAGTGGATCGTTACAACCATTGGATATTCCGACATGGAAGTGGGATAAGATATCTATGGACTTTGTGACCGGACTACCTCTTACTAGGAAGAAGCATGATGCGATTTGGGTGGTTGTTGATCGACTAACCAAATCGCTCATTTCTTACCAATCGTGAAGGATTATGGTATCGCAGATTGTCGAGATTTTTCAAGAAGAGATAGTTAGACTTCATGGTACTCCGACCGCTATTGTGTCGATAGGGATCCGCTTACTTCTCGCTTCGGAAGGGTTTGCGTAAAGCTTGGGGTACTCGACTTAATTTTAGTACGGCTTTTCATCCTCAAATGATGGTCACCGAGAGGACTATTCGACTTTAGAGGACATGCTAAGGGCTTGTGCTTTGGAATGGACCGCGCTTGGGATGAATATTTGTGTTTGGTAGAGTTTGCATACAATAACAGCTTGGCATGCTAGTATTAAGGCAAAGACCGCTTGAACTTCTTTATGGAAGGAATGTAGATCACCTACTTGTTGGGATGAAGTAGGTGAACGCCTAATTGAAGGTCCGAAATGATTGAGATCACTAATGAAAAGTAGCCGTGGCTAGAGAGAAGTTGAAGGAGGCTAGGTCTCGCCGAAAAGTTATGCCGACAAGCATCGCCGTGATTTAGAATTTCGAGTTGGTGATCGGGTATTTTGAAAGTCTCGCCGCTTAGAGGTGTGAACGCTTTGGAATCAAGGGCAAGCTTAGTCCTCGATTCATTGGTCCGCTTGAAATTCGAACGATAGGAGAAGTTTCGATCGCTTGGCACTTCCGCCCGCTTATCGCATGTTCATGATGTGTTCCATGTATCTCTCCTTAGAGGATACAATTATCACCCATTACACGCTGTTTCGTATCCGCTTGATCGATTCGATCCGATATGTCTTTGCTCAAGAACCGTAAGCTATTTTGGAAAGACAAGAAAGAGTCATGAGAAGTAAAGTTATTCCGCTCGTTAAGATTCTTTGGAAAATCACCCAGAGCGTGAGGCTACTGGGAGACCAAGAGTCGATGCGAGCTAGTTATCCTCATTTCTTTGAATAGTTCGGTATGTTCTTGTTTCGCTATCGCTTTGCTTCCATTTCATTTCAATTTTCGAGGACGAAAATTTTTTTTTTAGAGGGGAAGAGTTGTAAAACCCGAAAATCTAAAACCTATATAAAGACTAAAATACCCTTGGAACCAAGAATAATAAAAATATGTAAAATACGTTTATAATAAAGTACGGAAATTAAAAACCTAATAAATAAAAACTTAACGAGTATAATTTCGTGAACGACTTTGGTACGACGAAGGAAGTAAATGTTTCGCTAATAAGATTGGGCCGCTCGTTTGTTTAATGGACTTGTGTCTTTTATTTTTGTTTTGCGCCAAGCCTAAGCTCAAGAGGGTGTTTGTTGTGTTCGTGTGAGCCAAGGAGGAGGGGCCAAGCCCATATTGTTTTGTGTGTGTATTCGGTTGGACCCAAGCCAACCCAAACCCAAACACTTTCCTAATCTAACTCAAATTCTATAACTATAAATACAACACATAATCACTTAATTGGAACCCTAGTTTTGCCTCTCCTTTTCTTTTTCTTTGTTTCGCCGAGAGCTTCCCAAACACCCTTGGTGTCGATTTTTCTTATTCAAGCTAAGGTATAACGTTTATTCATCTTCTTTAATATACCTTGCATGTATATGTTGAGATATAATTGATTGGTCGCGCTTTTCTTTTGTTTTGGGGCCGAGAGGTGGTAACCAAGAAAACTAGAAACCCTAATTTATATTAAGCGATAATCAATAAGGAACGTGTATAATGATAAGTAATATTGAATCGGGTCACGATATGTTTAGTTAAGGTGAGCCGAGACATGTATGAAGTGAGACGAGGCATGCATGAGTTTTCGAATGAGGTTTAAAACATGTGACTTGAATATGTAACGCTTAGATGAGCTAGGACTTGATAAAACATGCTAGCCAAAACCCTAAGTGAACTAAATAAGTGTACATGAGATTTAGACATGTAATTAATAGGTAAAGGATACGTAAATATAAAACCCTAGTTTTATGAGTAAAGCGATGAAGTATACTAAACCCTAATAATGTATGTTCACATGAAATCATAAACGTGTATGATAAGGGTAAACGTAAAGAAGGTTATTAATTACATATTAGGTTAAGTGGGAGTTATTAAGACGTAACATGAAAAATGAATACATATTAATGAGCTATTAAAGAGTAAGAAACCCTAGAACATAAGTGAGAGTATATTAGGTTTGAACTAAATATAGTAAGTGTTATTTCATGTGTGAGTTATAACTTATAAAACTATTTTCACATTTAAAGACGGACTTTAATAAATGATATAACAAACCCTAATCTACAACATTGATTATAAAATACTTAAGACTCACTAATAAAATCCTAAAGTATGAAGATTACTAATTATGGATACTAAATATTAAAAGATCATTTTGACGATTATGAAATCATTAATAACGTGGACGACCGTTAATGTCTATAGGTTCTGTGAAGAGGGAGTAATCCTTTGTTTTCGCTTTTCGCTTTTCGATCTTTGCATTGGAATAAGGTATGATATTCGACCTTTTCAAGAAAGGTTTCTCTTAATGTTTTCTTTCAGATTAGGTTTTCCTAAGCCTTTGCTATGAATCCCAAAATCGATTTGTTTGAGCTATTGCTTATCCGAACTTTGATTTCGAATTATGAAACATCCGATTTTGAACTATCCGATATGAAAACTATGATTTTGGAAATATGAATGATTTTCCGATAAATATGATCCGTGTCGCTTATGACATTCGATTTGACCTAAGATAGTTTGACACCCGAGCCAAATATTTTAACTAGTCATGGGGTTCCATGTCCGTATCGTTGATGCACCTCGATATGACTCTAGGGCGAGAGTGATGTTCGCCACGCCTCGATGGTGAAGCATATTTGTGAATATGTAGGAAGGGCGATGGATGCATCCTAGATCCGTTATCCGTTATATGTTATATGTTATCCGATGATTGATGTCGCGCGTGCACGCCCTTCATAACTCGTAGGTCTCCCTACAAAATGTTGCCTTGTGTGAATATGAATGTGATCCGATATAAGTTCGGGCTCGTGGTAGTTGACTATAAACTTTTGAAATTATGATTTATGCTTTGAAAATGATAAAGATTTTGTATAGCTTATTTACTTTATTTCATATCCGTTATCGCTTAGTATTCGCTTTTGCTTCTATATCTGCTCACCTGGCTTTTGAAGCTCACAAGACTTTTCTTTTCTTCCGCGGTGTATCTAAGCATTGAAGTCGGGTTGCTTGGGATGAGTGCTTGAGTGGACTTACCTTAGAGTTTTAGCTTTGATTTTCTTATGATACCATTTAGACTTATTTTATTTCGGATATTATGTTGGAGTTATTTCGCTTCACTGGGACCTATGTATTGAAGTCTTTTGACTTGGATTATTTTCCGCATTTATGTTAAGACTTTCTTTTGGTTATGAATGTTTTGCTTTGATATGACACCATTACTTGTGATTCCTTTACCTTTTTCACAAGCTAATAAAAAGCTCATTAGTGAACCTTAGCTTGTGTATTTTGGCTTTTGGAAATCTAACCTAGCTGTCTTAAAGTTCCAAGCTTATTTTTTTACTTTCTAGCTTATTTGGTAGGACTGCTTATAGCTTTTGTTTGTCCCATTTCCTTTGTACCTTGAATTCTCGTAATACAAGCTTTCTCAAGCCTTTCATAAGCTCATTTGTGGTTTCCACAGAGTGAGCTTGGACTTTTTGGAAAGCCCACCAACCCATCTTGCTACCTCAGTCCTTATTTTGAGCTTTTCAGCTTATTTCATAAGCTTAAATTGCTTGTATAAATGACTGCAGGCCTGTTTGGTTGAGAGGTCTAGTGAAAGTGCTTATTAGCTTATTAAAGCTTATCAGTGTGTTTCTTTGTGCCTTTTAGCTTAATTTAAGTACTTTTAGCTTATTTACATCTTATTTTACTTTTGTTTCTTTTTGTTTAGCTTATTTAGCCACTTGTTTGAGCTTAAAATCCTTTTGAAAGCCAAAAGCTAAACTGTTAAGCTCTTAAGCTCTCAAACAGCTTATTTTCAAATTCCAAAATTTTTGTTTTCATTAAAGTTGCTTATTTTCAGTAGTTAAATAGTTTTGTAAAAGAAAAATCACAAAAACATCATTTTAAAAATAGTGATAGCGTTTATTTAATATAAATTAGCTTTTTAATTTTCTTTTTCAGCTTATTATTAAGCACTTTCTGTTTTTATAATTTTCTTAGTTTTCTATCACCATAGGATAATTATAGAAAACATTTCAGAATTTTCTTAGTTTGTTTAGTATTTATTAGAATTTAAAATAGTTAAAAAGTATTAAATAATTAATAATAAATAAATAAAAAGCATAAAAATATCTTTTCGCTTTTAAAATTAGTTTTCTAATATTTTAGATTTTCTAAATTAAAATTTTATTTTCTAGGTTAATTTTATATTTTCTTGTATTTAAGTGTATTTTAAATAATTAATAAATAGTAATTAATTAATAATAAATAGATAAAAAGTGTAAAAATATATTTTCGGTTTAAAATAAGTTTTATAATATTTTAGATTTTTCTAAGGAATAATTTTACTTTTCTATCTTTATTCAATATTTTATTATATTTTAGAGTATTATTAAATAGTTAAAAATAGTTTTAATTAATAATAATTAAATAAATAGTTATAAAATAATTTTAATTTTCCAATAATTTTCTTTTATTATTAGGATGGTAAAATATCATTTTCATATCCGTAGGTATTTTATTCTTTTAAATTTACATTTTATTTTATACGTTTATGTAAAATTTAGTAAACGACGCATTTACGCGTTTGTTTAAATCGATTGTTGTGCTTTATAGTTACGTATCAAAATACAATTCCAATCAATCAAGAGTGTAATTATAAACCAAAATCTTTACGATCATTATCCTTAGTGATCATTCTACGTCTCGAACGTTTTCAAGCACCATTCAACCTCCGGACTTAACGACCGGAATCCACTATTAAGGTGCGTTTGGTGAGAGAAATCGAGAGAAAAGAAATGAAGTAGGAATTAAATCTGAGAATAGAAATCAAGAGAAAATTTTGTTCAATTCTAATGTTTGTAACAACAGAGACTTGACCAGAAAAAAAAAATATATTTTTTTAAAAATAATTTTCAAAAATATTTTTTTAAAAAAACTTATTTTTTAAAAATAATTTTAAAAAAATATTTTAAAAAAATATTTTTAAAAAATAAATTTTTAAAAATAATTTTGAAAAAAAATGTATTTATTTAAAAAAAACTTATTTATTTAAAAAATGTATGTATTTATTTAAAATATATTTAAAAAAAATAATTTTTAAAAATAATTTAAAAAATGTATTTATTTAAAAAACTTATTTTAAAAAATAATTTTTAAAAAAATATATTTTTTAAGTATATTTTTAATTTTTTAAAAAAAAAAAAAAAAAAAAAAAAAAAAAACATTTTTTCAAAAAATTAATCCATTTCTCCAATTTCTCCACAAAATTAAGAGAAATGGAGCTACTTAAATTACACTACTCAACTCTCTCCATTTCCCCACCAAAATCTCATTTCCATTTCTCTCCTTTCATTTCTCTCTACCAAACATGAGAATTGAGCTCATTTCTATTTCTCTCCCTTCATTTCTCTCTACCAAACACACCGTAAATTCCAAGGGAAATTGTATTGAGTCCATAATAGTTGACTTTTGTTGACTAAAACCTTTGGTCAATATTTCTTGACTGTTTTGGAAGCGATCAATCAACAAGAGAACCTTAGTTGTCTTGATGATGACGAGCATGGCAACTCATGGACTTGAGTTTGCTCGTCTTCAAGAATTGGTGATCTCGCCTTTAAGAGGAACCTAGAGAATCACACAAAACAAAAGACAAACTACATAGATCACTTGGATCCGAGGTTGAGGGTTATAATACTGGGAAGTATGTGTGTAAAGTGGTGAGTAGAAAGGAAGAAATGGCTCTCTATTTATAGAGGAAATTTTCATCGTTCCTGATCCCGGATCCTCCCACAGGGATCCGGCTAGCACAAAGCTAGGGATCCGGACGCTCCTCTTCGCCCATGGGTATTTTTGGTTATGGGTCATGGGTCATGGGTTATGGGTTGATCCATGGTTTTCTTTCTAGATACAATGTATCTCAATGATATAATGAACTTGGTTAAGTGGTATATATAAAACCATGGGTTATGGGTCAATACCATTTGCTAGTTTTTACCCATTTAGTAGATACTTATTTTTACCCATTTTAGTATATACATGTTTTTACCCATTTTAGTATACTTAGTTTAAGTATATGCTAACCCAATATGTAAACACTAGTTGTTGTACATATGTATCTAAATCATAAAATCACTTATACTTGTTTTAGTGTTTTATGTGAAAAATTAAGTGTGTTAGGAAACTATTGACTCAAACTATTTACGTATTTTATTTGTTTCGTTAAAATGATTTTACGTTTGTTATTGACAAAACATTAGAGGATCGTAAAATATAAATAAACGTTTTTACGGCTTATTTGTATTAACAATCTCCCCCTTTTTGTTGATGACAAAACATAAAATTATTTTAAGAAAAACTAAAATTCGTAGCAAATTTTAATTAGTAGTTGATGAGTGTCTAAATACTCATCATTTTTGTACAATCTAAACTAAAATCATCTCGAAAACACTTAGAAACACATCAAAATGATCAAAATATCACAAATCGTTGTTTTATGTGTTTTAAACGCAAAATATCAAAATCGATGAAAATGTATCAAGTTTGCAATATTGGCGCTTTAGTCCCCAAGTTTTAAAAGTTGTCAAATCTAGTCCTCGAATATCAAAATGTGGAAATTTATCATTCAAGGTCCCCTGAAATCTTCTAAGTTGTTAAAATGATCCTTGAATGAATTTTTGGTCAATTGGCAAGAAAGGTCCCTAAACTTTGAAATTTTGCAAAATTAGTCCTTGGATTTTTAAAAAATGGATTTTATGCAAAAAAGGGTCTTTGTTCTATCAAATTTGTCAAGTTTGGTCCTTGTGAGAGCATTGGAAAAAGTTCAAGATCAGTCCCTCAAGTTTGGATAATTTACATTTTTGGTCCTTGAAAGCTACTAAACCAAACGGATCCAATCCAATCCGGCCCAACATATCCAAGCCCAAACCCTTAACCCCCTTGACACTTGAGCCAGGTCATAACATATTGTGAACCCCCAGCCAACCCCTTTTGACCTCCCCCGTGTTATTAATCTACCAGTCAAAGAAAGTCAAACGAGAAGAAAACCGCCCAAACACTGTAGCTCTCCTCTCCCACCCCTGAATCCTCAAAACCAGAGATGGTTTTCCATCTTTTTCAACCCCCTCTCCATACTATGTCCCCTCCACCTCCTCTAAACAACAAAACCTTTAATTGATTGAACCAACTCCAATTAATGTCTAAACCTGCTTTGAAGAAATTGGCGCCAAAATCCAAGTGGACGGATATGATGGTTCTAGCCAATCCAATGGCTCAGATTTGGTGGGAAACATTCAGAGGACATGGTGAAGTGCTAAAAGTCTATAAAGAGAGAGAGAGATGCAATGTATCAATTATCTAGTGTAATTTTTATTTCATGAAGTCGTTTTAGTTTATTTTCAAAGTCAGTGTATGTTTTAGCTTATCAAACTCTGTATTTCAAGTTTTTATTGCATAATTAATCTTTTGTGAACCTTCAATTCAAGTATCAACTTATATTTCAGCTTATGCAATTTTCCTTATTTTCAAAAATCTCATGAATGATCATTTGTTGTTTGTAGATGTTTGTATGGACTGAAATAGGTCATGTAAGCTCCCATCAAGCTCATTCAAGCTTTTAGAAACATTTAAAATCAGTTTAGAAGCAAAATCAGAAAATCATCAAAAATACAAATTAAATAGTTTAAAAATCAAAAATCGCTTGAAAATGGTGTACAATGGAGCGAAAGTGAATGTGGATGGCCTGGGTTTAAGCTTTGTGGAAAGCTATTAGGATTGGTATTGGTCATTAGTTCTGATTTGCGCTGAATACCCATTTGTAAGCTTTTTAACCATTTTGGCATTTCACCGTTGAAATTGTTCTTTAGCTCTAATTCGCTTTCTTATTGTTTACTAGTTATAATTAAGTGTTTAAGCCTTAAAATCACCACTTGTTCTTTTTAATTTGTAGTTTACAAAAATTTAGTTTTGATGATTAAAGTTGCATTATCATCAAGTCTTAGTTTTATGTTGTTATCACTATTGGTTTAAGCTTATTTAGTCTTATATAATAATAATACAAGGTCTGAAATTAAGTCCATGGTTTAAATTTGAGATTTGCTTTGTAAAGTTTCAAAACAGTTGCTTAAAGGTCTGTTTGGATTTGCTTTCTTAAACTGTATCAAGTCTTGTTCATGTTGTTGATTGTGCTTGCTTTGTGTCATATAAGTGACTTATATCTCACCTAAGTCATAAAAACCTGTCCTTGTTTGTGGAAAAGTCAAAATAGCAGTTAATCATATCTTGTGAGTCCACAGTTGGAATGTAATGATCTATGATCATTGATTTGTGTTTATAAGTTGTTAATCTTGCTCAAATCAGTCTTAGTTTACTTTATAACATCATATTCACTACTTAGAATCAATCCAAAGTTCATCTTAGTCAACTCTTTTGATTTTGATAAAAAGTCAAAATTTCACTTGGGTCGTTTTTGAATATAAAAGATAATTTCATTGTGGGTTTAATAATAAGTTTTAGCTTAAAAGCTCTTAGGGTATTAAAGTTTGGTTGCTATACAAAAATACAAAAATGCTAGTTCTCTGTTTCTCAGCTTTTTAAGTGCTTATTTTACTGCTTATTTTGGATACTTGTTCTGAAAAGTGCCCTGTGCACAGTTAATGGTTCGATCTTGATAAGCTTGCATTAAGCTCTATAGTTGTCCAAAACTTGTGATCCTTGGTTCTTTGGAAAGCCAACCTGGTCATCTTGAGGTCCCAAGACTTAGTTTTCACTTTTTAGTTTGTTTGCTAGGGCTGCAATAAGCCCTAACTTTGTCCCATTTTCTGTTTTTCACCACAAATAGCCAAGTGCTTATTTGCTTGTTTATAGCTTTTCAGTGTACTTCTTTGTATCTCTTAGCTTCATTTCAGTTCATACAGCTTGTTTTCATCTTATTCTAGCTTTTGTTTCAGTGTGTGAGCTTGTTTGAGCTTATTTCCACCAAATAAGCTCTTAAGCTAACTGTTGTGATATTAAGCTCCTCAAACAGCTTATTTGTGACTTGTAAAATTTTTGTCTTCGTTAAAGTTTCATAATTTCAGTATTAAAGTAGTTTTCAAAAAGAAAATCCAGAAAAAGATCAATTAAAAATCAGTGATAGTGTTTATTTAATAAGTTTTAGCTTTTGATTTTCTTTCACTTATTTATAAGCAAATCTTGTTTTTTCTATTTTCTTTATTTTACGTCATCATATAGTCTTTTTAGAAAAAGTTTCATATTTTCTCTATCTTTTAGTATTTATTATAATTTTAAATAGTTAAAAATAGTAATTAATTAGTAATAAATAATTAAAAGCATAAAAATATATTTTCAGTTTTAAAATTTGTTTTATTATATTTTGGATTTTTCCTAGTTAAAATTTTATTTTTCCAAGTTTATTTTATATTTTCTAGTATTTAGGTGTATTTTAAATAATAATTAATGAGTAATAATTAAATAAAAGTGTGAAAAATATATTTTAATTTTAAAATTAGTTTTATAGTATTTTAGATTTTTCGAATCATAAGTTTATTTTTCTAGCCTTATTTTGTATTTTCTTCTAATTTAGAGTATTTATTAAATAGTTAAAATAGTTTTAATTAATAATAATTAATTAAATAGTTTTAAAATAATTTTCTTTTCTAATAATTTTATTTTATTTTAGGATTCCAAAATGTTATTTTCATATTTTTAGGTCTTTTATTTCTCGATTTCACTTTTTATTTTGTAACGATACGTAGTTTTAAAACTTACGTTTACGCTTCTTTCATCCGATTGTTGAGCTTTCCAATTCGTATTCCATTCCTTTCCAATCAATCAAGAGTGTAATATTTCTAATCAAACCTTTACGATCACTATCCTTAGTGATCACTCCATCATCCGAGTTTGTTTGCACACCATCGAGTCTCAGGTGGGACTTAACGACCGGAATTCATTATATTCTCCAGACTTCATTGCTTTTGTGCTTAAGTTGCTTTTTAAGTCATTACGGTTGGCCATTCACAAGTGGCCGCCTTGTGTGATTAGACTTGACGCTTAGCCTGATCGAGAGTTTTACTTTCTTCTCCCCTTTTGTCGAAACAAAAGTGTTAAAGAAACTAACACAATTTTTATAAGAAAAATATGTAAAATGTAAAGAGAGCATGTGACGGGAATGGTACTGTCTTAACTCCCTTGACGAGCCCATCGTTTTGAGAGGCGCCAAGGACATGACGAAAATATACTAATTGTGTTTGCAAATATGCTTGCAATTGGTCTGTCTAAGACGAAAACGTGTCCCCTCAAGATTGCAAAGTTGCAATGGGGTGTCATGAAGTATAATCCAAAATCGGATTAAGTTGCAAATGTTTTTGCACTATCATTTGACACAAAGCTCCCCTAGCTTTATGGTGTCAAGATCTTCATGTGTTATTTTGAAAATCTACAAAGTAAAGGTTAGAAAACAAGAGTATAGTGCATAATTTCGCAAATAAGCTCAAGTTAGTAGAAATTTATGCTTACGTACCACGGATCCCACGGTTCCTTCTTGGAGGGATCCGCTAGGCATTTTGAGGATCTCGTCGTTCATGACAGCTTCTTCAAAGAATGAGAGTGTTTCAATCAATGCTAATGAAGATGTGAAGTAGTATATGATATAGCAAGCACAAAGCACAAAACAATTAAGGCATATAGATATTCATTCAATAAAAACAAGAGATGATCAAACAAATCTCTAAAACTAAGAGAATGAACTAGCCATACAAGTGCTACTAATGCTAATGAGTTACCCAAACTCAGGATTCAACTAAAAGCTTCATGATGATCAAGGATGATATAAGTTTCCTAAACATTCTATGTTTGAGCTTGTGACTTATGATGCTCATTGTAGTTTAGGCTTGTTGACCTCTTCGAAACGTTCGAAGAGGTGATAAAACATGAAACGTTGCTCTTCACGTAGTTCATGTATCAACCTTTCAACATGTTTACAATGATAGCAATCCTTGTCATGGTTTTGAATTTCTTGAAGTGGAAATTCAAGTGAAGTGGGTTGAGGATCTTCAAATGAAGGAGGAATTGGTGAGGCTCATTAAGTGATGGCTTTACAATGTTTGAGGTGGAGGTAAAGAAGCATCAACTTCCATGTGGTCGGGTGGTTGACTTTGATGTCTTCTCATAATCCAAAATGGACTATTAGGGGGAACGAGAGAGTTTGACATTGCATCAAGTGTTGATTCAATATTTTGATTTTGTTGCCCAACCTTTTCAAGTGAGTTTGTCGGTAGTGGTGGAAGGTGAGATGGCCAAGGAGGTAAGTCTTCTATATTGTGAGAATGTGGAGATGATTGTGAGGTGGCTCTAGGAACCAATGATGTTGGTTGAGTTGTGGAGGGTATGTTTGGTTTGGTAGAGTTTGGTGATGAAATCCTAGTGGGAACAATTTTCTTGGGAATTAGTTTGATTGGTTTCCTTGGTGTAGGAGAAATCCTAGCATTAGTGGACTTAACCGGAGATGATTCGGTTGAGGAAACTTCGTGTATGATCCTAGCAAGTTTCTTGGGTGGTTCTTGAGTGGATGAGTTAGCATAGGAGCCTTTCTCATGATGAAATGACTAAGGAAGATGGTTGTAATTGTTGATAATTGTGTTTGTGTTTGATGACTAAAGTGTTCTTAGCAATATGGCTTATAAAGGGAAGAGCTTGGCAAGTTCATTTAAGACTTAAGCCATTAAGGTTCTTGGAAATGTGATGATTAACATGCACAAGATTGAAGTTCAGAGTTTCACTAATCTAGGAACTCATTTAAGATGAGATGGAGTGTTTGAGTTAGGAAGATGAGTTGAAATGATTGTTTTAGCAATGTTTGACATAAAGCGTCACTGGATCCCACGGTCCTCTCTCGAGGGATCCGCCTAGGCTAATCCTAGGATCCGCTCTTAGCGATTATGACAAAGTTAGAAATCATGTTTCTAAAAGCTAGATCCTATATTATTTTTGAGTGTTTCACCTCCTAAGTTCCTAAGATGAGGGTACACTTGAATGATCAAGAGTAATGAGTGTTGGAGCAAATGATTGCTTTTTATTGAAAGAAGATGGGACTAGATGACTACCAATGGATGTTCAAGGATAACATTAAGGGTTTTAGTGGTGTCAAGTCATAATAAATGATCCTAGAGATCAGATTTTAGCTTGAGGTGAAATTTGAAAAATCCTTAAAAATTACAAGAATTGAAAAACTAATTTTTGACCCACTTTGAGATAAAGATAACTAGAAACAATTTCCTAAAATTGTTCAATATGTCCACTTAAGTGTTTAGAAAGATGAGAAACAATTTTTGAGTATTGAAGCGGAAATATGGTGAATTTTGATGCGTTGAAAAGTCAAGAGGCATTTTGACTAGGATCTTAAGTAAGCCATAAGTGATTCTAATCCTTTCTCATCCTTGAAGTGGACTTAGTTGGGTTCTAATATCATGTGTTTAGCAAGATGTGATGTTATCTAGAAAGCTATCTTGATGTGGGTGGATGTCAGATTCGATCGATGTCACGGATCCCACGTTCTCCTCGAGGAGGATCCGCTCAGGCTAATCCTAGGGATCCGCATCTCTGCATCGTAATCTTCACGTAATTGATGTGCGATTTTGCACACTAATAAATAGTTAAGCTAAGCAATAAGAACAAGCATGTCATCACAAAGCACCACTTATAAAAACATGATAAAGTAATAATATCCAAATTACCACAAACCAATAGTGCAAAATCGTAATCATTCATACATAAAATAAAAGAAAATAAGCATATTCCTATTGTCTCTTTCGTTAATCCTTTCTTTTCCTTTTTGACGGCTTAGTGAGGTTGTAAGAAAGGTTTTGAATCATGCCCCTTAATTGTTTGAACTCCGCGGTTTCGCTTTGGAATGGTTGGAAGTTGATCATAGTAATCAAAGGGTTCCAATTTGATATTGGCTATGGGTCGACATCTTCTTCTTCATTTTCTTCTTCTCCCTCCGAGGAGTCCGAGAGAGCTTTAGGTTTCTTTCCATTGACCTTGAAGGCTAGAGGGTATTTTGTAAGAGGTACCATTACATGATCGCCAAGGAAATGATCGTTGTTGATAGGGATGGTTGCAATGCATTAACATACTTACAAAGTCGTGTTAGGAGCATACCATATGGAAGTACCATGTTGAAGCTTTGAATACCCCACCATTCTCCTTACCATGTAATAGGCGTAGATTAAATGGCTTTTGGTGGATAAGACAATAGATCATTTGCACAAGACATGCGCTTGGATGATCTTTGTTTCCAACTAGGCTTATGACGCTTTCCCTAAGGATTTCTTCCTATTTTCTATACATGGATGGATTTCAAAAGTTCCATTTGAAAAGGATTACGGTGAATGAGTTTTTGTTTCGGTCGAAACGGGATTGGTCGGCTCTTATTTTGAAAATAGTGTCTTGATGGTTTCGGGTTCATCAAGAGGAGTATGGTACATTGGTTTAGAATCAAGTGCAAGGTTTTGAGTGTTAATTGCCCAATCTTGAGAGTACATACAAATTCCTTCACACGGAATGCGAAGAATTTGAGCAAAGGTGTTGAGAGGAAGAGTAAAGTTTCGTATTGATGATGAAAGCGATTGAAATGCTATCATCGACGCTTCAATGATCCTAATGCTTCTATAAAATCAAAGATGAAGACCGGACAAATTTAGTCATCAATGTCAAGAAGACAATCAAAATTGATTGCGAGAAGACTTGATTTAATGTCGGTATCCTCAAGGAAACATTCCTTGATTACACGACCTTCGTGGATAAGTCGCTTTTTCGAAGCTTTTGAAGACCTTGCGTCGGTTTTGAGAATTCCTCATTACGATAATAATGAGTAAGGTAATGGACGGTATCATGATGATCTTGTTGAGTGGCTTTAGGCATGGTTGGTCCTAAAAAACACAAAATTTTCAATTAGGTAAGATTAGTTGAGGTGGGTTTATGGTTTTGATTTGTATTAACAATGTTGTGAACACAATGTGAACTTAGTTATGTTAAAAGCCCCTTTTCATGATTAATTTTAAAAAACCCTAATTAAACTAATTGATTAGAGATTCGTGAAACCATAAACCCTAGAATTAGGATGATGAAAATTAGAACAAGTTAATGTAATTACTTACAATGGTGTTCTAGGAAGGAATACTTGAGAGTATGGAATCCAATGAAGATGAAATTAGTGGTTTGGACATTTTTGTGTTATGTGAGTAGAGGGAAAAAAATCAGTGGTGATTTTTTGAAAGCGTGATAGTCGAGTTCTATTCCACTGTTCCCGGATCCCTTGTATTTGGGATCCGGCTAGTACAACTAGAGGATCCGCTATTGTGGATAGAAAAAGGGTTGTTTGGCATTATTTTTGTAGTAGGCTTATAAACCAGCTTACTAAAAATAGTTTGGAGGTATTAGATGAAGATTGTTTTTGGATGACGGGTTTTGATGAATCAAATATCAAGGGTCTATATGATGACGGCGTTAGTTTGATCTAATCGAAAGGAATACTATTCCGATGATGAATAAGACTAAAAGTGACTAAAGAGACTTCTAAAGATGCTAGTAATTATTAAACAAATAGAGCTATGAAATAAATTAAACTCATGTAACCTATCTAATGAAAAGTAAGACATACCTCTATGCTTTTGGTTTGGCATAATACCAAAAATACTATGAGCTTTTAAAGTAATCCTTTGTACTTGGTGTACGTAAGTTGTGATTACTTTTAGATCCTTCCTTGAATGTTGACTTCATTATTCTTTGAATAGAGATGAAGATTTTGGAGAGATTCTAGCATGAAGATTTCTTGAAAACAAAAATTGTTAGAATGATCTATCAATGTCCAACAAAATGATTTAAAAGAAAATATGACCTTTTTAAAAAAAAATCCTTCTTTGTAGTTTTCAAACATACACGGATCGTATCAAGTCTTTAAAGTACAACATACTTTAAGAAATGCCAATTGTGGAAAACTAGAAGTGGGAGGTTGAATAGTTTTACCAATTTAAAACTTCCTTTTAAATATTTAGATCGACTTATGTCAATCTATTTGGTTGTTTATGTTGGACGTTGATAGATAGATAGATATATAAACGTGTAATGAAAGATAAAGAGTTAGAAGCACATCACCACGACACAAGTATTTATAGTGGTTCTGCCACAAGGACACCTTCCTTGCCCTACTCACACCCCCGAGTCACCTACTCAAGAGTTCGTGAACACTACACCAACTCCTTACGGCGGAGAAGCCTTCACAACGCCGCTTAACCTTTGCGGTACAAAGCTAAATACCGAGTTCCTTCACGCAAATGTGAACCACACTTAACACAACGTCGCTTACCCTTTATACGGTGCTAGGCTAACCACCCAGTTCTTTCACACCAAGGAGAACTAATCCTATCACAACGTCAGCCACCCTTTATTGGGTACTAGGCTAAGCACCTAGTTCCATTACTATGGAGGAACTACTACCTTTCACAACACAACACCTAATATCAAGGAGATCTACTCCTTTTTACAACACCATTAAGGATATCACCATCCTTAGAAATAAACAACACGATATGTATAACGATGCACCTCATCGATTATACGACCTAGGCATTCTTCCCAAATGCCACTTGATTTGATTCTTAGGCATCCTTCACTAATGCCTTTGACGCAACGCTTGGCACCCTTCACTAATGCCTTCGTCTTGACACCTTTAGCATTCTTCACTAATGCTTTGACACGGATGATAAGCACCTTTCACTAATGCTTTCATCTTGACACTTTCGGCATCCTTCACTAATACCTTCAACCCAACATCTACGATGGAAGAAAGAACTATCAACAAGAGAACCTTAGTTGTCTTGATGATGACTAAGCATGGCAACTCATGGACTCGAGCTTGCTCGTCTTCAAGAAGTGGTGATCTCGCCTTTAAGAGAACCTAGAGAATCACACAAAACAAAAGACAAACTACATAGATCACTTGGATATGAGGTTGAGGGTTATAATACTGGGGAAGTATGTGTAAAGTGGTGAGAAAGGAAGAAATGACTCTCATTTATAGAGGAAATTTTCATCGCTCCCGGATCCATGGGATCCTCCCAGTGGATCCGCTAGACAAAGCTAGGGATCCGTGGATGCTCCTCCTTGCCCATAGGTATTTTTGGTTATGGGTCATGGTCATGGGTTATGGGTTGATCCATGGTTTTCTTTCTAGATACAATGTATCTAAAGGATACAATGAACTTGGTTAAGTGGTATATATAAACCACGGGTTATGGGTCACTACCATTTGCTAGTTTTTACCCATTTAGTATATACTTGTTTTTACCCATTTTAGTATATACTTGTTTTAACCATTTTAGTATACTTAGTTTAAGTATATGCTAACCCAATATGTAAACACGAGTTGTTGTACATATGTATCTAAATCATAAAATCACTTATACTTGTTTTAGTGTTTTATGTGAAAACGTAAGTGTGTTAGGAAACTATTGACTCAAACTATTTACGTATTCTATTTGTTTCGTTAAAATGATTTTACGTTTGTTATTGACAACGCATTAGCGGATCGTAAAATATAAATAAACGTTTTTACGGCTTATTTGTGATAAGAATACTCAGAGAATTAAAGGAAGAAAAAGAACCTTACAGTGCTATGAAGATACGCAGCGGAAAGAACAGATCACCAACACTCTTGATTCACTTAGTCAAGAGTGTTAGTAACCAAGAACAAGCCCCAATACCAGAATCAAGATCCCCAAATTGAAAAATTAAGGTTTCAAGAAACCCTAACTGACAAATCAAAGAATCACCACAAAAACAAAAATACACACCGTTGAGATAACAGCCTTAATTGAGCCCAATTGCACTCCAATCAAGAAACCCCCAAATCTGAGACCAAACCATAGAAACCCTTATATCAAGAACCAACGGAGATCAAAGTCGTGGCTCTGATACCATGTTAAAACTATGAATCTAATACCATAAACCACAAAAATACCACTTATAAATCACCCAGCCAACCTCCGCTTGGTGATATCCTTTTATTACTCAATAGACAAGAAGATGAGTCCACAAAACGTGTGCTCACCAAACAAATACAGAGAAAAGAGATAGTCCCTTTCAGAAGGATCCTATCTATGTCACTACAAGAATATGATACAATAAACCTCACTACAACACTCTCAATACTAACCAAACAGACTAGACAAACTGACCAAGATGATCAAAGACTCAAACCAAGAAAGTGTAACAAACTTTGAGAGAGAAAACTTTGATGTGAGAGAGACACAGTGACTGAATAAAGACTGCAGGGATGGGAACCAACTTATATAGGAGCAAGTTACACTTCAACCCTTGTAGAAACTAAAACTTGTCACAAGCTGCTAAACATAAAACATTAGCATAAAATGACACATTAAGTCCCTGGACTTAATATACCAACCATAAGCTTGCAACATAACTCATATTCAACAAAGTCGTTGGTAATAAAAATTGAAGTCAAATACAATGATGAGAAGTTTTTGTGCCACGGAGCTTTTGATTGCATATTTTAGTGTTTTATCTCCATTTCAAGTAGGTGGCTTGTTTCCACTCACTTAATCTAGAGTAAAGTAAGCACCTAAGTAGTATTCAGACAATCAAAAGTGTTTATCTGCATAATACTAAGTAGATAAACACTTAAATAAGCAACCTCCTATCTTAGACCAAGAAGTTTCTCATTTTTGTTTTTACAAAGTAAGCTACTTTGCATTCAGACTTCGAAAAAAAACCAGGATTTGATGATGGTGGTTGTGTGGTGGTGGTGGTTTGGTGGTAGAGGGTGGCGGTGTGATCGTGTGGTGGTAGAGGGTGGTGGTGTAATTAGGAACTCAAAATAGAATCAAGAGTAAACTGCAAAAAATGTCCTTGTAGTAGGTGAGGGTAAAATAGTCATTTCACATGGCCATTGGCTTTGACTAACGAGATATTTAACGTTCGTTAGCCATAAGGGGACATTTTTCGCATTTAAGTTTGTTCAATGACATTATTCGCAAAAAAGTGCAAACATTAGGTACACAACTCGCACATTTTTTTTCAATGGCCTTTTTCGCAAAAATGGCAAACCTTAGAGACATTTTTTGCAGTATACTCTAAAACATAAAAGAGATATATGTCTACATTTGGACCAACAAAGCTTACATGTGGCTTGTGAGCTTATTTGTGTTTAGGCTTATATATCGTAAGCTTCATTTTTCCGGCTTATTTTGAGACTTGTAAGCTTATATAAATAATTTTAATATGGTAAATTTATTGATTGAGATTCTCTCGAGTAGATATAAACATGACCGGTAATGTTCCTTTGCAAACTGACTGATAATGTTCCCTTGCAAACTGAACAATCAAACCAATCAGCTTGAAATTATGTCAATCCTAAATTTATATAAGGTATGTTTGGCGCAAGTAACTGTTGCTATAACTAAAGATTAGTGGTAGATGGAGATAGAACGGGAGATTAAAAATTAAGATTATTATTATGAGCTTCATGAAGTAACATTTGATTTTAAGAAATTTTAAAACATTAATTTTTTAAATCTTTGATAAATTTTGTTCGTTAAAAAATTTATATTTTAATGGACTTATTTTAAATATATATATATATATATATATATATATATATATATATATATATATATATATATATATATATATATATATATATATATATATATATATATATATATATATATATATATATATATATATATATATATATATATAGGATCAAATAAGAAGATTACTTAAAAAGTAAGGAATAAGAACTATAACCCAAAACCGAGATGCACCGACCTAAATTAGATGCATCCCTATAATCTTAGATGCATTATAACGCACTATAGTGTGTTTTCTAGCTTTTAATCGATGCAAATACGTGATATTAGATGCATTTCATGATTTATCTTGTTTTCGCTCCTCCGCACGCGCCAAATCATGAAAACAATTTGCACCATCTATACATCAAATTAACTTTCAAACTCAAGATGTTGCATCTATATGAATAGAAATGCATCTAATGCAAGTCGTTGCATCTCAAATGCGTGGTTTTGGTCACTTCTCACCACTTTTTATTTTAATTTACTTTCATCGATCTCTACTATATATATATATATATATATATATATATATATATATATATATATATATATATATATATATATATATATATTAGTATATATACTAAAAAGGCAGGACCAAGGTTTTGCAAAACACGCATTTAATGAAAAGTTTTCCAAATTGGCGAAATAGCCCCGAGGTTCAAGTGGCGGCGCAAACTAAGTCCAAACATTAAATGCAAAGTTTCACAACTTGGCAAAAACAGCCCCGAGGTTTAAGTTTCGTTGCAAAGTAGGTCCAAACATTAAATGCAAAGTTTCATAACTTGGCAAAACAATTCCACGAGGTTTAAGTGTCGCTAAAGTAAGTCCTTTAAAGTTAATTCATTGCATCGCTACGTGTTCCCACGTATATCGTATATATATATATATATATATATATATATATATATATATATATATATATATATATTCATGTTATAATCTGTGTGCCAAAACATGCGGTAACAAAAGCATAAGAGCACAAGGTGTGGTGCCTTAGGTTAAGGTTTAACATTATGTCACGTTAGCTTTAACATTGCACTTTAACTCAACAAAAAAACACCCATTATCATAACTTACTCAAGTTAAACCTTAACTCAACAACAATTTACAAAAACAACCCTTCATTTAGGGGGCAGGAATGAAAAAAATATATATAAATGAAGGCCTTTAACGCCATATTATGAGCTTAACATGGGGGTTAAGACTTGCCCTTAACTCACCCCTTACAATGATAACACACCCTCAACTCTTGCAATGGTAACACACCCTTAACTTGAACAAGTTAAACCTTAACACACATATAAATACTAGACGAGTACCCGTGCATAGCAACGGGATTATATAGCGACAGATCGTTTAGTGATAAAAAAAGTTTATGGGTTATAAACGAAAAATAATAAAATTTTAAAGATTTGGGGATTAAATATAATGTTTTGAAACCCGGTTCGACCCGGGTGGTTTAACCGGTTAAACCGTTCCGGTCGAAGAACGGGTCGATTTAAACCGAGTCAACCCGATGGGTTGGGTCGAAAACGGGTCACATTAAACAGGGTAAACCCGTCGTGTTTGAAGCGTCTCGGGTCAACCCGGTTTTCGATGTGTATTAATAGTTTTGTTTTGAAATATATGTTTTCAACATTTCTCTTTTTAGTTTCAACTTTTCACTTTTTACTTTTTGGTTTTTCCTTTATATATAGTATAGCAGGGTACCGACACGTTTCAGCGGTGGGTACCCTGTGACGATTAACCGGATAAATAGATCTCGATGAGACATAATTCCACCGGTTTGTATCGGTTTCAACGGGTCCTCTCTGGTTCGTTTTCGGATGGCTTTTATTGGTTAGTTAATCGGTGGCGATAAGGTTCCTCGTTGAACCTTTGGTCCGTCCGGTTTTCAAAACTATATATACCGTAACTTCATAGCTTGTATGAAGATTTGTGTGTTTTATTAATTTGATATGTGTATAATAAATGACTTTTCATTTTAGGGTGTTTTAAAATAACATTAAGTAGTGTGTTTAATTATTTTATATTTTATATTATGTTGTAGCTTGTTTAAATTGTACATCGTGAAAATTTTATTGACTTTTTAATAAGGGTGTTTTAATTGGTTGTTTTTAATTTGGTAGATATACTTTTAATTGGTTGTACAATGCGAATAAATTATTGTACTTTTAAATCATGGGTTGTTTTAATAAGAATATTAATTACATTATGTATTTCTCTCACATTTGACTTTCAATATTTCACTTTTCAAAATTTGACCGTACACTCTTTATATGTAGTATAGATATAGTGTTACCATACTCCATGCTATCAAAAAAGAGGGAAAAAAAAAGGAAAAAAAAAATCCCAAATCAAAAAAGCCAAGTCGTCTAAGCTACCCCTCAAACACCGTAAATAAAAGGGTTTCGAGACGGCCCACGTAAACTATCCGCTCCACATTATTTCGTTTACTTGATTTTGTTAGGGTTTTAGTAATCCTACTGAAATAAGGCGATTATGTTACAGAATTTGAGTTGGATTCTAAAATGAGCGGTTTGCTGCAATAGGTAATGAAACCTTTTTAATGATTGGTTTTTTATATATATTATTGGTTAATTGGTTGGACCATGAGGGTGTTTGGGATTATTATGCTTATTGCTTAGGATTAAAAATAAGCACTTAAGGATATAGTAATTGAATTCGCTTATTTGGTAAGAAATTTTCTGTATAATTTGTTTATAATGTATGTTAGGTTAGATAAGAAAAAATAAGCAATCCCAAACACCCTCTAAAGCTGGAAAATTTTCTGTGTAATCTGTTTATAACTGTTTATTAATGTATGTTAGGTTAGGGCGCGTCTAGTTGTAGAAAATTTTCTTTTATGAAAAGGAAAATGTATGAAAGTGTAAAATGCTCTTTCCAAAATTCTAGTTCAAACGTGAAAAATGAACTTCTCATGCTCTTGGTGAATTTTTCTGAAAATATGTGACTAAACATGTTTTCTATTTTTTTAGTTTTTTGTGAACTATTTTTAGAAAAGTGCCACATTTTTTTATCCGATTTCTGAAAGTTTTTGTTTTTATTCTAATTTCTTATCAGAAAGACAATATAAATCTTTGAAAACTTTTTACATGGCTGACAAGTCAACATAAGCGGGTCAAAACTGATCCATGTGATCCAAATCCTGTTGAGAAGTGTGTTATTGACCCATTAGGTATAGAAGCGGTCGAAACAGATGTTCTACTTCATTTCTGTTTATTTATCCACTCAATTGCTTATTGTAAAATCAAGATTGACTCTAAATATATCTATAATGCGTTTTACGTTAGATATTAAAGACACGCAGTTGAGTAGAAAAAGTAAGCAATCCCAAACACCCTCTAAAGCTGGAAAAAGAGATCCTTATGGTACTTCTTTATCCTGTTTTTAGAAGTTTATTATGATATTCTTAAAGAATGATTTATGTTTTGGTTATGAGTGCAATAACAATTTATTTCAATGATAATATAAATCTTTGAATTTGACAACTTAGGAGGTTGTATGCATTAAAAGACTCCTCGAAGACCTTTTATGTTTTTGACCAGCCAACATAAACTGGTCAAAACTGATCCATTTGACATAGAACGGATGAAACTGATGTTTTGCTTATTTTAAAACCAGGATTGATCTGATTTTCCTTGTTGCTATCACAAGTTTGACTGATTGAGTACTGTAAATATGGCTAAAGAATGGATAAAGAGGGATGAAAGCGCGAAACAAATGCTACAGAGGGTTCTTAAAGAGAGACCATTATTGCTTTTACCTCAACCCCTTCACAGAGTACCTCTTGGGACCCACAACATTGTCGAGATTGCAGGCCCATCTCCTTCCGCCAAAACTGAGATCTTGGCTCAAATGGCTGTTAATTCTATTCTTCCCAAAACCCGAAATGGAGTACAGTATGGAGGGTCGGAACATTCTGTCTTATTTATAGACTTGGATTGTCGACTCGACATCTTTCGCCTTTCACACTCACTAAAACAAAGAATAAGTGAAGCCAATAAATGGCATAAAACCACGAATAATCAAATGGGCGTTGAATACGATGAAAAAGGCTTATTTGGTGAGTGCATGAAGCGTTTTTCATACACTCGTTGTTATGATAGTTTTGAGTTTCTTGCTGCTTTAAAGGGGTTACATAACAAACTCGCGGATGACGGTAAAAAAAGTGTTTATGTTCTTATGATTGATAACATTGGAGCGTTTCATTGGATTGATCGTAGCTTCTCGTCTTTGCCACAAGGGAATCCCAACAGGAAGAATGTTGGTCTTCAAAGTGTGTTTGAAACCGTTGTTAAAGAGATAAAGAAGCTATTGTTACTGCATCCGATGCTTGTTTTAGCTACAAAGACGGTTACAAGTCAAGTCAAAAGTTCATATTCTGCTCGGGTTTCAGGGTTCTCAAACAATGCATATCGGGAGTATATGCCATTAATCTGGCAGTCATTTGTTACACATAGGATTCTTGTGAGACCTTTAGATGACAAAAGAAAGCTTCAGGATCCTGTTTGTTATTTTGCAGAGTGGTTATTGCCAGCTTTAAATTTCTCGGATGAGTTTGTTGTTGGGGATACTGGAATTTTGACTTCATTTTGAGAATAGTGAACGCTATGCACTGGCACATTTTTGGTTTCTTAATTCATCCATTCTGCTCGATCAACTTCCCAACCTCATGTTACGTGCACAAGAAATATCGTCTTGGGATTGGGTCTACCATTTGGTTGGCAAGTGATGGTAAATATTGAACATTTAGCCTCTAGAAGACACCTGTGGCAAGCTTAAAGTTTTTTTCTTTTCGAATATTAAGTTTACGATTAGACTAGAATTACCAAACTGTTTATAAGCAATCTCTATACTTGAGGGTGGACAAAAGGTTTTCAAATTGTGCATATATCCATATGTATATCATTGTTTCATTATGGTTTTGAATATTTCTTTAATAGTTAAGTGTAGTTCGATGATGTCACAATTTTTTTTTGATATGGAGGCTGAGATTGGAATTAGATTGTTTTTTATCAATTGAAGAAGTGCCATTTTTTTAACATAGAAGTGTCATTTACAGGGCATGTTTTCAGATTTTATAATGCTAGTGTAGGGTGTTGTTTATACCTGTTAGTATACTGTAATAACTGGTGCATCACTACAGAATAAAGAGCTATGTTGTTATACCATAACAAGGTTTTACCACTTTTCCTATAGGTGTAGTGTATCGTTTAATTAAAGAAAGTAGGCACGGTATTCTGCAGTAGTATATCAACCCTTTACTGTCCATGCATTTATTTTACAAAGGCTTTGGTTCATAGGGTATTCCATTATATTCCTAGGACTTTGTAGATGATGTTAATGTGCGGATGATAAAATGTTCAGAATTATTTCTTTCTACTCAGAAGTTTGCTGGATGTATAATTAAAAAGTGGTATAGCAATATAGCATTGACTGGAGCAAAGGTGGAAAGTCCATAGTAGGCATAGTTTGGGTACAGCTCCCTGAAGTGTGTTGCTATCTGTCTGACATTTAGAAAGCAATTGAGGATTCATTTTTCTTTATACGGATATTCAGCTCAGCATAGAAAAGATTTGAAGTTTTAGCAATCATTAAAGTAGGTCACTGTTGATGCTTTTATTTCAGTTAGCTGTATATTGTTTTTCATTAGTTATAGTAACTTCTTAATGTGCTGTTTGGTTGAATTAGAATTAGTATAGATCATGTTGCCAAAATTTTCAGCTTAGAGCATGTCTTGGATTGTATCTTCTAAGAAATATATTATCTGGAAACACTTTCGAGAAAGTAACACATTGTGAGTTTGTGACTGATAGCTAACGGATTTGTGTCTTTGCGCATTAAGAATTTAGGTCTGCAATTCTTGTGCATTATTTGATTCTTATTATTGAAGCACATGCCTACCGATGTATCTTATTCAGTTAAGGCATCTAATAGTGCCACTGATCCATCAGTAAAAGCTTGTAAAATAATGTTGTTTGTTGAAGTTAGGGGTGTTAGATCAGTTCGGTTATCGGGTTGTTTGGTTAGTTCGATTCGGTTAATTCGGTTAAATTTTTTAGGTCAACTCAAGAATCGAACCGATCCAAATTCAAATTCAGCTTTCGGTTCGGTTGGGTTGAATTTTAATTTGTTCTGTTATTGGGTTGACCCGAATAACCTAATTTCACTATTTTTAAAAAATTTAATAATTACATAGATATTTAGCAAAAATATATTTCAAGCATAAAAATGTTTTATTATATTATGATAACCTTTAATAGTATTTATTTATATATAAATATACATAAAATATATAAATATATAAAATATATATATATTTATATGAATTCGGTTTTTTGCCTTTTCAGCTCAAACTGTTAAACCCAGAATCAACCCGAGAACCAAATTAGTAGTTCGGTTCGGTTTGGTTAAAGAAATTTGGTTGGTTATTAGCTCATTCGATTATTTTGGTTGGTTCGATTCGGTTTTGCTTATTCGATCTTTCGATTTTTGGCCCCTAGTTGAAGTAAATAATACCAACATTCTATTGTATAAGTAAAATAAAAAGAGAACACCAGTCATTAGTCAAGTACATCTTCAACTTTTACTTAACTTAGAAATTGGTGGCCCTCAGGATATGATGGCCCATGTCCGCGCCAGACCATTAGTCTTTACCCTTTACTTTTGTATGCAACGAAATTGGAAATTTGGAGTTGCTTTGACTTTTGTATAGGGGCTTTTACATATATGATCAGGGGTGATGACAAATTAGTTGTATCATAGTTGTTAAGATCTCGATTATGATTTTAAGATTTTCAGATTTTAAAATTTTACGATTTTACGATACTATAAAGCAAAAATGATCTGGATTTTATGTAAGTTCTTAAAATGCTTAAGAGATTCCGATCTTAACCATATGATCTTAAAATATAATCCGATCCGATCTTAATTTATTCGGACCGTAAACTTAAAAACTACAAACTTATGGATTTATGTTTTTTATAAATTTAAAAAACATGTTAATCTTTTTAAACATTTCATGTTTATAATTTAGGACAAGATTGCATGAAACATTCATATAATTTTGTTTATGATATAAACTAATTTTTAGATTTGAAAAATATTACAAAAACAATTAAGAAAATGACATTATAGTAGGATCTTAGAATCCCAATCTGATCTTACAATTTCGATCTTGAAAAAACAAAAACGATACTGAGTAAAATCCCGATTTTGAAAACCTTGAATTGTTTCACTAGCCTTTGGTTTAGTGATATTATGAGAGTATTTGGGAATTTTTTCTTACCAACTAAACATAGTTGAAATTTTCACTTTTCAATTTTTAATAAAAAAAATAAAAACCCCATATACCATTTTCTATTTATTTTTTCTTTTCGAAGAAAAAAAAAGGATTTCCATTCAAGTTTTTTATGATAACCTTAATTACCACAGGTAAAATTTTCACTTTTTATCTTCGTCGTCGCCGTCCACCGTCACAATCCTAGGTAATATTTTTAAAGAGGAAAAATATAACTTCATCTAAAAGGATTTTCAAAATTATCAACTCTTTTATAGAGAAGAAAAACCATTCTCTTCTCAAAGAATCCGGAAACAGAAAAATAAGAAAATGTTTCTACACCTAAACGCTACCTAAGCAATTCCAAACAATCAATGTATTAGTTGAACTAGTAATGTATCCACGCAATGCAACAACTTTAATACAGGGGAAGCATAGCAACTGCTGGTGGTGGTTTGCGGTAACAGTGAGGACGTGACTATAATTGTTAATCGCATGAATACAAAAATACACTTTTTAGTGATATAAAATTGATGATTGTAAAAACATTTTTTTTTTGAGTAACCAAGATTTTCGACCTTTTGACTGATGTTATTGACATCAGATTTGTTTCCCCATCTCAGACCATTTTTTTTTCTTTCTCACCTCGTTACTAAATGTTATCCTCGCCAACCCAAATGTATAACACCCAATGTGATCCTTTTTACACTAAGCATGAAATAACCAACATTTTAATTTTCATTGATAACTTTGTAAGTGAAAGATATCATTATTATGTCGTTTATGCGGTGGTTTACTGGTTTTAGGTATAAATGAGCAGGTGATCTCGCGCGTTGCTGCGGGAGTGCTGTGTTCCCGTCATATGTATGTATTTATGTATCGGTCCTTAAAGTTCAATTCTATTACATTGTTAGTCCTCGAAAGACTAAGTTTGCAAACGCAGTTAAACCTTAAGGAATAGTTACAAAGTATTCCTTAGATTTAACTCTTTGCAAACTTGGCCCTCTCTTAGTTTTACTGCTCAAAGCATTGTGGCTACAGGTTTTAAATAGTATTACCCCCAGTTTTAGTATATAAAGATAATTACTTTTGCGTGATTTAAATACATTTGTTCATGTTAAATATGCATTTATTATTTTGAAAGATAGCCTAACTAGTTTTAAATCCCCGTATAAGCATGGGGCTTTGAGTTTGAGTTTTGTTAGATTAATCTTTGGCTTAAATTTTGTTGGACAAAATAGTTGTTTGTAGCAAAATAGTATACTAAAATTAAATTTAATTTGTTTTTTTAATATAATATCTACGTATTATAGATATTTACATCAAAAAATTTTAATTTTTTTTATAAAATCTACGTAATTATAGATATTATTATCCTAAGAATGAGTTAGATTTAATTTTTTAAAAACTACATAAGTTTCTTTAGATGAAAAAGTTGGTATACGAAAATAAACTAAAGGTAAAACCTACAAAATTTAATTTGTACCTACTTTTTAGACAAACAACATCATGCACATGTATTATCTTGAACCCGTAAGAAATATAATACATGAATGAATCATTGTTCATCAGAAACCACTATTGTCTTAAATCAGAAAACAATCGTTCAACAAAAAACATTTAAGAAATGGTTAAACATATTAAATTTTTATATTTATGCTATTGTTGTTTTGTTGATGGTGTATGTAACTAAGAAAATTATTTAGTTAGCAGCGCAAAGCCATCAGACACAAAGAAACCAACTTATTAGTAATATTAACTCTTTAAATAAAATAAAAAGAAATTACCCATCGTAATCATTTTCAAATATAAGAAGCATATTATAGAATGTTTTAAAAATTCTATATTTAAATTCTTATTCGTGATAAGTTTTAAATTTATATGGTTTATATCTTTTCAAAATTTAAATGTGACACTATTTCATCTAAAGAAACTTATGTGCTTTTAAAAAAATTGAATATAATCCATTATTAGAATAATAATATCTATAATTACGTAGATATTAAAAAAATAGTATACAAAAATTGGATTCGTACATACATTCTAAGCAAACACCATCATGCACATGTATAATTTGAATGTGACACTATTTATGTTATTGTTGTTTTTTGTTGATGGTTTATTTAACTAATAAAATTATTTTGTTAGCAACGCATAGCCATCAGAAACAAAGAAACCAAATTATTGATAACATTAACCCGTAAAGATATAATAAAAAATATTCGCCCCATCAGAATCATTTCCAAATATAAGATGCATGTTCTAGAATGTTTTAAAAATTATATAATTTAAATTATATTATGTAATAAGTTCTAAATTTGTATGATATTTATAAGATATAATTAAGATTTCTGCCACATTCAAATTTGGAAAAGATATGGTCAAGAAAAGATATATCACAAAAATTAGTACTTATCATGATTTTTACTTTTAGGAAAATATATTGTTATTTTTTAGCACGGATTAAACATCGCCACGATTTTGATATATAAATCGTCGAAACAATGAATAAACTCAAGATGCTCATAAGTTGTAAATATAACATCATCAAGAAATGATTATATACATAAGAAAACAATAAATCTTTATGAGAAACCATGAATCTTGTTGTGAATTTAAATATATTTTCATACATTTTATATAATCTTTTTCTAAATTCTTATATGAAATTTGAAACCCTAATTTGTATATTCTCTTCATATTTATGTTATAGTTATTTTTGTATGGTGTATTTAACTAATTATTTCATTAGCAATGCAAAGCTATCTAAACAAAGAAACCAAATTATTGATAACATTAACCGCTAGAAATATAATAATTTTTTTTGCAATATAAGAATCGCTTTCAAATATAAGATGCATGTTCTAAAATGTTTTAAAAGTTATATATTTTAATTATGTTACGTGAAAAGTTCTAAATTTGTATGGTATTTATAAGATATAATTAGGGTTTTGGTTAAATTCAAATTTAGAAAATATATGGTCAAAAAGATATATTATAAAATTTAGAACTTATCATGATTTATTTTTAGGAAAATATATTGTTTATTTTTAGCATGGATTAAGCATCGCTATGATTCGATATATAAATCATCATAAACAATGAATAAACTCAACATGCTCATGCGTTATAAATATAATGTTATCGTAAACCGATTATATACATAAGAAAACACTAAATGTTTATGAGAAACCATGATTCTTTATGAGAAACCATAAATTTTGTTGTGCTTTCAAATATATTATCTTCATATATTTCAAAAAAATATTTTTCTAAATTCGATATGAAATTTGAAACCCTGATTTATACATTTTCTTCATATTTTCAATAAATTATTTGCAGTAATGAATGAATTAAACATGTTCATGATTTGTAAATATAATGCCATTAGAAAATGATTATGTACATTAGAAAACAATAAACGTTTATGACAAACCATGATTCTTTATGAGAAACCACAAATTGACTCAATTTTGTTTCTATATATTTGACACATATATTTTTTCATTAAAATACAATAATCGTATAAGAAACAAATAATTTATTAGTACAATTAACATCTTCGTGATATTGATAAATCAAACAAAATACCAAAATAAATAATATTATAATTAACTAAACAATCGATCTATACTTTAAAACTCCAATTTAAACATTCTCTTCATAAACCTCATAATATATTTTTTTTTTGGGTAAAAGGTCAAAGACCCGTAAATATATTACTCCAAAAACGTTTATACAAAGGATATGGGTGAATCCCATATCTCAACCGTTACATAGGCAAAAGCTTACATAAACAAGATACTTCTATTCTCTATATAAGAAAATAAACCACTACTCAAAATATAACATTAAAATCCTATGGAGATAAAATTACTTCCTACCAAGGCCTTGAAGCTTGATACCATACGTGTCATAATAGGCATCCAAGTTTCCTGGAAGATCGTAAACCTGACCTGCATAGTTATGATAACCATAGTCGTTATAGTCATCTTCGCGATCATGACCACCACCAAATAGATTACTCGTCTCATCAAAGGTGTTCACAACCTCCTCATCATCACTATCAGAATCCACAATCTCTCCCACCTTAGTGAATGGTTTAACCCTCTTAGTACACGAAGTAGCCGGGAAATCCTTATTATAACCTTGATAATCAACCTTTTTAATAGGATTATCATTATCATCAACAAGAGTAGCTTTCCCATCAATAAGAAGCCTTTCAAATTCCCCAATTTTCTCAACAATAGGGGTAGGACCAGCCGCGTTAGCTACCATTGAATCACTCACAAGCGAATCTTGTGATACATTACCTGTCTCGATAGACCCTACCTCCTTTGCTTCCATTGTATTACTAGAACCCTCTACATCAGTAGGACCGCCAGATTCATCGAATCGATCGTATTAAGTGCAGACAAAGGGTTAGATGTAGCAATCTTCTTCCCACTAGTACTTGCCACATCGCTGGTCGCCTTCTTCGACTATCCACCTTCGGGTTCAGAGGAGGCACTTTAGGTTGATACCTAAACTTAGGACCCACACCAAAGTTTAGTAAAACCTCCTTACCCGAAACACTGGACCACCATTCATACCTTATTCTTGTTATTGACAGCTTGAAAACCATCATTAGAGGTGGAAATGATTTAGGGCAATCAAGTAGCAGATGACTAAAAAGCATACACGATCACACCGAGGCGGTTTCCATTCGTATTCTACCGAATCTTTTCAAGAGTAGAACCCGTCCCATCAAGTAATGGTATCTCAACAATGATGCTCTCCTTAAGAACCCGATCCGCTTTAACTTCAATCAAGCACCTAGCAAAACTACTTCAACCCCATGATTCCAAGCACATTTGACTAATGTAAGAATCTAACATTTTGGCGCATCAATCAATGTGGCTAGAGGTCGAGACCATCATTGTAAAACATAGCAAGCACATCATGGAATTTAACCCATACCGTAACATTAGTCAAATCCTCTTTAAGCATATTAGTAGTCAACGTCCAAGTTTTAAGAATAATTGGCACATTCTTAATCATCCACAGTCCGTTTTCAAGAACATCATCAACACCTTTACGAGTGGAAAACTTAAAGAAAAAGAACCCATTAGCATTCATCATAACCTTTTGGATACCATACTTGGCCCACGTATTATGAACGTAATAATCAACAACCGAAAAAGCAATACGTTTACCAAGAAAATATCCATAAAGGGTATTCTCAAATTTAGAGTTTACCTCCTCAACGATTTTCATAGAAATGGTGAGATCCACTTCATTAGACTTTTTACTACATTCCAACCTACGAAAATTAGACTCACAAGTCGAGAATCAATCGACGTAGCACCCGTGATATGAAACCGGCTTAGACTTGGGGCACTCGCTGGTTGGGGCTGATTATGAGCTTGGGAGACGAATTAGAAACAACGTTACTACCATTATCCGCATTCTCCGCATTCGTAACTTCAACACCGCACATAACCTCTTTAAAGGTCTTACACGCTTCCAAGAAGACCGGGTCAAGACCATAATTCGGCTCACCCAAACTTTGCAAGATCTTCATTCATGGAGCTAGTTTGATCGGCCAAACCAGCGTATTTATCTCTTATTCATAGAATTAGTATCATTCGAATCATTAGCAGCAGAATTACCCACATCTTTCAAAACCTTGGAAGCACTAGTGTTATTGAAAAATCCTTTTTCCATCTCTCAAAACCCCACAACCCACAACAAAACAATCGTATTCACCAAGAACAATCCAAAATAAACAAAGGTAAAACCCTAACACAAGGTTAGGGTTTCATAAACGTTGAAACGAAGCCTCTAGTCCACCATTATAATGCATGCAAATCAATTCGAAGGAATAGGAGATCGATTATTAAACAATGGTCAAAGAATCAAGCCTCGATCTCAGAACAATAATAAACAAAAGAGTAGAACCCACAATTAGTTATATAATAAGATATTAGAGACTACCAATTATGTGGATCCTACCAAGACAGAATATAAAAACGAATCTATGATGGCCATCGACCCACGATAAAAAATAAACCATTATAATTAATTAGACCCAAGTGAATGGAGAATTAAAGATTAAAGGTTTAAGATGGATTCGTAAGAAAGTGATTTCGAAAGTAAGGGATTCGTTTTCAGCGAGAGAGAATTCGCTTAGTGTTAAGTTCATAATATATTTTTTTTATATTGTGATGTGTAGCTCAAACCTTAATTTTGAGTAGATCATCAACAACTTCGACAATCTCAAACTCATCTTCCCGCTCATCCCGCACACTATAAATACAATAATAGTATAAGAAACAAATAATTTATGATTTAGTATAATAAATACAATTAACATCGCTAGATATCGATAAATCAATCAACATAAACAAAAATTATTAGAATTAACTAAACAATCAATATGTACTCTAAAATTCTAATTTAAACATTCTCTTCATAAACCCAAAACCCTAAATTCAACAATAAGTAAATACCATCAAAGGCCAACAAATATTAAAGAATATAATGAGGAAGTAAAAAGAATAGTAACAAATAGCTAAACAAAAATAAAATAAAATAAAATCCTTTGATCTTTATTGTCGTATGTAATCACATAACCAAAAAGAATTTTAGAATATGAAACCTGGAATGATAGAACCTAAAACACTAAGAATGAGAAGCATATACCTTATTCCGATAAACTATGAATGAATGAGATGCAATGCCGAATGATGGGTATTTATAAGATGAGATTAGGTTTATGTCAAATTTTAAATTTGGAAAAGATATGCTCAAAAAAGATATAACATATAAATTTAATAAGTGAGTTTCACAAGAAATTATCAAGACGCCGACACTTAAGTTTAAGATAAATTTAGCCTAAATTTAAGCTTCATGATCATTTCTTTTATAATTTTAATGATCTTCCCACTGCTTGCTTAATTGGTCTGTTATTAATAGAGATATATGTAACCCGTCAGATATATATTCTTCCGAAAATACAAAATCAGATATATATCCAAAGCATGCATAAAAACCATTGAAATGCATAAAAACTTGTACAAAAGATATATACGCAATTATTCACTTTATGAGGATATACGCATTTACTTGCTTTAAATGGGCAAGGGATTGATTACCATTAGAAAAGAGTGTATTATTTCTAGTTGGTTTACAGTTGACAAATTGACCTTTTATAAGTATACTTGAGGTGGCCAGAATAATTATTGATTTTCCATAAACAACGTTAACATTCTCACTCTTGTATCATAAACTAACATTTGATTCGAAGTCAACTAATAATCCCTTACGTTATGTTTCAATCTACGTATATGGCCTTTTAATAGCTACTTCCGTAAGCAATGATATAGTTTTTGACAGAGAACTCGGAGGTCACACGAACCAGACCAAGGAACTCGGATGTCACGTCAATTAATGAACCTATCTACTTAGATTTAATCAACTTCAAGTGGCCGGGATTTGATTTGAGCCACCAACCCATATTCACAGCAAAGGAGGAGGAAAAAAGCTAGGTAATAAAACACTAGGAGAGTACCTGTTAGTTAGACACGAAGTAGAAACCGCGACGCAATGGACGGCTTGCAGCGACTTATTTTTAACGACACTTAAACCTTAGAGACTATTTTCGCTAAATCATATAGATAGCAATTAATGCCACATGGCTTACTTTCAAACGACACTTAAACCTCGTGGACTGCTTTTGCCAAGTTGTGAAACTTTGCATTTAATGTTGTTAGGACTTACCTGCAACGCCGCTTAAACCTTAGGGACTATTTTGTCGATTACTATAGATAGAATTAATGACGCTGGGACTTATTTCAAAGACCACTGAACTCAGTGACTATTTTCGCAGTTTTAAACTTCAATTAACGCGCTTCAAAAAGTTTTGGTCTTGCCTTTTAAAGATAATATACTAATACTAATACTGTAACTGTTGGATTACCCATTTTCAAAACTAAATAACTTGTGATAGAAATCATCATCTCATATGGTGACTCTTTAACGAATGTTTAATACAACACCAAGATGTTCAAAAAAATAAAAAATACAACACCAAAATATTTTTATACTTACAAAATTTAAACGCTCACGTCGCTATTATTATAAAAGACATTTTCTAGGGGGCAGTCTGTCATCATTACTAATTTCTAAATGAATTATTTGCAGTTGACCGTTAATAATGACATTTAAGGAATCAAACTTGCCAAATTTTCCTAAACAATATTATCCTTAATTGTTGACTATCTATAACTTTTGAATTTTTTGGTTGAAGACAGTATTTATCCAAAAGTTATGTTATACTGTACGAGTAACCGTTCATATTAACGAGATTTTCTGCCGGCATATAATTATAATGATATTTTAGTTACACAAATATTAAACTAAAATATTATTATAACTATAACATGTATAGTAAAAGTGTATGAACTATAAAGTCATAATGAATTGACCGACTTCCTCATCTCATATATATTTTGTTGGTAAAAGGTCTAAAGTTAAAATTATAAACAAAAAGGGTAAAGTTAGCACATTTTTACGAGGTTATTTTGTATAATAAAATAAAATAATAAGACACATATGGTTTTAAACAATACTTCATCCGTTTTAAAATATAAGTCAAATTTGACTATTTGAATCGAACGTCGACCTTTAAATATTTTTATTCAGTATTATATATCACTGATAAAAATTATATCAAATAAAAATACACTTAAAGGTTAAAACACAAATCCATGTATATTTATAGCTTCTATCCACCTAATATCTTCAAATGCTTCTAGATATTACTTAGGTTCACATATTTTATTAAGACTTGTAGAGAAGTTATAATTTTCAAGACTAACTTAGAGCAATTAACCTGTTTACCAATGTTATACCTGACCTTGGTATTTATTTCAAAATCACTCAGTTTAGCAGACATACTAGTCTTCCTAGATGACCTTTTAACATAGGTTTTAAAGTTATCCTATTTGTCTGAAGTTACAACTGGAGATTTAAACAAATCATTAAAATCATGATAAATTCATCATCACCCCTAGATTTGTTTTCAATTTCATTAAATATTGCATCTTCCTCGTCATCACATGCTGCTTCTTCTGATTCACTTACATCAGGGGTGCTCACCTTCATCTTTTGAAGTGCAATCAGTATTCTCAGTACCTCCATGTGAAAACGGGTCCATACCTTTACTATGTTCAATATTTTATCTCTCTCATCATTATTGGGATCATCTGTTTCTAACTCAACTTCCTGATCATTATTAAAAAAGTGAAGAACATTTCTTTATTGAAAAACTATTTCATATTCTTTGATTTCGAAACTATTTTTGAAAGGAAATACAGTCTCATAAAATTCTACATCTCTAGAATAAAACAAATTTTTACTTTCAAGACTGTATAACTTATATCCATTCTTATCAAAAGAATAACCAACAAAAACACATTTTTGCCAATCTTGTTTTCCATGAAAGGAAAAAGTATTTAGAAATTGACTTGAACTTTGTTAGAGAAAAATTTGTTAGGTCAAAATCTAACCAAATTATCCCTCGAAGTATTTGAGACATTAAATCGCCTAAGTTAAATAATGATTAAATCATAGAAACAATTCATTTCTCGATAAAGTCAAACAGAAACCATAAGCAAAGTTTATTCCTCGGCAAGGATCAAGACTCACGATCACTATTAGCTATCTCGAAAGGTATAAATCTCAAGAGTTAAAGTCCAAGACCATTTGATAAAATCAAAATGTTGTTATAAAGAATGCTGGTCCGACTAAAAGAACTCTCTCGAGTATCTTCACATCTATGAGTATAAACTACTCAGATATGTTGTATACTTCTTGGTGAAAATAGTATAGCTTTGTGAAAGACGAGAATTAAAACCGAATGAATACTTTGTATCCATGCGGAGTCAGCTAGCAAAGTACAAAAAGAATACAAACAACCAGAGTCTTGGGGGAAGTTCTCATACTTAAAGATACTAAAGTATGTCAAAGGATCTGGTTGAAGTTCTCATACACACTTAGGCGAGAGTGGTTTGAGATAAAACAAAGAGAAAAATCCTTGGGAAGATAAGGACTCATTGAGAGTAGGGAAAGCAACTTGCATGAGGTGTCAGCACATTAAAGCAACCCTAGCCACACAAGTTCACGTGTACCTTACTTCCAGCTTTGCTTCTAGTTTAGATATCAATGTTCTCTGCAACTACTAACAGTATCTCCCTAGTATATAAAGGAGGTTAGTAGTAGTGATAAGCAATCGATTCCACCACTAGAAACTTCCTCCTCTTATAAGTGGAATCTTCCTCTTCATAACTCAAGACTAACAATTGTCATTGCCAGAATAGTATTCCGCAACTATCCCTCGTAAAGCCTTCACATTAACAACTAAGTGAGACTAATACTACCGTGATGTACAAATGGGTATTATCAATCGACTCAGTCAAGATTATGTAAACATGCCCTTATTTGTAATGAACATCGGTTATTTTCATTTGCTCAAACACTTGTTCATATGTGATATGGTTGTGCACAAAAATATCGCATCAACAAGTGGTATCGAGAGCTGGATCACTCCCATGATTTAGATCCATTCTTGAATGACGACTAATAATGCAAAGCCTTTCTCGAATGACTCACCGATAACATTCGAACCCAACCATAGTTTATCCTCACCTAAATCCATCACTCGAGATTCATTTAGCCGGTTTCTCAACAAGAGAGAGTTTCTTCAAACTTCTCTTGTGCGTAATGTAGCCTCTCACCTCTTGTCCAACTCACTCAACCATACTTCTCTTAGCACTACTTTCTTGCAAGTCCCACCGACGATAAAAGTCACCAGGACATCTTGTTCTGAGTAGATGCTTTCATCTTGAAAAAATATCTGCATCAAGGCTCTGAAGAAAATGTGATTGTCATTTCTCACAAGCTAAAAGTGTGGCAGTACTTAAATGCTTAAAATGGTTACTATCAGTAGTCACCAAAATTTTGAAGAGATGAGTACAAGAGGCTATAAACTCGAGGAGCATCAGATGCTATTAATTGGAGGAGATTCAGGGGTTGTATAAAGATGTCTTCAGTGAAGGTACATTAGGGAATGCTCATTTAACAAAGCAATCCCTGATCCTCAAAAAATTTCACCAAGAGGACATAAAGAACAAAGAATTAGACTTCATATACTTCTTTTTTATTCTTTGTTGTAAATTAGTTAGTAAGAAGAAGCCTGTATGCTCACTTACTATAGATTAACATAAGGTTATTCTTACATTCATGTAAGAGGGGATGAGGTACAACTAACCTAAAACAGCTAACCAAACTGTCTTTAGTCAATGAATAGAATAGCCTAGAGTGAGGAACGTACACTGAATGCAAAGTATTCTCAGGTCTTGATTTTGGAAGATTTGCTTCAATCAAAACTCAAGACTTCTAAGAATGTTTTGCTTCGGAATCAAAGACTAAGCATTCTAATTTTAATGTTCTACTCCTTGATGAAAAATGGTATGATTTATAAAACTCGTGGATATTAATGCTAAATTGACCAAGGTAAGAAGGCACTAGCAACACAGCTAACACCTCAACCCATGTCAATGATAACCATCAGGGATTGAATCAGAACCCATAAGACAGTGAACAAATGGGTGATGAAATGATACCTTCATCATCTATGTCTGGAAATAAAGTTGTAAAATAATATACTAGTCGCTATTATTAAATTTACACTCAAACACAAACCCTACCTCTGAACCAAATTCCTCATACTGATTCTAAAATTATTTCTGACACCTGATAAATTAGTAAATATTTACTAATGGCTCATACCTATTAACCAAACCTTCCATTGGTCACTGGCATTTTCAAATTCAGAGACTAAAATGACACGGTCCTCAAATGGAAGCAATCGTTCAATCAAGAATTGTCTGGTTTCCTATCAAGAAGAAGTTCAATTACTTGGAAACATACATCCAAGAAAGAACTTAAGGATAAGCCAAGCATTAGAAAACATCTGAAGAATAAAACATTTGTTTTTAGTTATACATGTAAATACTTGGTTGTAAATCATAGTATGAGAATAAGACGTTATGCTCACTTACCTCTGATATAATTAGACCACCTTAAAACTAGATATATGTATACTTGGTTGTAAATCAGAGTGTAACAAGAAGCCGTTATGCTCACTTACCTCTGATAAACTTAGACCACCTTAAAATCAAATGTTTATGTTTTCATTCTTGATTGTAATTCAGATCGTAAGAAGAATACGTTATGCTTACTTACTTCTGATAAAACTTACGCTAAATTTATATTCAAATAGGCGGAGATTGTTAAATCTGACCAAATTATCTGTCACAAGTATTTGTAACATTAAATCGCCTTGTTAAATAGTCGACTAAATCATAGAAACAATACATTTCTCCGATAAAGTCAAACCAGAAACCATGAGCAAATTTTACTCCCGACAAGGGTCAAGACTGCTAATCACTATCGCCTATATCGCAAAGGTATACACCTCACGAGCAAACCTCAAAAGAGTTAAAGTCCAATACTATTTGATAAATCAAATGTTGTTATAAAACAACGAGTCCGACCAAAAGAACTCTATGATTATCTTCACAACCGAGTATAAACTACCGGATATGATGTATACTTCTTGGTGAAAAGAGTACAACTTTGTGAAAGATGAAGACTAAAACTAAATGAACACTTTATATTCTAATGCGAGTCACTAGAAAAGTACAAGAAGAATATAAACAACCAAAGTCTTGGAGGACTGCAAATGTCTCTAGGGCTTTGAAAGACTTATCAACTTAAGCCATCCGTAAGAACCATGTAGCCTTACCAAACTACATCTATAAGACACACTCGAGTATACTTAAAGATACTTGCTAAAGTAGGTCAAAGGATCCGTCAAGTTCTTAGACACACTTAGGCAGGATAATTTGAGATAAAGCAAAGCGGGAAAACCCTTGGGAAAATAAGGACTCATCGAGAGTAGATAAAGCAACTTGCATGAGGTGTCAAGATAGTAAAGAAACCCTAGCCACACAAGTGCACGTGTACCTTACTTCCGCTTGCTTCTAGTTTAGATATCATTGTTCTCTTGTAACTACTAAAAGGTATCTCCCTAGTATATAAGGAAGTTTAGTAGTGATAAGCAAGCGATTCCACCACTAGAAACTTCCTCCACTTCTAAGTGAAATCGTCCTTTTCATAACTCGAAGAGTAACATTTGTCATTACCAGGGGTAGTATTCCGCAACTATCCCTCGTAAAGCCTTTACCTTAACAATTAAGTGAGACTAATACAGTCGTAATGTACAAATAGGTATTATTAGTTGACTCAGGTCAAGATTGTGTAAACATGCCCTTTATTTCTAATGAGCATCGGTTATTTTCATTTGCTCAAACTCTTGTTCATGCGTTTCATGGTTTTCCACAAAAATATCGGACCAACAAAAATTCTAAATGGTGTTGTTAAAACCATAATAGGTAGTTTCAAACTCGTAATTAAGACCATAATAACTTGGTCTTGTAACCTAGGCATAGGGTCGAATAGTTTCTATTGGAAAGTGACAACACGATTTCAAGTGATATATATCTTGTACTCATGATTATCTATACCCAACTCGTAACACGCCGAAAAGAAACAAACATATAAGTGTTAAAAGTAAGATGCTAAAATGTAAATGAGATGACATCTGAAAATGAGGTTTTGGCATGCCACGATACCGACGATCTAAAGATTCTTTTCGGACTTGATAGTTGTATGTAGTCCCCTTCCAACAAAGGCTTATATATACATCTTATACATTAACCTGCTATTTATCCATACTCGTTCAGATATAATTCACATTAACAATGTTGCTCATTCTTCATCAACTCTTCTTCCTTTCTTCTTCCTTTAGTCATGTTGGTACTTGCATTTCTTTTCAAATGGTATTTTACACCTTCGAAAGCCCAAAAACTTACCACCTTCTCCGCCAAAGCTTCCAATCATCGGAAACCTCCACCAACTAGGTTCAAGTCCCCACCGTTCTCTGCACGCTTTAGCCAAGAAACACGGCCCTCTCATGCTACTTCATTTTGGCCGAGTGCGGTGGTTGTAGCATCTTCTGCTGATGCATCTCGAGAAATTACGAAACCCATGATTTGATTTTTCTAATCGAGCTAAATCTAGTGTGCGAGCATTCTTTCCTATAATGCTAGGGACATTGCATTTTCAGATTATGGAGAGTATTGAGACAAATTAAAAGCATTGCTGTTCTCCAACTTCTAAGTCACAAAAGAGTTCAATCGTTTGTCGAATGAGAGAAGAAGAAACGGATTTGATCATTGAAAAGATCACACAAATCAGTTGCTCTTCATCTCCTGTGGTTAATTTGAGTATGTTGTTGATGTCACTGACAAATGGTGTAATTTGTAGGCTGCATTGGGACGAAAGCACGATGGTGAGAAGTTCAAAGAGCTATTTGCTAATTTTATAGAGTTACTTGGTGTTTTTAGTGTTGGTGATTACATTCCATGGATGTCATGGGTTGATCGTCTGAATGGATATGATGTTAGAGCGGTGAAAATTGCTGCAGAATTCGATGCTTTTCTAGAAGGCGTAATTGAAGAGCATGTTGAACGGAAAAGACAAACATCTGGCGGTGATGATGATGAAAATAAGAATTTTGTCGATATACTACTGGATATTCAGAATGAAAAGGATGCCGCTTTTGTTCTTGATAGAGATACTGTCAAAGCTCTCATCTTGGTACTTATAGTTTCTAATCTTTAAATCACTTATTTGGTCTAACGGTATCAACCATGCCTCTATCATCACACAAATAATAAATTACGAGTTCAAGACTTATTAAGCGCATGTGTATGCCTATGACTGTGTGCCGTTAAAAGTTAATACATGCATAAATTTAAAATTTGATGTGAAATTATGTATGCAGGATGTTTTACTGGTGGAACTGATTCAACTTACACAACTCTGGAGTGGGAACTTAGTGAATTGTTACGAAACCCACATGCAATGAAAAAGCTACAAGAAGAAGTGCGAGAAGTAGCCAAAGGAAAGCCTAAGATCACGGAGGATGACTTAGATCAAATGCAGTATCTAAAGGCTGTTGTTAAAGAAACTTTCCGAATGCACACACCACTCCCACTGCTTGTTCCTCGTGAATCAACCCAAGATGTAAAGGTATTGGGGTACGATATTGCAGCAGGGTCACAAGTTCTAATCAACGCGGGCGCCAGTAGGGCGAGACTCATGTTTATGGGATCATCCAGAGGAGTTTCAGCCAGAGAGGTTTTGGATAGTCCGGTTGACTATAAAGGGCTTCATTTTGAGTTAACGCCATTTGGCGCTGGTAGGAGAAAATGCCCTGGAATCAATTTTATGATGAATGTAAACGAGCTTGTGTTAGCTAGTTTGGTGCATAAGTTTGATTTTGTGCTACCTGATGCTCAGAAAGCGGAAGATTTAGACATGAGTGAGACTATTGGGATCACGATTCATAAGAAGTTACCTTTACAAGTGCTAGCAACTCCATATATTTGAGCACATCCGTTAGTACCACCCAAAACGCTTGCGATTATGTGTCATTCTTGCTTGGCATGGTTAATATAACGTCGGTGTAACGTCTTTGTTATGTAACGCTATCATATAATTTTCTTGATGTACATGTATGTACGTAAATGTTGTTGTTGTCCATCTATTATGGTTTTAGATTGTTTTAGGTAGTGTACGTATTCGATAATAAGTTCAGTGAAATAAAAATATATTTACTATGCATATGCAACAATTACTGATGTACAAATCTTCTCACTTAATACTTAAAACTCAAAAAGTTGTTTGTAACTTTTCATTTATGTTTTATTGTCTTGCTTATGCAACTCAGCTAAAAGTGTTGATTTTCTTTGTTATTTTTGTCGTATGCGCATAATTATATTAGATGTTTTAGTATTCGAAAGAATATTACGGACTAGGCGATAGCAAATGTTTTTCTAAGACGGAATATATTATGTTTTTAAGGTTTCTATAGTAGTATTATAAAATTGCATCATTAGGTAGCTAGTCAACTTGCATGATAAACGCATTTCGCCACGTACACGCGGCTCTTTACAACCCTAGGAGCCGTGGATCACACCTATTCACTGGAAGGAAACAAATGAAGAAATAAGTTGGACATTTTATAACTTAATAAGAAAAATAAAAACATAGAAAGAAAACCTCGTCTAAAAGCATCTACGATGTAAGAAAATTTCAACGGCTTTTTGTTTCTTACGCATTAATAATTAATTATATTTCATAAACCAATAAGTGGTTTATATAAAATGCTTCAATGCTAAATACCCTTTTAAAGAACTTGTATGTGTTTTTATATTAAATTATCAACGAAATTATACAACTAATGGTGATTAATCCACGATGGTTGAAGATTTCAGATTGTGAACCAATTGACCTGCATTCAAGTTTCATTATTGACATTTACTTCATATAGGTGACTCATTCCGCAAAACCCATGGACACACCTAGTAGACTTTCATGGAATAAGAGCTCGGGTCCGAGTCTTGGCTCGTGCTCACTCCGCTTGGTGCTCCACTAGCCGTAAGAGTTGCCGAGCTATTCCTCGAGGTGGACAATGGTCGATGCCAAAAGACACCCGGTCGGTGTTCCGCCAATCTACACCTTTTGTGGAATCAACGAAATTGTACTTCATGGAAATTACTATATATACTAAATGTAGGGAAGAAAATAGTAACTAGCAAAGACATTAAATGCAAACTTTAGCAACTTGGCAAAATAATCTTTGAGGTTTAAGTGTCAGCAAAACAAGTCCTTTAGCATTAATTGCTATCTATAGCAATTTGGCAAAAATAGTCCCTAAGGTTTAAGTGTGTTGCAAAGTAAGTCCCAGAGAATTAATAACTATCTATACCAATTTGGCAAAAATAGTCCCTAAGGTTTAAGTGTCATAAAGTAAGTCCTTTGTAGCCACGAAAATAGTCCCTAAGGTTTTAATTGTATTTGCAAAGTCGGTCCTTCAAGGATTAACCAAATAAATATCCAAACAAATTTTTCTACCATTCATCATTTCCAAATTCACGCTCATTAAAGCAATCCCACAGATCGCTGGTTTCCACACTCGTGATATACTAAACATCGGGAAGAAAACAAAGAATAAGCCAAAATTAAATGCAAACTTTCCCAACTTGGCGTAAATAGTCTCGATGTTTAAGCATGCGTTACAAAATTAGTCATGCGGCATTAATTGCTATCTATAGCAACTGCAAAAATAGTCCCTAAGGTTTAAGGGCGCTGCAAAGTAAATCAGAGAATTAATTGCTAACTATAGCAACTTGGCAAAATTAGTCCTAAGGTTTAAGTGTCACAAAGTAAGTCCTTTCATTCAATCTCGCCGATCGCGCGGTTCCCACACTTGTTATAACTACAAGAAAATGCCTTTAGTGTCATATTTAGCGACTTGATTAGCGACATTGTTAGCAACATGAGAGGCTGTTGTCAGAACGAGTCGATTTACGCAACACTAGAATGATGTCGCTAATGACAATAATTCGTATAACGACATCATATTATGCGTCACATAAAATAGCGACATCACCGCTTATGTCGCAATTTGCATTGCAAGTTGTAGGATATGACGCTAACCAAGACGTCAGATATGTCGCTACTTTTCAAAATGTCGCAACTTAAGTGGATATTATTGTCGCTATTTCTAAAGATATCACTAGTTAAGTCACTATTTTAAAATTTAATGCCATAAAAGTTACATATACACAACTGTAGATAGCATTACAAACATACATGATGCAATAAAAATCACATGATTTTAGAATATAACCATTAAATTCGATACATCAAAGTTCCAATTCATTTTACAGGAGGGGGGAAAAACGATTTACTAACATTGTCACTAAAGCTTGAGTTAGCCACCATACCTCAGCATAAAATTCCAGTTTTTGGCCCTTCACAGTTTTGTGCCAATTCCCAAACTTCTGCAACAAAAAATTTAGAGTTAGTTACATAATTGGTCCTTGTGGTTTGTCGGATCTTGCGTAAAATGTCCTCAGATTTTTTACGGGTCATGTCCTCGTGGTATGCAAAAGTTACGGTTGGTCCTTTGACGGGTCATGCCGTTAGTTGACCGTTAACTTGGCAAACCACAAGGACGATTTACAAAAAAAAAAAAAAAAACATTTAAAAACATTTAAAAAATTATTACACTTAAATTGGTGCTTATGTATAATGTGAGGCCTAAGAGAACTTTTTTTTTTTTTTTTTTTTTTTTTAATTATTATACTTAAAATTTGGGCTTATGTATCACATGAGGGCCTAATTTTTTATTAAACTTTAAAAGTTTATTATACTTAATTTTTTGCTTAAAAATTTAAGTATAATAAACTTAAAAAATGAAAAATAACACTAGGCCCTCACAACGTGAGGGCTTAAATTTTAATGCGATTTTGTATATTTTCATCCATTTTTATACTTTTCGTATGTTTTATAAGTTTTATATCGCTTTTTATTAAATATGTTTTAAGTATTAACTAAAATTTTAAGCGATAAAAAAACTTCTTTAATGCGATAAATTTTTTTTAAACGTATAAAACCTGCTTAATAATTTTTTTAAGGTTTAATAAATTTTTAAGCCCTCACATTATAAATAAGCCCAAATTTAAGTATAATAATTTTTTTTTTAAATGTTCTTTTTTATTTTTATTTTTTAAGTGTTTTTTTAATCGCTTTTTGCTTTTTTAAAGTTTTTTTTTGTTATTTACATAATCGTCCTTGTGGTTTGCCAAGTTAACGGTCAACTAACATGACCCGCCAAAGGACCAAACCAGAATTTTGCATACCACGAGGACATGACCCGTAAAAAACACAGGGACATTTTCTGCAAGATCCGACAAATCACAAGGACCAATTATGTAATTAACTCAAAAATTTAAGCATGAGAGGAGCCACGACACCTGTGCACTGCTATATTACAAACAACAACCTGAATAAAAGTATACACAAATTCAATTGTAAAGTGATATCAATTGGTTTCATAATTTGATAGGTCACTAGTTTTACAAACACAAGCTTATAAGAAAGGAGATGAGGCGATTGAACAAGCTCTAAAACACACACAATAATAAGTATACGGTTATGTGAAGATGTATGTGAAAGAAAGAAAAACTTGAACAACCAACCTTCAAATGAAGGTTTACAAGAGTATTTATAGGAGGAAAGCTAGGGCAACACTCTTAGTTTCCATCCTTTCCTTAATGGACTAAGGCCTAGGCTCATGGGCCTTCTACACAAGCCTAAGGCTAATTACAAATATAAAGACCATAATAAAGCTAACTATTACATATTAATTACTAACACTTGATTATGGTTTAGAGTGATTCCAACAATCTCCCTCAAGTGTTGGTGATGAACGGTGACGGCGTTGATGTAATAGTAGCTCGACGTCTTCCGACATTCTTCTTCTTCGTGAGAAGAATTGCCTTGATTCGAACAATCTCCCGGTGTAGAGATAATTTTCCTTGAGCGATTATGCTTTGACGTCATCATTAACTTTGTTCTTTGATTATTGTTCTTTGTGGTGAAAGTGATAGTATGTTGTAGTCTCGCATCAAGTCCGCTTCAGTTCCGCTTCATTTCCAAAGGTTCCACGCCATTCTTCAACATGCTCACACGCCTTTGACGTTGGAATTCAATATCGATAAAGTTCTTTAAGTCTTTAACTTTGTAGATTCTTTGGTTTGACGAAGAATCATTCGATCATTGTGTTGCTTTTGGATAGAACTTCCATTAGTGATGATGTTGGCGCGAGCATGAGAAGAATCAAGACGATCATCCCGCCTCCGGAGCTTCCATAAGAGGAAAACATTTCAAACGGTTAGTAATAAGCGGATTCCGCACTTACAAGTTTGAACTTCGAGAGAGTTAACGAGATAGTGTGAAAACTCAACTCTAATTTTACAAAGGCCGCCTCGAACCGGAGTCCCACAAGTGAGATAACGCGATGTACCAAGTACATCTGATTCGAGATGAGTCGCCGAGGTACACCAAGCATCACCTCACGATCAGACCGTTTGAGACACACCGCGAATCCACGGGAGTTACCGAAGTGACCGCCGTGGTCGCTTGATGTTGACCCGGCAGAGTTTCCATTCAATCACCGAGATCACATTGTGAACCTCTCATAAATGTTCTCGACAGATTGCTAAGATCCGTGAAGGACTCGATATGAATCACCGATAATCTTATTAGTTGATCATCAAGTGATTAATGTCAAGTGTACCTAAGAGATCTTTTGATGAATCTCGTGGCTCTAGACTCAATAGTGCGTTTTGGTTTTCCGAGCGGAGACTAGGAGAGGTCTCCTCTTCAATACCCGATCTCAAGAGAAAGCCAATAGCTTACGAGGGTTCCTGTGAGAATGAAACAAGCTCATTGAGAGAAACTTGAGTGGCTAAGAAGGTTTAGTGCATGCGCCATCGGGTCCGTGACGACTTTTAATCTTCAATACGGTGTCACTAAGTGACAACCAAGAGTATATGAATTGAACCGATTGTGCGCTTCTAAGTTGAATAACTGAGGGCTATTTCTTTTCACCCTTTCTTTGCATTTCTTTTTGATTCTTCAACTCCTTCTTTCTCCGATTCTCATTTTCTCCTTTTATAATCGCACTCTAAGGACTTCTAAGTACTAACTATTTGTGATGTCCTTGGTAGATCCCTCCAACTCAAGGATCATATGACGGTTATTCCTAACCTTAGTCACCTTATAACCCATGACTAACCTATGTTGCCATAAAACCACAAGATGTGAAACATCTCAAAGGGTTTGTGAATGAAAACATGTTTGAACCATCGCGAGAGATAGGATTTTGCATAAATACTCCCCTCCACATGTGCTTAAGAGTTTTCTTGGTTTAAATGCACAAGTGAGGAAAGAGCGACATTTTGAATTGATCCACCGGAGATAGACAATCCTCATGAGACATGGTTATGTTGCATAGTTAAAGAGTTACATTGTCGACTTTTAGGTGACAACTAGCTCTAATAACTATCTTGAAGGTGTAGATGCACTCAAAGGTTGTCATACCCACGAGTTCATGTCTACCAAGAGTGTCTCGAATGGTACTTTCTACTTGGACAAGTCCTTCATGAGACACGCTTATATTACTAGCGAACTAGCTTGAAATTATTACCCGTCCAGACAAGTCTTTTCGAGTTACTAACGCTTTAGTACCGTCTATTCGCTGGTTAAGTCCAAGTACACGGATTCATTAGCATTTTGCACAACATATTTCTTATCACACATTTTTTCCCCTCAAAATGGCATATAAAATGTTATTTTGAAATGTTGACAATAAATATGACCATTTTGAGTGTCATGGGAAGATGACCACTATGAACAATTTGTGAACAAAGTTTTAATTCAAATACTCCCCTCAACTAGTGATATAAACGGTTGAGGTTTTAAAATCATATGGGAAGTATTTGTCTTTTGAGTAAAACCTTGAAAATGAAATGTTTGATAGGTTTTACTCAAAAATAAGAAGCTTTGCTCCTTTTATAAGGATTGTGGCATCGAGGCGTACTACGTGGTCCTTTCTTGACAAGAACGGGTCAGTATCGTTATGTGTGCACAAGCCATAAACAGAGTTAATCACACATCCAAATTTATCTCAAGGAAACAATTCAAGGGTACCGGGAAGTGCAAGTGATGTTCCTAGGGCGTTGAAAGCGGTTATGTTAATCCCGGTCGACCACCAACATAGCTCTCCAATCGTCTGAATCGATCCTTCGAACAACCGCTCATCAATCATGGTGATGATCCTTCTCACATTCCTCCGATCCCGAGAATTCCATCGCTTAGGTTCCCAATGTTTTCACGATATCCTTCAATCGATAAGCTAATCCGTCCCTAACCATCTTCGAGTATGATCTCCAAATTTGTGAAGTTCATTACACGCCATCAAGCAATTGCGATGAAGTTCACCGCGATAAACTACACCAAACGGTTTGTCGATGAGCGTTAATGTGATAGCCGGTTGATATCGGAAGATCAAGTCGTGGTGGAGTGAAGTTGACACGTGTCCGATATGATTCAACGGCAAGTCGGAGATCTTCAACACGTTCTTTTATGACTATGCGTCTGATGAAGATGAGCGGTGACTTGATGAATTCACGTTGTATTTCAGCTTGAAAATTGTCTCATGCGACCGCACTTTTGCAAGGTACATGTCTTCAATATCGCTGAGAGACAAATTCTCAAAGTCACTTCACAGACGTATAGTCCCTTTCATCCTATCTTTTGACCACAATCTTCTTGAGAAAGGTGTAGTCCCATTTGGATGAAAGACCAACATGTTGGATGGCCACGATGTCTTTAGTACTAAACACCGCATGTTGCGACTTTCCGAACCGACAGCCGGTAGTAGATTCGTCGGCGCTCGCCAATGATGAATCTCGACAATGCATCTCGGTCAGTATGCTACCACCGTGTTGGAGAACAAGTGATTGGCACGCTCCTCAATGGCTATGCGGTTTGAGTAGATAGCTGCACGGAATGGAAGAGTCAATGATGTAGCGATTTCTTGAACCGTCGCCACCATGGAGAAGAAATTCCGTGTCTGTTGAAGAAATATCGGAAGGGAATCCGTGGTTCATCTGGTTGGCCAATGGTCGGTAATGGTTTGGTCCAATCGGTGTAATATGGAGGGTTGTCCCTTTGTGAAGTCAATGTTTGCTTCGGTCGAGCTAATCCATGTTGTTAGACATGGCTCTAGCAATGTTCTCAAGGTGATATTCAACCTCGATGGCACTTTGAGTCAGTCTTTTAGAAGTTGAAACGCTTCATTCTTGATTCGCCTCAACTCGATTTCGCCATTTTCTTCACATGGAACTTTTCTTGCAAGATTTTGCATGCTCCAATGTAGAACCTTCGACGGATCTTGTCCTTCATCGTGGTAGGAGTTTTATTGACAAGTGTAGAGAACCATGCAAAGTCTTGGTTTTATCGTCATCTAGCCATGATACGACGCCGAGTAGGCGCTTCTTCTTCTTCTTTTCAAGGCCTAGATGATGATTCGGTTTCGTACTTGTTTGGGAGAGTGGGTTGTTGTTGGGCTCAAGGAACTCTTCATCGCCACCACCCGTATACTCAAAGTGATCACCGGTTTTTCCGAAGGGGTGGTAACCCTAATCGCCCGAGGTTTTCGGTTGAAGAACGAGGAGGGACCTTTGTTGAACATGAGTCCGCGAGGAGGAGGTGGCATCAAGAAGATTCACCAAACCGCTCGACGCTTAGGTGCGAGTCTTTATCCTTATCCTTATCTTCATCGCCTCGGACGTTTCGTCAAGCTATGAGCATCCCAAGCTCATGGAAACCGAGCAGTGTCGAAGCCTTTTCATCAAGATGGCCAACTTTTCCTTCTTTACGGCTACCCGATACCTTTTGTAAGTTTCGACTTTTTGATTTCCTTTGTAGAAGGTGGTGGGTAACTCAAAGACCGCTTTCTTCAGAGAGCGATTCTTTGATTCGGCAGATAGTATGGGCTCACCAAGATGTCATGATTATCTAGGTCATCGAGTCTCATGGGGATATCGGGATGAAGTCCAAGAGCTCGGATCAACAGTTTGGTGTATCCGACATAGGGAATTTTGGAGCCAAGCTTTTATGAGACAACATCATATCTTCCCATAGCGGTGCTTCGATTATGATGTCCTTCTTGTTGATCAACCACTGTAAAATTTGCAGTTCCATGAGCTTGGGATGCTCATAGCCACCGCCACGACCGAGACCGATTTAGTGATGATCATATAGAGTGTCCTCCATGGTTGAGGAATATTCTTGACTCCACGTGAGAGTGCTTAGAAATGATTCCTTTAGCTTCATCATAACCAATATCTATCAAGAATTGCAGGATGTCTCTTCAATAGGGGTAGCAAAGAAGTCGGTTGGAGCGATGTCCGGAATGATGAGAACAACTCGTAAGTCATCGGGAGTGATAGTGACTTGTTTGTGATTAAGGTCACATTCACGCATTTTGACCAAGAATCCTCCGCATAGAATCCTGCATTGTTGAATGTAGACCGAACCTGCGGGCGAGTGTGAGAGCATGTTCGGTATGGATGATTCCGAGAATATCCACAAGAATGAGACAAGAAGATTCGAGCATGTGAGGTGTCAAAGTCAACCCTAAGATTGTTCTTTCCAAGCTTTCTCGGATAGCCATTTGGAAAGATATCGACAGTGTGAGAACTTCGATGCATCCACATTCATTTGTTCACCATGTCGTGATCTCGAAATAACATTAGCCAAAAGAACCAACATATTGAAAGACATGATGTTAGTCAATGTAAGGTTTTATTGACTAGTTATTGAATGTACATTGATAATGATTGTTACGAGTCCTAAGTCACTTGTTTGTCCAATAGTCTAATGACGCCGTGAAATGTTTCATGAGTTAGTTAACTTTAAGTTTTAAAGTTTATGTTATCACTTATTGCTCACAACATATCAAACGATTAAGTTTATTAGTGACATTATTGGATTCGTGACGTTATGATTAGTTTATTTACAAGTTTGTACACGTAACAATTCATCATGAAGGTCAATCCGAGGGTTGCCGTAGTATTGGCAAAGTTAGCGTAAACAGAATGACATATGCGAGAGCGAAAGCTTACGCGTGGGATCCTAACTTACGCGGAAGAAATGTTAGCGAGAAAAGGAACCTTATGCGTAGAGCTTACGCCAGAGGCGATAAGGACCTTACGCTGTAAGGCTTACTCGTAAGAGTAGAGCTTATGCGTGGGGTCATTGCCACGCATATCCTTCACAGGATACGCGAGTCCCATTGTAGAACCTTACGCGTAATAGTTATGCGTGGGATTATTCTTACGCGATAACTTGACTACGCGTAGGGTAATCCTTATGCGTAGAGTTGCAAATGACCTTGATTACGAATATTTGCGTAGCAAAGCCTCGAAATAAATTCATCAAATCATCAAAATTAACACAAACATTCATTATATCAACAAAACATGGCAAGAACACTTGTTAAGCAGCTAAGCGTGAAAGTCATACGCGTAGGTCAAAACCCTAAGGGTTAAGATTTACGCGATCATTTCTAGCCATAGGATTTGCACAAAACTTTTTCTGGTAGTTCAAGAGTGTTGTTAGAGTCTTTAGACCAAGTATTAACATCTAGTTCATGATGAATCAAAAATACCCAAAGTTATGAACATTAAACCCTAATTCCAAATTGTTAAACAATTAGTGTTTCTGGGTGGTTAACAACCATGGAAATCATTAATTTAACAACATATGACCATAACCCAACAATCTTTTAGACCAAAACACTTCACATTTTGAAAAACCCAAATCGACTCATAAACCCTAATTTTCAAAAATCATTAATAAGTGTTTCTGGGTGGGTTTTGATGGTTAAAATGGTGTCCTTTATGTATAAGAAACGTTTTGACACAATCCATATAACCAAAAAACACACAATGATTATGTGTTCATACGCTTATGCGTAGAACACATAATCACGCGTAACACACTTTTTAGCCGTTGGATTTGCATGAGATTAAAAACCTTGGCTTAAAAGCATGTTAAGATCATTAAAACACTTACAAAATGATGATCAAAACAACGGATTTCTTGGTTCAATCTTAGGCGTAGGATGAATATGGTTGTGTGTATTAAATGTGAAGTAAAAAGTAGGTGGGAGGTGTTTTTATTAAAAGTAACTTTAACATTTTGACAGTTTTAGTCCCTCCACCTTTTCCTTTTTCAAACAAAGCCATTTAACTTTCATTTTGGTTACCAAACAAAGTTTTTAGGAAAGAGACTTTGACGACACTCCTCCTCGACTCTAGAAAATAATGAAAGGTTATTGATTTTAGTCCGAGGAGTGTCATTGTACCAGAAAATTTACCACCATTTGTTAAAAGAAACAACCGAGATATGATAACATGCAAGTACACAAATGTTTTGAAACAAGCTTAATGTTTTGTTTTTTCCCTCAACACTTGATCGGAAAATACCGAATTTTGAAAGATAAAAGTGTTGTGGAGGAAATGTACTTGCCATGTTGAAAGAAAAATAGATTAGAAGAATATTTTTGATTTTATCGGGTTTTATATTTTTGTATTTTGTTTTGAAAATTTATTTACAAAAGAGAGTTTTTGGTGTTTGATGTGTTTTAAGATCTGCTTAAGAGGTCATCCAATTCCTCTTGAGTCAAACACCTCATACCAATCCGGTGGACCAACTCATTAAACCTAGCGGGAGGCAAGGCTTTGGTGAGAAGATCCGCCAATTGGTATTCGACCCACAAAGTATAATTCAACTGCACTGCTCCACGTGGTCTTTGATGAAATGATAGCTAAGATCGATGTGCTTTGATTTCGAAAATGAATCGAGTTGCACGAGATCGCAATGGCACTTTCGATTTTCGCAGAGACATCGAGATCATCAAAACACGTAACCATAGTCTTTGAGTTGTGTTCTCATCCGGATGACTTGAGCACAACACGCGACATGGCTACATATTCTCGCCGGTTGATGACAAATATGTACAATCCTGTTTCTTTGATTGCCAAGACACCAATTTATCACCAAGAAATTGTAGAGCTCTCAAGTACTTTTCTCGAGTCTAAGCATCCTGCGTGGTCGTTGTCTCAAAAGTGATTAGTTCAAAACAAGAATCCTTTGGATACCGTGATCCCCAAGTTAATGGTTCCCTTTATGTATCGGAGGATTCTTTTAGCCTCGAGAGGTGAGTTTCAGTTGGTCGCGATCGATAACGGAGCATAGATAAACAGCAAAGACAATATCAGTGTCAATGTTGTTAGATACATGAGAGACCCAATAATACTTCGGTATTTGGTAGGGTCAACTAATTTCCCATGTAACCGGCTCTCAGCTTGGTATGAGCCATTGGTGTGGCATAAGTGTCACAGTTGTCATTCCAAATTTGTTTAACAGCTCAAGGGCATATTTGGATCGACTTAAGAAAATACCACGGGGTGATTGATGAACTTGCGTCCTAGAAAGAACGTAAGTTCACCGATCATGGACATTTCAAAATTTTTCTTCATTAGTTTTGCAAAAGCGGTTGAAAACTTTTATGTGTCGACTCAAAATGATGTCATCCACATATATTTGAACAATTAAGATATGTGCCCGTGATATTGTATAAAAAGAGTGGGTCAACCGAGCCTTTGGTGAAATTATTAGCAATGAGGAAAGATGATAGCTTATCGTACTCATGCCCGAGGCTTGTTTGAGACCATAAAGAGCTTTGTTCGGTTTGTAGACATGGTTCGGGCACTGGATTAACGAATCCGTCGGGTTACCGACATAAACCGCTTCTTTAGTTGTCCGTTGAGAAACGCAGCTGACATCCATTTGAAAGACCGTCATGTTCATATGAGCGCGAAGCGAGAAACATCTGAGCGACCTCAAGACGAGCAACCGGAGCAAAAGATTCTTCAAAGTCTACTCCTCTTCCCGATAATAACCCTTAGCAACTAGACGTGACTTGTTTGGGATGACGTTCCCTTCAAAGATCCAATTTGTTTTTCCAAATCCATTTGAGACCAATGACGAGACCCCGTTGGTCTTTCAACGATTCCATACTTCAAGACGTTTGAATTGGTTGAGTTCTTCTTGCATGGATTCAATCCGCTTGTCTTTGTCATTGCTTCTTTAATGTTTTTAGGCTCGTTAGCGACGGTGAGAGCATAAATGCAATGTTCACCATCTCGTATGAAGACGCGTTGTCTCGTGAACGTTGGTTGATTCGGGTTGCCAATAATATTAGCCGAGGATGGTCTTTTGTCCATCGATATGTGTAGGTTGATGTTGGTATACATTGTGCGATTTTGAGGATTCAAATGGTTTGTTGAAGATTCCGCGACATCCGTGTGCAGATCTCATTAGCAAACGGGTCAAGAACGATTTGGATCAAAATCTGCGGTGGGGTACTTCATTCGAATATCATCACCGGTGCATCATTGTTGGAAGCGGTGTGTTCAATGTTGTGTTGAGTCAATGGTGTAGGTGCATCTTCAACAAAGAGTTATTGTAGCAGTGTATCGTATAGAAATATTATCGGGTTGTGCAATGAAACAATGGATACACCGAGCACGCTCATCAATATCGCCACCGAACGTAGGAGCAAATAACCTTCCATTTGTTGACGAGTGAGCCTGGGGCTTTGTTCACCGATGATGGGGTTGGGGAAGTTTAAGCGGTTGTGACGGGTTCTAAGTCGTTATACTCGAAGCCATTTCGTGAGTTCATCAAATGAGCATGAATCGCTTCCATCACCGCTTTGTACTGACGATTCCGCATCCAAGAACCTTTAGAATTTCACAATATCCAATAAAGACTCAATGTCGGCTTTGGCTTTGAGCTTCCAAAATCATCACGATCATTATTCGGATAGCAAAGGATCCAAATACATGAAAGTGTTTGAGATTTGGTTTATGGTTGCGGACAAGCTCGAAAGGTGTTTTGTTGTGGCTTTGTATCATAGAACGGTTTTGAGTGTAGCATGCAGAGATACGACACGCCCACAAGTAATCTAGAAGTTTAGCATTGATTAACATTGTTCTTGCAGCTTCCACTAACGCTCGGTTTCGTCTTTCAACAACTCCGCTTTGTTCTGTGTACGTGCAATAGATGTTTGATCTTGAATTCCCAATTCTCATAGAATTCACGGGGTTTGGTTAACAAATTCGGCCTTTGTCTGCTCGAATTATCCCACGGTTGCGGAGCCGAACCAGATTTTAGTGAGAAAGGTGATGATCATTTGTGGAGCTTGGTCTTTGCTTCAAGAAAGTAGACCCAAGTCCATCGTGAGTAGTCATCAACAATTACTAAGATGTAGCGTTTGCCATTGATCGCTTGCACTCGCATCGGGCCACACAACCATGTGAAGAAGATGGAGCACATCGAGAGTCGTGTTCCACTTTTGAAGGAAAATGAGCACGAGTGTTTTTCCTTGTTCACAGTCGAGCAAAGGTGATCTTTTGAATACCGGAATCGTGGGAGACCTTCAACTAGTTTGTGTCGAGCAAGGTTGGTGATGGTTTGAAAGTTTAGATGTGAAAGACGACGTGCCATAGCTGTGGATTTTGTTGATGTTGCCTTTGAAAGTAGCGGATGGGAGATGAAGCAACCATGTCTTGCATAGAGATAGTGTAGAGACTAGAATTACGCGAGCCGGACATAAGGTCATTTCCTTGTAGATCACGAATGAAACAAGTTTTCTCCCGAAAGCAACCTCCAAATCTCCATCACAAACCGACCTCATCGAGAACAGTTAAGACCGAGGCCTTCCACATAGTAAACCCCGCCGATTTCGATGTTCCATTGACATAATCTCCAGTAGCCCATGATAGTCTGCTAAGTGATCGCTCCCGAACCGACGGTGCCAATGAACTTTGCAATAAAGTTTGATAACAGTTTAAGGTTGCATGTCATGTGTCGAACATCCGCTATCAACAATATAGAATGATCAGATCACGTGACATTACACATGCATTTACACGGATGGAATAGAAGTAGATGTGGAACCCAAGTGTTAGAGGGTTCAAGGTATATGAGAGATGCACATTAATGACTTTAGGCATCCATTTAAATCCTAGTGTGTTATATATCCATTTCGCCATCTATAACTACTCTTAGCTTTAGTCTTAGTGAATGCACTAGGTGGTACTACATTCTTAGGAGGTGAAACCGAGCTACATTGACAAAGAATGTTTGCATTAGAATCTAAAGAAGGCGGTCTACCAAGCCACGGACTTAGAATGATTAGTGGGCCTAGAGGTATTCCGATTCTTAGGATTCCGTAAACGAGATTATAGCTTTAGCAACACATTTGTCATGACAATCGAATTCATACTTTTACGACAAATGACACAAGGTGCATCGGATCGAATATCAAAAGTGCTTAAAGGTTTAGCATTGCTACATCACTATTTCTATTACATTTGCCGACGCAACATCTATAGTGGAAGCAACGTGAGTCTTATTCATAGTCCTAGAGTGTTCTTCTACTTTAGCATTCCTTATTGATCTTTTCTTAGGTCGCAACTTCCTATTCTTCGATTGAGTGCTCCTAGGCGTGAAGTGCGAACGCTTGGAAAAGACGCAACTATTCTGCTTCGATGAAGGAAGCACGTTAGCAACTTGTGATTTGGCGGTAGGGATTCTAGGTGCGATTACTAAGTGTGGTGGTGCTAATCTCTTAATGATGGTTGGCGGAAGTTGTTCATACTTTCCTAACATTTCTCTTAGCTTAGAGATAGTGTGAATCAAATCTTGATTTTCGGATCGAATATTACCAAAGAAAATTCATGACATCTCTAGTGTGAGCAAGATAGTGATCAAGTTCGTTTGATGCTTCATGTCGAGTCTTATTGAGTAAATCAAATATGACACTATATTCTGCTTAACTTTACAAGTTCTTGTTCATATTTTGAGATTTGACTTTTAAAGACACGCTTTGATCATCCAGCTTGCTCAATTTTAGGATCGTAAGATTTTGCACTCAATTGAGCGATTTTCTTTTGAAAACTAAGTTGATGATTGTGAATATCTTTTCACACCAAAGAAGACGACGTTTTGCATTGTAAAGTTCGTTAAGTAATTGTTTATTTTCACTTTTAAAGACTCGATCGAAGCACATTATCGTGATTCTCACAGCTATCACAGAGTCAACATTATCAAGAAAGATATAATCGATGCATGTGGCAAAGAATAGAATAACACAACATTATGGATATCAAAGACAGATAACATCTTCCAAGAGTCGATCAACATCTTTTCTCAACATTTTCTTTTTGCGCTTAGTATTAGAAATAGATGTTTCGGTTTTCTCGAAACGACCTTCATCACTCCAAGTTCCTTATGAAAATCCTTTTCCCAAGCTAATGCACAACTTTTCAAATTTTTAACATTTGGTAAAAGATTTTTCCGAAAAATGTCTCTTTGTTCTCGCTAAAGGCGATTGAAAGTGTTGAACTTTGATTTCGTAATGATGTTCTATCTCATGTTCTAAAGTTTTGAGGTCACCATGAAAATATCAAAATATCTAAGAATTTTGCGATTTTCGTGTTTTGAGTTTACTTCATCGATTGAAGGTAAAGGACCATAAATTTGTGCATAGTCGGTTGGGGATTAACATTAGAAGACTCGTGTGTTTTGATGATAACCCTTGGTGTGTTAATAGAATCCGTTGGTGTGACAAAAGTGACCGGTTTTGAATAATTAAAAGGTTTGTTGTAAACAAGCTGCTTTTAATTTTGATCGACTCGCCTTCTTACGCATCTAATTCCTCTTGACGATGATATTCAACAACACTCATAATGTAATCATTAATTTTATATTACGCACTTGAAACTTGTGATTTGGTTTGAATGTTTTAGTGAAAGCTTTAGTTTGTAATCACCAAATTTGGTCCATATCCTTTCGGATTGGGTTTTAAAGTAAACTTTTCAATAGTCACATCGATTCACCATGTTTGTAAACAACAGTTAAAACTCTTTAATTTTGTTTTTAATTTTGTTTTGCAAGCCAATAATTTCGCAAGAAGGTCATCTACCCGATTTGTTGAATGCTTTTGTATGTCGAGAGCTTTTGACAATTTAACAACTCGACTTTAGCTTGTTTATTTTCCAAGGTGAGAGCGTTAATTTGCCTTTTATGTTCATGTTTCGATTGTTCTATTTCGCATAACAAAGCATTCTTCAAGTGGCTAGATCACGATCCGTCTCTCTAAATATTTTTCGCTTTGATGAGATTTAGCAAAGCGGCTTCAAAACCTTTTTCACGGTTTTCTTGAGTTTTGAAAAGTTGAGTTGCATTTGTAAGCATTCAAAATCCTTGGTTATGATGCTTTTGCTTTTAAGTCCTTATTTAATGCATAACATTCCTCCATTGTGATTTGATGGTCTTGAATTAACCGAGCAAAATCGGATGAGGCAACAGTTCATCTTGTTCAACGTGAGTCACAACATGATCATTCTTTAGATCCTCAAGTACAACCACCGAGTCAATTTGATTATCAAAGGAAACCATAAGGTCATCTTGATCGTCAAATGTAACTCTGTGGTTAACTTGAAAATCGCCGATCGAGATGTAGATGACTCATTTTGAACGATCGATCCGTGCAGATTCGGATATTGGCGGAGATATTAGTTCGAGATATGATGATGGTTTGTTCGGCACTGAGACAAGCCATCGATTGTCATACTCGGGCCTGTTTCACTCATGTGTAACTCTTGCATATTAGCCATCAACATAACAGTTGCATTGGCTCGCAAGTCCTCCATATCATCATCTCGAGTCGATCCGCCATAAAGCTCATTCTTTGTTTGTGAGAGATCCACCGACTTCATCCTTAAGAGCCAAAAGAAGAGCCTCTCAAGTAAGCACTCGCCCCTAGTCCTTAGCTTTAGGCATGCATTAGCGTGTGTCCTTCTCATTGCGCTTGTAGCATCAAGACCATTCAACCCATTCTCGAGCATTTCCTGTTCTACCACTTGAGCTCTGTTGTTATTCCTACCCATAGCATTAAACCCTTGACCACCTCCCATTTGACGACCATAACCACGATTCGAACTTCAACGCTCCATTGTTCACAACACTGATTTCGTGTATTGGATGAGGAAGCGAATACGGGTTGTTGGATTTGTTTGTATAACGGCTAAAAGCATTAGCAATCATAACAAACCTTTGTTGCAATGCTTCGAACGGATCGGATTCCTCATTAGTTTGACTATGAAGTGCTTGATCATTGTTGTTGTTGTAAGGAACCAATTGATTTTGTTGAGGTTGTTGTGATTAATCGTTTGGTGTGACTGAGGCAGTAGGTTGAGTTGCTTGTTGATGAGGATAACTTTGTTGAGCATATAAGGCAAGTTGTTGATTGTCCGGATGTGTAGATGGAGCAATTTGAGCACGGAGAATCCTTTCCCGATCAACTTCCTTTTCATGAGGCTTCAAGTAATCGTACAACAATCCATAGGTAGAATGATGCATATTCTTCGCTTGACGGAGAAAAATAACATACTTCTCCCATTCGGGACCAAGACTACTCAGAACTTAGTATTCACCGCAATTCTTGGCATGATGATGTTGTGTTTATCCAAATCATTGATGATGTCCAAAAACGATGATGATAGGACTCTAGTGTCTCCGTGTTCAATCATGAAGTGTTCATAAGCCAAGTAAATTTTGGATTCCAAATCCTCCACGATTGAGTACCGATCCTTCCATAAGAAGACGAATATGATCCCACATTTTTCGTGCGGTCTTTTGAGCATCAACACTTCGAAGAATTGGGTTTGGTAATCCTAAGAGGATATATTCCATTGCAAGTTCATCCGCTTCATAGTGGAGAAGTTCTTGAGGATTCAAGTCCATAATGATAGCAATGTTGGTTTGTTCATCTCTTGGTGGAATAGCGATGAGGATCTCGGGTACAATGACGATGGGCATCTCAAATGGACCTTCAAGATGACCTTCTTTAAGAACTTTCCATGTGGCTTCTTCGGATCACAAAACCTAAAGAACCTTATCACCCATTGATTGTAGTTTCTGGAGTGAGCATTGGAGGTCTATCAGTGATCCGACTTCATGAATTGATTGTTGGTCGCTTAAAGCTTCACACATCTTTGCAAACCAAGTGGGTTCCTTCATAGTGTTCCTTGATGGATGTTGATTGTAATCATTTGTGTAAGGTTGAACTTGAAGACTTGGCGGTGGTTGAACCATTTGTGGTTGGGGAATTGCACCAAGTTGTGGAGTATGTTGTTGATTAAATTGTTGTTGATAAATAGCTTGTTGTTGATTCCATTGTTGATGTTGTGGACTTAGTTGTTGTTGTCGTTGAGGATAAGTGTAAGGGAAATAGTTAGAGTATGGTGGTTGAGACATGTTGAAAACTTGTGTTGGTAAAAATGGATCTTTGTAGTCGAATGAACCTTTGTTGATGAAGTGTCCTTAGGCGTAGAAAAACAAGAACCAAGTAGCACTTATGCGTAAAAACACCAAAGTTACGCGTAACACTAAGTAGTTCTGGCGTAGGATTTAGCTTTACGTAAGTAGGAAAAAGCTCTAAAGTTAGGCGTAGACAAAGTTAGGCGTGAAAGTTAGGCGTAGGATTTTCTTGTCGCGTAAGACTAGGCTTAGCGAGGAAAAATCTTAGGCGGATTTCTACGCGTAAGCTTATGCTTATCGTAATTTTAGGGTTTTGCCCAAATGATCTTTACACTATCACAAAGGCAAGAGATATCCAAAGTCGACGATTTTCGGACTTATCCAAGTAAGAAAACACGAACCACGAAAATGAAGATCAAACCAAGGAAGCACTTACGCGTAGTTTTAGGGTTTTACTACGGCGTAAAAATGCTCAAAATTTTGATTACGTCCAAAAGTGTTTCTAAACCCGTTTTGTGTGATAAAATAGCTTCAATAACACCAAAATACACAAAAGTGTGAAACTTGATGAACCAAAGCCTCTAAAAGCAGTTAAGCGTGAATGAAACCCTCGTTAAAACCAAGCTTAAAAACGATATCCACGCGTAGAAGGTTGAAACTTTTGCCAAAAAGCAGTTATTTTAACACCTCAAAACATTGAAAGTACAAGAATCTTGGATTAAAAGTGTAAAAACGTGTTTTAAACAAACCAAAGTATCACTCGTTAGTTTTACGTGAGGACCAAAACCCACTTCAAAAACAAAACGATTCACCCAACTAGTAGGCGATTGATACCATCATAGGTCACTAGTTTTACAAACACAAGCTTATAAGAAAGGAGATGAGGCAATTGAACAAGCTCAACACACACAAAATAATAAGTATACGGTTATGTGAAGATGTATGTGAAAGAAAGAAAACTTGAACAACCAACCTTCAAATGAAGGTTTACAAGAGATTTATAGGAGGAAAGCTAGGCAACACTCCTAGTTTCCATCCTTTCCTTAATGGACTAAGGCTCAGGCTCATGGGCCTTCTACATGCCTAAGGCTAATTACAAACATAAAGACCATAATAAAGCTAACTATTACATATTAATTACTAACACTTGATTATGGTTTAGGAGTGATTCCAACATAATTGAAGATAAACTTACATAAGTTCTGAAATCATAGTTATTTGAGCAAACACCTGATCTGTATCGTGTTTAGCCTGCAAACCGACACCACAAAAAAAAGACAACTACACACCAATCAAATATCTATATCATCAAGAATTTTTCTGCAAATGAATTCAAAACCCAAGTTTGCAAAGGAACAAACCAGAGTTCTCCGGAAGCATTGAACTCAACCTACAAGAAAGCGCAAAACTTGAGACCATATTTATAACCAAAAAATCGCTAACAATTGCATAATCAAGTGGCAGCAAAAAATGTGATCAACATTAATAACTTGCCAAAAGATTTACCAATATTTGTAATGAAATGCTCATAGTTCTTCAAGCTTCCTATAACCTTTAAGACTCAAATCGCAATATAGATTCGTAGATCATAAGTAACATACACAAAATAGCAATAAACCAAAACATAACTAAATATTTAGTATTTATCGTTATAAAGTACAAGATATTAAGAACATACCTTGAATAACTCGTTGGCATTCAACCGTCCATAGGCTTTTGGGATTGTAACTAAACAATAAAACAAAACAAATAAGCTCGCATATATTAATATTGTGAATAAAGTGGCAATTTCTACCCATTTTGGTGTAAATGGGTCAATTTGCATTATCTTTATTTTTAACAATCTAAACAACTATAAAGCACACAAACAAGTGTAAGCATGAAAGGAGGAGCTATGACCCCACATTATTACTTTTGACTACAAAACCTTAAGTATGTGCTCAATATGGTCGCCTCTACGTTGAAATATAGGTTCACACGATCATGTAGACGGGCTAAAAAGTAACTCGAGGGTCTCTTCATTTAACAAGGAAACACATGGGTTTGATAAGCGATTAACCTTCGTTATAAAGAAAAACCAGTTTAAAATATTGAGTAATCCGTTGAGATAATAAATAATATTGGAATAAGATGAGAAGAGATAAAATTTGGATACATTAGAAACTATCCTAAATCGATTTAAGATATTCGTGCATGGCATATCACGATATCATAAAAACTCGATAATATAAATAAATGACTTCGTTTTGACATTTAAATTTATGAAAGTGCATATCCGAGATAAAAAAAAAAAACCCGAATTTCAAGCTTCTCATCACGTAGATTTGGACAAATGACACATACCATTATCTGCATACAAGGAAAACACAATCATCATACTATTTCAGATATCGTTAATGTGACACTCAAAGGCAACTCAAAGGGTGGCTCTTTCCTACAGGTAGTTGGTGATGCAACTTAATTAGGAGTAATATGCTTACCACTAACATTAAGGAGTAAGAAAATCACAAACGATGCCCATAGTATGGGACTGCAAACAATAAAAAAGCCAATAAGTTAAACATACAAAGCCAACAAAGATTTGTATACCTTAAGCGTCAAAGAATTCTCAGCCCCTGATCCATTAAACCACCTCTTAATATACTTTTGGAAGTTAATTTTAATTCCACGAGCTAAATGAACCTACAGTGATTGAACCAATAACGTCTTAGATAGTGCCAAGAAATAAGTATACTAAGAAAACAATAATATGAAACCCATATTTATGAATCCATTTTGCATGGTTCAATAGTCAGACCTGAAAAAATGGCTGAAAGAAGCATCCCTCCAGTTAATAAAATGAGCTTAGTGGAGTATAGGAATGGTGTAAACAATAATGTGTCCAATGAAATACACTCGGCAATAGATAACTGACTCTATGTTTTCCGTGGTCTTGTATCTCTCGCCCCACACATCATCGGTTAGTAAATGTAATAGTAACTGATATCGAATGTTACCGGTGAATAGGTTCGAGTGTTCATCAAGAGGAGTGCAACGACAACTTATGTTCTTTGAATGTGTGTCGTTCGGCACTTTTAGCGTCGCGACCTTCCCCTGTTTTTTCAATATGCAAGCAGATCGTAGAGAGTTGTTTACAAAGATACACATAGATCATGAAGTTTCCCTTAGGAGTACCTGATTACAAAGAAATAAAAATCCTAAAGCACATTAGCTTCATGCTATTAGTTAAAACAACTTAATTCAGCTACACATTTAGGTCACCTCTTCTAATGCAAGTTACTACACATTATTCCAAAATTTATATCCATAAGTTCACTTCATTGACAATTGCTTTCACTAACCTTGCAATCATTTAAATCGCACTCAGAAGTTGGACTCTTTTCTTGTTTGCTTTCGAACAAATCAATATACCTATTTACTTCCTGCATCAAATAAATTGATATTCATTTATCAATAAAGTTTCGTGTTTGACATGTACAATCATTAAGTATTAATGAGAATTTCTAAAGAGAAGTGAGCTGAACGCTGAAACTATACTTGAATAGAGTATATACTTATACCATTACATTATGTTTGTATATGATCACGTACCATTATACCATTACATTGTGTTTTCACTTTTACCATATCTATAACCTCATCTTCACTAAGCCTTCCAACATTACATATTCTTTCAAAAAGTTTGGCAACCGCAACATACTCCATGGCAATGGCATGATGCGTGGAGTGCAGACGCCTAAAATTTACCACACAACTAAAAAGAATGTCTCGAGTTTCAAATCCAGGATCCAAGTGACAATAACTTCTTTTTATTGAACAATAAGTGACAATAACTAAAGAACTTAAACAATGACCTAAAAAAGATTATGTTGGAGTGTAATATGAGCTTCAATTATAGGCCGGAACACTCCACCGACAAATAAATAATCAAAGAGTCGTAACTATCAAACTAACTATATTTGTTTTTTTTTGCTTGGGCATTTTATCCAACACTTCATGTGCATTAAATAAAACTGATATTTTCAGCAAATAACCACACACTAGAACACATACCTCAAAGCAGATATCACACTAAACACATTGTAACAAAGCTCACACAACTACCACCTATTTGCCGGTAACATACAACACACACATATTAAGCCTACATATATGCAAAAGAGGATTAATATTCATCATACACACTAGAATAAATTGTTAAACAAACAGAAAATCATCACTAACGAAATGTTTATAAGCTCAATCAACAATCTACATGAGTAGAAAATGATTTCAATCGGATCAATTACCAAAAGATGAGGAATATCATGTCGATCGTCGTGTTAACAACTGCTGGCAGCGGTACGATGACTATATAGGTGGCGATTGGCGGAGGTACGACGGCGATGTAGGTTGCGTGGAGGTGGTATCGAACAATTTGAGTACAGTGTAGGAGGTTAGTGGTAAGCAGTGTTTTGAAACCCGTGTCGACCCGGACGGGTTAATCGGTTGGAAAAGGGTCAAAATAACCTTGGTTAAGGTTGAGCCGTCGGGTTTTGAATGACCCGGTCAACCAGCTTCTAAACCCGGGTTTGCTTTTTTAAAATTTTTTATAAAAGCAGGGTTGATCCGCCGGTTGACCGGTTTATTTTTTAATAGAAAATCGGGTTGACCGACGGTCGACCGGTCGAACCGGTTGACCCAAAGACCCATTGACTGACCGTGTCGATTATAAACCGGTTTCAAAACATTAGTGGTAGAGAGATATTCTATTTAAAATGATTAGATCGGGGGGAGAGGGAGTCGCACCTAATACGCCACATCACCTCTATCACATAAAACCCTCCAACTCAAAACTATCGATTCTACCCTAACACTACCCAAGTGGAGGAGTGGTCACCTAATACCGCTTTTTTTTTTTTTTTTTTTTCATACATAAAATCACATACAATATTTAAAATAAAACATACCATTTCATTAAAAATAAAAACATTACATAATACTTAAAAAAGAAACATAACGTAATACTTAAAATAACTAGATGAAAATAAAACCCTACTAATCATCGAGATGCGGCAAGATTGACGTGTCTCGTGAGATCATATCGAAGTCGGTCATGGAGAACTTCGCTTAGTAACTCCGCTACCACACCGCTGTCGAAACCGGCCGGACCGACTCATCCATTATATAAACCGGTGAGATTGCCTCCCTTCGCGTTTATAACCATATTGTGCAAAATAACACACGCATGAACCTCGATTGGCAATCTTCGCTTTGGTCATAGCTTCGGAGAGGTCGATCGAGAATTTTCCATTTTCCTTTGAGAGCACCAAAAGCTCGCTCGACATCCTTTCTCGCCTCTTGTAACTTCTTAAATCTCTTTCCTTTGGGTCGGTTGGATACGGGTGTCTTTAACAAATGTGGACCACTTAGGATAGATTCCATCATCAAATAGTAGCAGCGTTTGTAAAAGCGCCCATTCACGTGGAATGAATCTGCTCATCGCTGCTCCATTTCGATCCGTAAGATACAAGTCGATCGATTCAATACGTTGATATCGTTGTTTGACCCGGTGGACCAAAAAAGCATGCCAAATCCACATATCTTGACGCGGTGACAAGCATAATAGTGGGAACACTATAGTCACCTCTCAGTATATTACCCTCTCAAATGTCTAGGACAATTTTTCCATCGACGTATGTACGATCGATGCTACCAAGCATCCCAGGAGGTGATGCTTCACTTCATGGGCACGGAAATGCGAGCAAGTTCGTGTCTTTGTCGGCCTACATAGGTACTCTCGACCGCATAACTCAATGATGGCCTCACAAAATAATCAAGACTTTCACGTGACGTTCTTGCGACCATGCATAAATATTCATCATACTCGTCTGGGATTGGGTTCATGAGTTGCCTAACGCCAACGTGATTTTGTTTCGTCGTGAAACTTTTTTCAATCGCGTCATAGCCTTCTTGAAAATATGGGTATCTCGCTCAATGTCGCCCACTATTTGCAAAAACATGCTTTTCTCCATTCGATTTTTTTTAAAAGTACTCTTCGTTGTACTTTGGTGTTTCAACGAACCAATCATTCTCTAACGTTTGAAGACCTATTTCCCGTAGACGATTTACGCTAGTTCGGCTAGAGCTTGCCGTGTCTTCAAGATAGTGAGCCGCTTGAAGCATAAGTTGCAACGAGCTACCCATGGATATCTCGTCGGACGAAGACGGAATAATGTATTCGAATTCGGAAGAATCGGAAGACATTTTGTTAATTAATTTTTTTTTAGAGATTAGTGTGTGTTTTTTTTTGAAAAAAATGAGTGTATGTTATTTGGTTTTAAAGGAATTTTTTCCTTTTTTTTAATTAAAACTTAAACTAGCCGCTATTAGTCAAAGCTCCTAACGGTCCAAAATTCAAACGCTCCAACAATTGAAACACTCGGCTCCCAAACCGAAAAACATACCCGATCGAGGTACCCGATATGTCATGGCGGTGTTACGCTCGGGTAAGGGTACCGATTCCCTTACCCGAACCCACTCTCTCCTCCCTCAGAATTAGAAATGTCAAAAGAATTATATGCAGTAAAATTTTTTAATTTAAATAAGAATATAAAAAACAATAGATGGTAAAAGTTTTAAGTCTAGAAATGTGAAAATATGATACATTATTACATTTCGATGTCGCATTTAACGATGTCGCAATACCAGCGACATAGTTCACGATGTGATTATCGTTGTTGCAAACCTTGCGACATGATTAGCGACTTGGTAACATGGCGTCCCAAGTTAACGATGTATTTAGCGACTTGTTTTTGGCTGTCGCAGAATTAGTGACTCCATTGTCGACTTTATGCTAAAACGACGCAAAAATAGGACACAATTATTGACATATAATGCGACAAGGTCATCCTAAAATGTATTGCGACATGATATGCGACGTAGTTTGCGACAAGAGTCGCTAAACATGTCGATAAACGTGTCGCAATTTTGCGACTTTTATTGGCGTGTCGCTAATCTAGTCGCTAAAAGGTACATTTTCTTGTAGCGAAAACAAAAGACTTCTACAAAACACTAATGGGTCGTTTGGTTCGATCGAATTCGATAATCTGTTGTAATTGTAACATGAATTACATTACAATCGCTTTGCTTGGCGGGATGGATGGAATTGTAATTGATTACATTACATCAGTGTTTGGTTCGCAACGAAATGTAATTGAAATACAACCAATTACGCCCGAGATGTAATTGATTACATAGCAAACTTGATGGAAATGTCGAATTACGTTGTAATTCGATTTTACAAGTTAAATATCCGTATTTATCTTTTATCGTTATTATTAATATATTATTTAATTTAAGAAAAATAAATAACAATTATAATAATTAGTTTTATATTATATATAATATCTAAATATATAATTAATTTCTTAATAATTATTTTTATATTAAATTCATAATTTTATTTATTATTATTTAATTTTTTTTTTTTATTATTATTATTTATTTAAATTTTGATTACTTGAGAACTGAGTAACTCTTTTTAAAGAACCTTTTAAAAATCAAGAACTCTAAATTCAAGTTCTTTAACTCATAGTTATTATAGCAGAAACTAGTTTTACATTTTCGAGATAGATTTTTTTAAAATTACTCATTTTGAACACATTTTTAGAGTAAATTGCAAAATCGTCCTTAAAGTTTGGCCAAATTGCAAGTTTAGTCCCAAACGTTTAGAAAGTGCAAAGATCGTCCCGTGGGAAACTTTTGGGGCAAAAATCTTCCCAGCCAACAACAAATGACTAAAATGCCCTTTCTAAACGTTTGGGACGAAACTTGCAATTTGGCCAAACTTTAAGGACGATTTTGCAATTTACTCTTTTATATATTTTCGGTTTTCTTACATAAATGATCCGGTGTTGTACAAAGTTTACAATGTTAGTCCGGTTTTTTAACCATCGCCACCACCGAGACCCACTACCATCGCCACCGCCACCACCACCATCTTCACCCCATCATCGTCACCACCACCACCTCATCCACCACCACATATTACCACCGTCACCCATGCACCACACCCATCCACCACCACCACAACCACCACCGCCATCGACCACCACCACTATCGCCACCCCACCACCGCCACCACTCGCCACCGCCACCTCCACCATCTCCACCCCACCACCGTCACCCACTACCACCGCCATCGCTACCACCACCATCTCCACTCACCATCGACACCGCCACCCACTACTGAACCTCCACCACCACGCGACCACCATCACCACACCACCACCACCATCGCGTTGGTGGGTGGTGCGTGGCGATGGCCGTGAGGTGGTGGTGGTGGTGAGTGGTGGTGGTGGTGGTGGATGAGGTGCGTATTCATGGCGATGGTGGTGTGGTAAGTGGCGGTGGTGGATGTGGTGGTGGTGGTGAGTTGCGGTGGTGGAGCATGGTGGTGGTGGTCGTCGGTGGGTGGCGGTAAGCTGTGATGGTGGTGGATGAGTTGTGGTAGTGGCGATGGTAGTGGGCAGCGGTGGTGAGGTAAGATGGTGGTGGTGGCGGTGGTAGTGGGTGGCGGTGGTGGGGTGGCGATGGTGGTGGTGGTCAGTGGCGGTGGTGGTTGTGAGTGGTGGTGGATGGGGTTGTGGTAGTGGGTGACGGTGGTGGATATGAGTGGGGTTGGATGGGGTGGTGGTAGTGGGTGGCAGTGGTGGGTCGCGGTGGGTGGCGATGGTTAAAAAAAAATCGGGACTAACATTGTAAAACTTTGTACAACACAGGGATCATTTATGTAAGAAAGCGAAAATAATATATAAAGAGTAACTTGCAAAATCGTCCTTAAAGTTTGGCCAAATTGCAAGTTTCGTCCCAAACGTTTAGAAGGGCATTTTAGTCATTTGTTGTTGGCGAGGACTATTTTTGCCACAAAAGTTTCACACAGGGACGATCCTTGCACTTTCTAAACGTTTGGGACGAAACTTGCAATTTGGCCAAACTTTAAGGACGATTTTTGCAATTTACTCCATTTTTTATTTCCTATGTGGTTTTTAGAAAACTTTTCTGAGAAACTTCTCATTTTCTAATAAATAAACACACATTTAGTGTTCGTTAATTAGTTTGTTAGTAAATATGGAGTATGGGAGAGAAAATATAATTATTTTTATTAAATATATTTTAGAGATTTTATATTGAAATTTATTATAGTTTTTGATAATTAATTGTAAGTAAATAGAGTTGAGATCATATAGATCTTATATTTACCATAAATCTAATAAATCAATCTTATCTATTCATTTTTATCAAAATAAATAAAGAAACCATTTTCACATTTTTTTAAAATAACATATCTCGCAAACGGCAAATTTTCAAACTACAAAAATACTGTTATTATGACGAGAATTAAATTATCTTTACATAGATATACGCACCTTTATATTTTCGACAATTTTTTTTTCAAAATTTCAATCGGAAAATCACGTGTGATTTGTATAAATCAAATCATATATGAAATTTTCAAATAAAATATGATTTTTACAAATCACATATGATTTGCAAAACTCACATGTGATTTGTAAAAATCGAATCACATGTGATATTCACAAATCACATCTGATAGGTTGAAATTTTGAAAAAAAAATCGTTAAAAATATATAAAAGTGCATATTTATAGAAAGATAATTTAATTCTCGTCACGATAGTATGATTTTTTTCGCCTAACGATTAACGTTTACAAAATATTTAATTTTTAAAAAAAAAGTGTAACTTCATTTTTTTGTTTTGATTAAAAAAATGAATGATTATAATTGATTGATTGGATTTATATTAAATTTGAGATCTATTACCCAAGTAAAAATATGTGGCTAAAATTCAAAGTTGTGAAAAACATGTTCAAACACAACCAAGTTGGTTTACATTTGATTTTGGGGATGACTCCCTTATTTTATTCCATTGGATTTGCGCATAAACTTTGTGCATCATCACAAGCCGACCGCATAACAAACACCCCTTAAAGTTAGCTGAGAAAATTGACTTTGAAAAAGTTAAAAGTCAGTGGGAGAGCTAGCATTTACATCTTGAAAGTATACAAGTTTAAAAGTAACTACCTGGTCAAGATATATTTGTCTAACTTGTTTGACAATTCTACATGCTTTCCATTTCTAGAAGTAAGAAGGTGTTTATTTACTATGCATTGCCTTTTGGGTGCCTAGTAATAGTGTTAATGACTTAATGTCCAAGTCTAGATGAATTGATAAATTGTAGGTGAGGCTGAACTTAGTCTTTGTTCATGCCTGTTTGTCTGAATTCTGATGTATGTTCATGATGTATATTCTGTTTTGTAGCTTCATTAAGAGTGGTTGGGCATGTCCCCATTCTTATTTGATTACTTTGTATGGTTGTTTATATTTGTTAATTTAATATAAGGGTTAAGTATATTTATTAAACTTACTTTCTCCGATATCTGCATCTAGTAAACCAACTTGTTTTATTAACGATATAGTCATTAAAACTTTCTAATTGTGAACAATATCAAAACTTTCATTGCATCATTAGTCCTTTATACTAACGGTCGTTAGTAAATAACTTAAATTTTCGTTTTCTTACGTTTTTATTCGTTTATACACGTTTTCATCCGTTTTTGTACGTTTTCATCCGTTTTAGTCCTTTTTGCACGTTTTCGTCTATTTTTACATGTTTTCGTTCGTTTTTACACTTTTTTTACACGTTTTCGTCCGTTTTTGCACAGATAGAGAACGTCTAAAAAGGGAAGATGTAAGAAAATGAAAGAAAACGTGATAAACGAAAAAAAATAAAAAATAATAATAAAACTGTCATACTACTCACATAAAGACAAAAAAATCAAAATTAGATGTTCATTTTCGTTTTTAAAAATTAGACGTTCATTTTCATTTTTTTTTTACACATTTTTTCGTTCAAAAATAGACGAAAATGTGTAAAAACGGATGAAAACATGTAGAAAGAGACGGAAACGTGTTAAAATGGACGAAAACATGCAAAAGCGAGCAGCGTGCAAAGCAGGCGAAATGTGTAAAAAACGTGCAAAAGCTGAGCGAAAATGTGAAAAACGAAAAAAAAGTGTAAAAGCGGCGGCGTGTAAAAGCGGACGAAAACTTGTAAAAGCGGACCAAAATGGATGAAAGCGTACAAAAGCGGATGACGTGTATAAGCGAATGAAAAGCGTAAGAAAGCGAAATTTAAGTTATTTACTAACGACCGTTAGTATAAAGGACTAACGATGCAATGAAAGTTTCTGATATTGTTCACAATTAGAAAGTTTTAATGATTATATCGGTAATAAAACAAGTTGGTTTACTAAATGTATATATTGGAGAAAGTAGGTTTCTAATAAATATACTTAACCCTTAATATAATTCACACTTTACCAACAACAACAACAACAACAAAAAAGTGACACCTAAAAGAAAATAAAAGACTGGATATTTAATGGTCAAATTTTATCAGTTAATTCCATATGAAATGCAGGTTGTTGTGATGCATCAATCAGTAAGAGAGGTATTAGTAAAACCCAGCAGGGCCGATCCGCCATCACATTTTGTAAGGAGATTTCAAGCCAAAAAACTAACTAGTCTAATGTTTATGTTATATAAGGCAAGAACCAACCAACAAATTGATAAGCTTTTCCTTCTAAGTTCATTTCATTTTAGAAATCGGCATGCTTTAATAGATTGCATGTTTCGATCGTTTGAACTTGTCACCTGTGTATTAGATTGTGAAAGAATGCATGTAAACTAGAACTTCTAAATTAGGCCTTTGTTGCTTTCTGAATTCGATTGTTTGAAGAAAGGTATAAAGTACTTCAAAACATAGAGTTTGTTGCTATGTGAAATATAAATAAAGTTGTCATAGGTATAAACAAGTTAAATCATATGTTTAATATGTCTAATAATTTAATACCGAATTTCATATCCCTACATTCATGATTAATTACTTATATGTCCAAAGTACAATAAATGAACGCATACTATACAATCTTATTAAAACATGTTTGAGTAAATATTTATATGCCGAAAGTACAATGTTTTTAATATGTTATACCATGAAAATCATAAGTGTATCATCACTGGAAGTTTACATATATTATGAAACAAATAACTAGAAGCGAGGAGTTGCCATAACAAGTAAATGAGACTTCTTATGTAGAGTAATGCTGTTTGTCTCAGTCATATCCAAATCCTTTCCTTCCACTCCATTTGGCAATGCTAGGTTGAACTTGTAAACGACATTTGCTAATGCAAGCTCAAATATAACTGCAGCAAAGTGAATTCCAGGGCACCCTCTTCGTCCAGAACCAAATGGAAGCAACTCATAGTGAAGCCCTTTATAGTCGATGGAGTTATTTAAGAACCTCTCCGGCCTAAATTCTTCTGGTTCTTCCCATAGGATCGGATCTCTTCCTATGGCCCAATCATTGACTATTATTTGTGTGCGTGCTGGAATTTCGTAGTCCATTAGTTTCACATCTTGCATTGATTCGTGAGGAAGAAGTAGTGGGAGCGGTGGATACATACGCAAAGTCTCTTTTATCGTGGCTTTTAGATACTGCATTTTCTCCAAATCATTTTCGGAAATCATGGATCTTCCTTGTGCTATTTCTGTTACTTCATGTTGTAGTTTTTTCATCACTCTTGGGTGCCTTATCAGCTCAGTAATTGACCATACAAGGCTTGCAAATGTAGTATCAGTTCCAGCAGCAAATACATCCTATAAGTAAAAAGTAAAATACAAGCTTTGAATCACTCTACTTGAAAAGGAAAGTTATTAAATATTGTTGCCAGTTGAAACTGTGACCACATTAATTTTATATGTTGCATGTTAAGCAATTTGCTATTTTGTCATTACAATAAGCATTACAGTAACACGGATAATAACTACAACAACAACAAAGTTTGATACACTTTTGAAGGTTTTTTCATCCATAGCCATTTGTAATAATGTGTGTTTCTTAGGATTCGACTTTACCAACAGTCGCGGATATGTCAATCTTAGAAGTTGGGAGAAAAAAAAAAAAAAAAACCTAATAACATAACCTTTTATCAAAGCGAACTAAATTTCTCCATCTTACCAAAATGAACCACGGCGCATTTCAATTTGGCGCGCACCACCTAAATCAACCTCTCATTTGACGACACGCGGTAGCGCCAGGTATGGCACCGATGGCGGCAATGGGCAATAGGGTGTCAAATGTAGCGGAGGGGTTGTGAGATGCATGGTGATGACTTAGATAACGATTACACTGCAGCTCACGTACGTTATAATTTTGTATGATTATCCATTAGAGCATTTGATACAATGCGTTTTGGAGCCTTGCGTCTTCAACCAGCCAACACGGCAACGCCAAACACCACACCGGGCTTCGCATTCGTGTGTCGTGTAGCTTACGTTGTGAGTTTTTTTATTGTGGTAGTATTTGTGTTTTATTGAGTTATGTGTAGACTTATTGCAACATTTAAAGAGAGGAGATTTGTGTGGAATGATAAATTCTAATTTTAATAGAAAAGTATTGAGGTGACATTACTTATGCGCGCTTAGCTAGTTACTTTATGCACGCTTGACATGTGTACGGTTATAAAGTTGTGGAAAAGCCAGACGTATTGTATCTAATGAAGTATTAGTGCACTTACAACAATAACACCATAACACCAATAACACCGTCCACGTCAGCGCCACATCAGCTTTAACATTTAACATTAACATCCCCAAAAAACACCCACAACAATAACATCCCAATAACATCAATAACATTCCCCGATTTACAAAAACAACCCTCATTTAGGGGCATAAATGAAAAAAAAAAAAACCCGAATAACGGCCGTTGGGGAGTTTATGATATATAAAATACAATAAAACATAAAGACATCAAGAGTACACGTCCACGGAAGACTTAAAGATCATAACAAATAAATTAATTAGCGAAAGTATGCGTAACGTACCTCTTGCGAATGTCAAATCCCTCGAGCAAAGCAAAACAACCCTCGAGCAAAGCAAAACAAAGAAGTACTTATTGGTGTAAGAATAATGTCTTACAACCACGTTCTTGTACACACGTACTATTAGCGATTCGATGCGAATGCTAGTTCTTGATCACAATAGAATAACCAAACACCTTGTTATGCTCAAGGTCACTCGTAAATCCCTTACAATGGGGATTCACTCGTCGACCAAGAATAAGAGGGAAGAAAAGAAGAAGTTTGGCCTTCTAATGAAATCAAGTGTACCAAAGGATGAATACATGGGATGTATTTATAGCCTTATGGTAGATGTCATGTTTACTATGGTTTCGATGTGGGATTCCATAGTTTGGCCAAAAACAAGCCCAAAAGAAGGTTCCTAAAACCGTCTCTTGGCTTGTTTACTTTTCTTCATATCCGTTGACATTTAACGACCAATAGTCACTTCGATAAGTGCTTATCGCTCGTTTAGTCGTTTATTGTGAATTTAATAATTAAACATAATATTTTATATTAATTATTTAAACATCGAGTCTCATACGTAAAGTGTGCAATCCGTGGTCACGAGTTCGAATCCGGACATTTACGTGCTTGTAAATATATACATTTTCCAACACTCCCACTTGGATATGTTTACAAAGCGTGAAATGACATTGGTTAGCGTCTAGCAACACGTCAATGCCCGGTACAACTCGTGTATGGTTTTCGGAGAAAAACCAAGTTTGATGATTCATCATCATATTCATCCTTTGTTTCTAATACCATGTTAATAAGAATATGGATCTCACTCATTTCTTAATTAACTATTACATTTCTCGCTTTATGTGATTGATTAAGATTACCAATTCTTACGAACATATTCGAAGACCTTGGGTATGGCCATACAAACATCTTAACAATCCTACGAGGGGCCGATAGTATTATACTTCAAAATAAATTTGAAGGAAACAAATCCCATTTTGACTACAAGCGGGATTCATAAATTTCGCAACACTTACGAAAACAACCCTTATAACTACCGATTCGTATAGCGTTAGATTGCTTCACAAAATGCACTACATCCATGACATATCTCTTGTATCTCAAGTCGGAGGATAAATATCCATGATATACTTAATGACAAAGATCCATAAAGTATCATCATGCGGGTGGGATAAGTCCTATACTCGATTCATTGAATATCATCGAAATTAGTCATGCTACGCATCAATATACTTTCAAGTATATTCTAACTAATACTCATTTGTCTTAATTCAATATCATTCCCATGTTATTGATTGACAACGGACTATTTAGAATAACTTAAGTTATTCAAGGATTTAAACATGCAAATCATAGGACACAATATTATAAATGAAATTAAGCGTATACCGTACTTTAATTCATTATAAATAATAATTGTTTAACATCCTTTATCCAAATACTAAATAGATCAATGCATGATAATTCTCGGTTAATGAATTTTGCCACAAGTCATGCAACTCATACTTGTTGACAAGGCATAATTTCAACTAACTTTGATCTACAAGAATTTTGAGAATACTTATTTCAAAAATTCAATAATTGAATTTCTTGTATGTGTTTACACATATCTTGATATTGTCATATCATTCCATAAGGTGCGTGATAACTGAACCACCCTTTTATGACAATCATCTTTCAAAACTTTTAAAGTTTTAAAGTATTCTTTATTCTTTAATGTATAATGCAACTATGCTCTTAATTGAGCATAACTAGTCAACATGGTCATCACCAACGATACCATGACTAGAATTGAGTGTCATCTCAATTATACCGGCATCATTGTGTACAACAATATGCTCTTTAAACATCCGTAAACTTGAGCGGTTATAGTGTAATGTTGGTGCCTACCAAACTCAAGTTTGTTGGCAATGACAATTATGAAATAATTGCCATATTTTCATCCATAGAATCTAGGAGCATATCGGTTGTGGAATGAGATTCTAAATCCAAACATATTCCTTTTAAAATATTTATTACACTAACAACTTTCAATGTTGTCAAATCATCTTGTAACCAAGCATGACACAACAATCTTATACACAACATGATGTACATGATGAATCTTCAAGTTAAACTTTAAGATCTCATTCATATTATATCTTGTCAAAGATATGTATTTATCATGTTTTATTAGACTCATTTATTTCACCGCATATGTTTATAAACATATATTCCAAGGTTGTATATATTATTTCCAAATCTTACAAGCGAAGTTTCATTCCCAACTAAAACTTAATTTAAGTGGAATGTAGTTGCCCATACAACATATAAGATTTAAGAAAAATAAATAATACTCCCACTAGCTTTCGGGAATACTTATGAGCAATTTTATTTTAATTATTAAATCAAACATGGATTTAATATTAAACATAAGAATCATCTCTAGATGCATGCATATATCCATTCATGGATTCTTGCGGTCTGTACAAATTCAAAGATTATTTGAATTCATAAACTACTTTGTATTACTTATCGTCCTCAAAAGTAATTCACAACAAAGAGTTTTGATATTCATTGTCAAAATTTCATATCAATGAAACTAAGTAATACAATTATAATCTTTATACTTCTATTTAATGTATCTAGAAAAGAATATTCAATCATAGTTAATTGCTTAAATATGATTAATATTATTATCACTAGACATGCATTAAATATGTGTACAATATTGTCCATATGATTTCTACATAAAGATTTAAACCACTAAGGTTTCCATCCTTTGAAGAAACTCATATTCATTATTAAGATAAACCAAGTATCTAAAGTTGATTATCTTTATGGATGACATCTCAACATTCATAGTATGATTGATTTACCACAATTCATCATTTGGTAAATTCATCATTATGATTATCGAGCTTACCATGATCACGTAACTCATATTTCTCGACATATTAAATATCGAGATATCCTTTCGGATCTATGAGCGACAATTCCATCATATTGAGGTCTATCATTTACATGTTTAACCTCATCATGATATTTGCTAGTGTATTTTAGAAGATTATGTATTTTGTAATTCAATCTTTCAAGATCTTAAACAAAACTCCCACTTGCCTTTAACAATTTAAAGATTACCTTTAAATAGTTTAGCAAGTGAAACAACAATACATTGTTCTCTTTTGGGATATTACAAAAACATTGTGAGTTCTAACATTATTTTGTTACAACTCACTATACAAGCGGTTTAACAAATTGAACTTCATTATAAGACTTAATGTGATTCATCACATTCCATAAACAAATGGTGTCTTATTAATCTTCTAGGTTGGAGTCTTATTGAGTATATTCAATCTATACTCAATATTCTAACCTTGATAACTTTTGGAAGAAACTATAGTTATCTTGAATCAAACATGCCAATAGATTTTGATTCTTCTAGCGAACATACCATAAAACTATGGTATTTCATTAGAATTAATATTGTAAGATAATCTAACAATATTTAAGATAACCATCTACTCTTTGGCTCATCTATTTACCAACAAAGTAAAACTTAATGGTACAATAGAATTACCAAGTCAATTGCATGTATTATAACACAAGTATTTTGACCAAGTCAAAAGACATATCGATTATAATCCCACTATCGTTATAAGTCATTGATCACCTCATTGACTTCATGCATATGTCTTAAAACATAGCAAGTTAACGTCTTACTTTATATTGTAAGTCTTGTATTAAAAGACTTCATGTTTGTGACTTTACAAAATCATAAACATTTTTAATTAAAGTAATTATGAACACCACCTCGGGTTTCAATTAATATTTCAAGTTAATACTTACTACATATATTTAAGTCATTCAACGAATACTTAAATTCAAAGTAGTATTAGATTACTTCATTTAATTATGTCATTCCATGAAAATTCAACGTGAAGCGCAAAATCATCCATGCTCGTTCTCACGACACGTGGATATTTTACCTTGGGCTATAATCTAGTTCACGTTCTCACGTAACATAAATTGTAACTACAAGTGTTTCTTAAATATTGAATGACATAAATTTTGAAAATAAAGTAGTCTTTGTTATCATCTTGACACATGTTCTTAATAAGGCAATCATACATATAAAATATATAATTCCTATTAGAGCGTAACTCTCTTACCTTGCGATCAAGAGAATCCATTTAAATCATATTTATATGTGTTGTATCTTGCACACAATAAAGATTTCTCCCACTTGTGCATGGAACAACATCATGTAGCGAGATAAACAACACGATGCACGTTCGTTTATTTGATTAATATGATTTGTGTCATAGATATAACAAGTAGATGTAGAACTATATTGTTTAGTAAGGAAGCGTACCGACTATCCTTAAAACATAAGTGTCTACAATTGGAAAGTAATTATCTTTGAAGATAATCGGGTTACTACACGGAAATAAGGCTTGTAGCTCCATTGAATTAGAAATCATTAAAACAACTTCTTATTCGGTAATGCAACACAAATGCTCCCCCTGAATCGACAACATTGTAAGTGTTGCATAACCGATTAAAACAACTTGCTTGCTTTTACTTTCCTACACCTTTAAAGAACCATACGTAATCATTACTAAGGTACTAAAGGTGTATTCTACTCTATGAATGATGGGTTATCCATCAAAGTTATTAACTTGAAAAATTGGGTATGCAATTTCTTCCTTATGAGCCTACCATGCCCATAATGGTATGTAGCACCTTTAAAGGTTAAAGCAAAACAACTAGATAAAATATGCTAGTTTGCCTTTTACCAATTTTCGCGGTAATTAGTCTAGCTTCTAATTTAGTAACTCACATACATATTTTCCGGTTAACCAACATTCATGTTGTTACAAAAGAATTCATTCACCAAATGAAGGTAATGAAATCTTTATGGAAAATAAGATGTGCAATTCATTGCTATGAGTTACATTTAGAATTTAGACAATTCAAATGTTCCTATTATACCTTTCTCATTCATGAAAAGGAATAGGATTGAGTCTCATGCTTCTCCCATGGAAAAGAGACTTCGTTTGTCTTTTCGATAAATTATTCTCGATCAAACATTTGTTTGAAAGCGAGAATGGAACAATTTATTGATCAAAGACTAAACTTCGTTTCTGGTTAAATGTTGCAATTATACATTCAAAAAATTACAAAATTCAATTTTAGTATTTTCGATAATTAACCTTTTCAAGAAAATTAAACACCCATGGTTCATAAACATATAACCATTTAATTTTCTTTGAAAACTAGGATCCAAATTGTCATAATCTCATCACGTCGGTTGATGCGCTAGTAATGAACCTTATACAAAGTGGTAGAGCTTGTGCTCAATTGCCAATTTCAATTGCAATTCCTAGATTTATGGGATTTACATATAGCCAATTTCAATTGCCATGTAAACATGTTTTATCCCATCTTATGCCTTGAGTTGCCAGTTCTCACTACAAAACTCAATTAAGTTGTCCAACTTAAGCGCAAAATCGTCCATGCCCGTTCTCACGACACGTGGACATTTTACCCTTTGATTACGATCTAAGTCACGGTCTCACGCAAATAAAAAATAATCTTAGGTGTTTCCGTTTCGTTGGATGGCATATAACTTAAATTAAAGGGTAATAGTTTTGATGTAAAATCAAATATGTACAAAGATGTCATGCATTCATCTTCGTAACATAGGTTTTATTAAAACATTTATATCTTGTTTTAATGTTTAAGTTTTCATCATCAAACTTTAATTGAGGTATTGGTTTCACCAATCAAGGAATTTAGTGTTAATTATCATCCATTATACCGTACTTTTGCATAAGTGTAAACACTTAGTGTTTGGATAATTACCACCTAAGTGGCGCATGGAATCAAAACTAATTAGCCCTTAAGATGAGCTTGCACATTTAATGACTTACTAAGTAGCTCCATTCGAACTTACGGAGGCGGAGGACCGGTGCAGCTAAAGCACAACCTTAGACATCCTTTCGGTGTGTTGTGCGCACTTCTTTAAACCCCTTTTATTAGTTCATTCTCATGGGTGAGCCGTTCGGTCATTTGTACCAAAGTCATCATCAATTAAGCGATTATGATTACTATTCTTAAAATACATGTTTCACCATTGTTTAGGTCGGTTTATTTTTCTTGTAAAATACCCTTGTTACACATAACAAACAAGCAAGTATTTGAAAAAATAAACAAATAAACAATGAAAGCATAACAAATAAAAGTCATGCATATCAAATAGCCACATGCAAACGGTTTTGATAAATCTTATTAATAACCAATTCTAGATCATCAATATGCATATATTTAATTAAGACTTCCACCGTTTTCATCTATGTACAAGGTGAACCACATGCATCGATTCATCGATTGCGTAAGTCAAAACTAAATATATACCACATAGCACATAATTGATTAAATTAATAATTATTGAGGTCTTCCCAATTTAAGATCTATCATAATTTAATGTATATCACTTAAAACATGAAAGACATACAATAAAAGCGGATCCATGATAAAACATGCGAGATAATTATCATGGATATAAAATTACACTTAACAATTAATGCAATTAAAGCGAGTTACGCATATACACATAAAGTTGCATGCATCTTGGGTTTCTAATCCAATTAAAACAATAGTTTACAAAACCCTAATTAGGGCACCAAAATAAACGCCCCCTATAAAAATTAGGGTTTAGGTTTTGCAAACCCTAGATCTAAGCATACAAAAATAACACATTCATGTTTATTTTAATTATGTGTTTGATAATTAATTACTTGTTATACAAGGCTCGTGATGCCTTTGTTGAGTTTATGATATATAAAATACAATAAAACATAAAGACATCAAGAGTACACACGGAAGACTAAAGATCATAACAAATAAATTAATTAGCGAAAGTATGCGTAGCGTACCTCTTGCGAATGTCAAATCCTCGAGCAAAGCAAAACAACCCTCGAGCAAAGCAAAACAAAAAGTACTTATTGGTGTAAGAATAATGTCTTACAACCACGTTCTTGTACACACGTACTATTAGCGATTCGATCACGAATGCTAGTTCTTGATCACAATAGAATAACCAAACACCTTGTTATGCTCAAGGTCACTCGTAAATCCCTTACAATGGGGATTCACTCGTCGACCAAGAATAAGAGGAAGAAAAGAAGAAGTTTGGCCTTCTAATGAAATCAAGTGTACCAAAGGATGAATACATGGGATGTATTTATAGCCTTATGGTAGATGTCATGTTTACTATGGTTTCGATGTGGGATTCCATAGTTTGGCCAAAAACAAGCCCAAAGAAGGTTCCTAAAACCGTCTCTTGGCTTGTTTACTTTTCTTCATATCCGTTGACATTTAACGACCAATAGTCACTTCGATAAGTGCTTATCGCTCGTTTAGTCGTTTATTGTGAATTTAATAATTAAACATAATATTTTATATTAATTATTTAAACATCGAGTCTCATACGTAAAGTGTGCAATCCCGTGGTCACGAGTTCGAATCCGGACATTTACGTGCTTGTAAATATATACATTTTCCAACATTGCATCATCTCTTTGTACATCCAATAAGATGTCAACTAAATCTTTTTCTTCATCACTTTGACCATTCATCCCTCTTCTCTTATGTACATGTTCTTCCAAAACACTTTCAAGGAATTCGTCAAAATCTTTAGCAACTTTTTGTGCTTTGTCTTCTAAGCCACTCAACCGATCAATCCACGACAACCATGGAATATAATTTCCAATACATATAAGACCGAGCACATGCACAAATCTTTCCAACAAGACTGTGAACTTTAACTCATTGTATGTCCTCCCTAGGGCAACCTTACAAACTATATTATTTACAAACCAAAAGCTCAACTCGGTCAAGTCTACTAAAGAATCACGACCTTTTTCGATTTTTTCGATCATAAGACTCATCTCTTTTTCCCTCACTTGTCGAAATGACATGACTCGTGTACTATTTAAAAGATGAATTACTGCAATGCTCTTAACTTGCCTCCAATGCTCTCCATATGGAGAAAATGTTATGTCATTGGATCCATAGACAAGTGTGTCCGCTATTTTAAGCTTCGGTCTATTCGAAAACTTTAAATCATGGGTTTTCATGATTTGTTTCGCTGCTTCAGAGGAAGAAGCTACAAGCACGGGTACACTGCCAAAATTCATCAGCATGAGAGGACCATGTTTTAGGGACAAATCTCGAAGAGAACGGTGAGGGCTCGAGCCAAGTTGGTGAAGGTTTCCGATAATTGGAAGCTTTGGGGGAGATGGTGGTAATGGTTTCTTAGCTTTAGATTGAAATGAAGTCCATTTGAGACTTATAAAAATTATTAGAACGATGAACGAAAAGAAAGAAATTAAGTAGAGGTGAGACAAAGAAAACATTGCAGTTGAGTTGATTTGTTAATTAGCAACAAGATGTATCAGATTATTTATGGTGCAAGACTGCTAGCTATGCCTCAATAAATGGCTAGATGTATGCATATACAGTGTGCAATCTAGAAAGATCATGACAATAATTCAACAATTTTGTTTTATCACGTAAAATATCAGGCGTTGACAATCTGTGTGGCATCAAATCTTCTCACCATGTTTATATTTTAAATTTGATATTTTTGTTTTCTTGAAGTCTTATCATGTTTCAGGGATCCACACCTTCTCATTGGTAGCCTTCTCATAGGGAGGGTATCCAATCATTAGATGCATAATCGGTTTGAACGTTGTGCATCGCGGATTATACGGTTTGACCAAAACAATGTGACAATATAAGGAGAGTTTGTATAACTACTATACAAACCCCTCTAGGATGTCAAATGAGGGAGGTTTCGTACCTTTATTCCTTTTGTCGCCCGTGTTTTTAATCTGTGCGATTTTTATGGGTTTTGTCCATATTTCAGCGGTTTTACGCGATTGACTTATTAAACTTTATATTTTATGTTTCATACTTTCGGGTTTATAGTTTTTGATATAAGCAAAATTATAAAAATAATAATAATAAAGAAAAATAAAAATAAAAAATAAAAATGGGCGTCCTTTGTAGAAAAGGGGGGTTTGTATAGTTTAAAGTAGAAAATTTAAGAGCTTTTTAGAGCTGTTAGTACTTTCGAATAATAAGCTAAACGCTTTTGATTTATTAAAAAAGCTTCAAAAGGGAAAAAAATGAAATGCTCATTTATAAAGCTTTTAAAGTAGGGATAATGAAAAAAAAAATGCATCTAATAGCATCGATTTTGGTGTTTCAAGAATAACTCTAAAAACTTATAAAGAGGTTTAAGATTTTGTATCTGTAGTGAGGCAATTTACATGACCAATTAAATATTTATTAGATAATTGATAATAAACTGCTATATATAAAAATTGTAAAAAGCAAAAGTTTAAGGAAGTTTTCGTAATTTGTTACATAGTTTAGGGATATGTTTTGAAATTGTTCTATTAAATTTACATATAAACACATTTTAGGCTAATTTTTAAAGTTATTAGACAGGTTAAGCGTGTGTTTTGAAACAAATTCTTTTAGACAAAAAAACATATATTAAAGTTTCAAAGTTTTTTATAAGTCATTCGTAAGTCAAAAGCCTTTCAATATTAGACTCTTTTGTTCGCAATTTAAAAACTTTTTCATCGGTATATTTTTTTATAAAAAATTGCTAGATATTTGTTATATATTTGATAGATAAAGTTTGTTTCGTAATAGCTAAAAGTGCAGTATAACTATCGTTACTTGCCACATAGCTCGAGGGGTGTTTTGTAAAAGAAAATCGCCTAAACAACATCGTCCGATTCAACATGTATACATATACACTTAGAGCACTCCTTATTATAACCTAGGTTAAACCTTAACACCATGCTACGTCAGTGCCACATCAGCTTTAACATTTCACCTTAACTCAACAAAAAAACACCTCTTATCATAACATTCCGAAGTTAAACCTTAAATATTTTCAAATTCAACCCCTAAACTAAAACAAACACTTCATTTATTGAAAAACATAACATTCAAAACAAGAATGACATTGAACATTAAAGTTAAACACGAATTACATAATACGATTAGTACAAACTACCACGAAATTGATGAAAATAAAACTACAAATTAAGAATACGAATCATCTGAGTTATAACCCTCCTCACTCGAAGAGGAATTAAACTCGCCAGCATAATACTTTCCTTCCATGATGTCAAACCAGTTCTGCCTAAGATATTCAGCCTCCCTGTCTTCTTGTTCCAAACGAGCAGCTTCCTCGTGTGCCTCGTTTTCTCTAATCTCTATAAGATTTTCCTCGTCCTGCTCAAGTTCACGAAGATAAGCCTCACTAAACCCAAAGGATTGTTTTGGAGGTTCACCTGTGGAGTGTTAACAAGTGGAGTGTTAACCGGTGGATTGTTAAGAGGTGGAGTGTTTACAAATACATTTTCCAGGTGGTAAACCGGAAAGACATCTTCTGGTGGAGTTGAATAAACTTCAACTTCTTGTGGAAAGGTAGTTTCCGGCAGTTGTGGTGGACTTGGGAATTGTGTTGTAGTTTCTGGCAGTTGTGGGGACTTGGGAATTGTTGAAAGAAATCTTTGCGAGACATTTTTGTGTGTGTGAGTTGTTTGTGTAAGTTGTGTTTGTGAGTTGTGTGTGATAAACAACTCTGGTAGAGTTGTATATATAAAAGATTCGATTTTGATTTTGATTTTGAATTTGAATAAATCCCGCTCATATTTGAATTTTAAATTTTAAATTTGAATATGGTTATTCCGCTCAGACTTAACCCGTTAAATTTAAATTTGAATAGGTTGAGGGGGTGTAAGTGAAAATTTATTTTAAATTGTTAAGGGGGTAAAATAATTTTTTTGAAGAATGTTAGCATACGTTAAGCGTTAACATGCCACGTTAACGCCACCAGCGGTGTAGGTAGCACCGTTAATGTGGTGGCGTTAAGGCAACCTCGCCTCCAGCGTTACCTGACCGCAACTCTTGGGCTATCTTGCGGTGGCTAAGGTTGAGGTCGGTTGAGGCATGGGTTGTACTCGGTTATGCCATTGTGGGAAGAAGGTTGATGGTCGGTTGAGGGAAGGTTGTGCCAAACTCGGTTGAGCTAACAACCGGTTGTAAATCCACAAAATCCAAAAAAAATCGTGCGGTTTGTAAAAAATAAAATAAAAATAAAAAAAAAAAAAAAAAAATTGTCGAGTCACTTCATTGTGGCAATTAGGTCGTCGGAGAGAAAGGCGATGTGGCGACCGATTTAACTATGTCGCAATGTGCATAGCCTTATAGTATGAATTTGATACTTTATGATTTCTTGGTAAATCACACGGGATCAATAATGCTTCTATATAATAATTTTAAAGGTCCTCTTATTGGAGCCTCTTTATGGATGTGATTCATGAGGAATATTCCTTTGTCACTTATTTTTCGTATGTTGAGTTTTTTTGTCGATTTCATTCAGTATTTACGCAGTTTTAAGCGTTTGGCTTATTAAACTTTATATTCTGATTCGCATTTTCGCGTTTATAGGCTTTTTGATATAAACAAAATTATAAAAATAAAAAAAAATAAAAAAAAAAAAAAAAAAAACTAAGGAGGTCCAATAAAAAGCTGGGGTCCTAATAACTCAACCTTTTTAAAATTTCAAAAAAAAAAAAAAAAAAAAAAAAACTACTGTCTTGGAAGAAGTCTCTTTCAAGATAATTTTGTTTAATATGTGATCATATGCGTGTTTCATGCTCAAGTGACTTTTTTTCCTATATTTGACTTTGTACCGGAGTATATATATAATATTCTAACAGTAAATTGTATATTTGTCAATTTCTTTTGTTGTATTCTGTTTTTTGTTTTCTTTTTAAAAAAAAAATATAGCTTTTGTGAAAATTCAGGAAATTACTTTCAACCATTAATTTTTATTTAAATACTTAGAAAATGTTGAAAAATTTAGTGCACTTGTGGGATTAATTCACACATGGTTTTGGATTAGGAGGTGCAGTGTCTGTGAAGTCCCCGAACACCCGACTCAATAGTGGTTCCTCTTCTTAGTGTATTGGTTCCTCTTCTTAGTGTATTGGTTTCTCTGCTAATGTATTGACTAATGGTTCCCAATGCTAGTGTATTGGTTCATGTTCTAGTGTATTGGTTCCTCATGGTAGTGTTGCGGTGTTTAATTTGTAACAGCTTTGACTCATTCAAGTGGTTGTTATGACTGCTTTATAACCATATTTAATTGGTCATGTAACCACTATTCCTATGATAATAGAGGTTTATTATGGGTGATTAATTGGCCGTTAATCACTCATAAAGTCCATTGACTAGGAGTGAGTGTTCTCTACTATATATAGAGATCATCATCATCAGCATAAACAGAGATGAATACCAGGAGAAACAAACAAAAACCTTAAACACTTATATGCGCAAGGGTTATTGATTTGTGCCTAATTCAATAACAAACATCTGGTCTTATCCCAAGTAGATATTCGTGCAACCCAGGCATATGGTATAATAGTTTACTTTAGAAAGTGATCACACGATTTCAAGTGATATCCGCTAACCTAATTTGGTCTTGCATTGCTACTGATTATCTTACCCTGTTGGGCGAATAACCACCAACAATCAAAGTAAACAATCTTGTGATAATCAATGGCTGCTGCTGCAATGAAACACATGGCTTCAAACTTTGCCAAGCTGGATAAGTTTGAAGGGGTGGACTTTAGGAGATGACAGAAGAAGATGCACTTCTTGCTTTCCAGCATGAGCGTGGTCTAAATTATGACAGTTGAAGGTGCAGTTTAAATGCAAAGGGTATAGCAATGCAAACAAAAATAGGAAACATAATATACACTATTGTGATACCTCATCGGCACCACATTAATGAGATAAACTCACCAGCTGGTAGCCATAGTTGCTCTTTTCTGAGGTTGCTATGAACATCTGCTATCATGTACAGCTGAGCATGGCCTAGTTAAAAAAATATGATGAGAACCTCATTGATCGACAGTAAAGCATTGTGCAAAAACAAAGCACATCAACGCACCTGCCGTTGGTCGACATCGGGTGCTGCAGACCAACCTTCTTCTGAATCTATGTAGCTTCAGTAACTCTGCGTGTGTCGCATCGACAACACCGAAAAAAACATCCGACATCGACATTTGGATGTTTGCACGGTAAACATTACAATAAGTATAAGCAGATCAAGAATGAGCAAAAAAAAATAAATGAACCAACCTTTGCCATGATGGGTTTTTAATGCATTAAATGGTTGGCACGCACACCCCCAAAAAAATAGCGGACAACATTTAATAACGGTAGCATTCAACTGCATATAACTCTAACCTTAAACCCAAAATAAGACTGTGCACCTCATTTACTGCCCCAAAAATGTAAGCATAAGTAACATTGGCAAGAACATCTAACCAATGTGGTGGCCGCAGCTGATGGAAGCTAACAGGGAGGAGATAGCTCAGATGGGTGAACCTTGTTGCAAAGAGGATAGACCCGCCATGGCTGCAACAGCTGCCTGTCGCCATGCCAAGATATGGGCCATCTCACATTTACCTAAGGAACCCCAATTCATCACAGCCTCGAAAAGGAAACCAAAGGGCGACTAGTTACCAAACTAAGCCCAACAGGGTCACCGACCCGGTCCATGCATTCGCACTCATATCGTATATTTATTCTGCAACCCACGATCATGAATTCAAAGTCTCACATCATCACATTGCACTAAGATCAACATAAAAACCAAATCTATGCAAGAGCTAATCTGCACCAAAACTGATGCCAACCAAATGGAAATCGAAGCCAAACAACAGCAAGGCTGCAACCATATGGTTACCTTGCCAAGGCATGTTCTCGGGGCAACTTCAGCTACCAAGAGAAACCAAAAAAGGCCAAATACCATGGCTCGGCAGCCTGCACTGCACATAAAACTTATTACATATCATATATTCTTCTATATTACATTTATTGGGGAAGCCTTTTGATTAAGCGCCTTTAGTTACTCTTAAAACAATTGTAAATGGCTCAGATGGGTGAACCTTCGTGCAAAGAGGATACACCCGCCATGGCTACAATAGCTGCCTGTCGCCCTGCCAAGATACGGGCCATCTCACGTTTTTAGCGTAGGAACCCCAATTCATCACAGCCTCGAAAAGGAAACAGAGGCAAAAAAACAAAGGGAAAAAACACCAAGGCCTGCATCAACCACTCAATATACGAAACTTGCTTAAAAGATTTTTGATGTAGAATAATCGGCACATTTGTCATACCTTGCATCAATCGTTGTAAATACCAAACTTCTTTGAGGAAATTTTCGATGCAAAGCAGTTGAGAAACCTAAGTCTAATATCGAGCCACTAACCCCCAAAAGTATGTGCAAGAAAATAGAGATGCACCTATAGCGTTTAACATATGGCGGTATCCATCACAAACGCGAATAAAATAATGATCTAACGGTACCCATCGCCGCATCGATGAGAGAATGCCCGAATTTTTCCCTGGAGAAGCACCCAGTTCGATCTAAAAGATAAGCTACGAATGTGAGGACAAATGAATAGATCGGGTCGGTTAGGGTAACGGGCCTCCACCCAAAAGCCTGTTTAAAAAAAATACCAAAGTTGCACTATTCATAAGGTCCCAAATAAATGTGATATAGAAGAAACAAAGATCATACCTGAACAACAGCATGGCTGCAACCATATGGTCACCTTGGCCAGGCATGCTCTTCGAAAACTTCAGTTACCAAGGCAAACCAATAAATGGCTTAGATGGGTGAACCTCCGTGCAAAGAGGATACACCCGCCATGGCTGCAACACGTGCCTGTCGCCCTGCCGAGATACGGGACATCTCACGTTTACCGAAGGAACCCCAATTCATCACAGCCTCAAAAAGGAAACACAAAGGGCTATTATTTATGCTGATACCTGAGCGGCACAACATTATCGTGATAAATCTACCAGACAGCCATTACCTTTTAGATCCAAACAGGTATACCTCCATAATGTCATCTAGCAATAGTGTTACCCAAAGATAGCTGCAACGACTGTCTGAAAGCAATGCTTATACTTGGAGCAGCTGCAACACCAAACAGATACCAAAGCAACATCTTAAAAAACAGGATGGATCCACTGTGGGGGCAACCATCATGGGTTGCCCTGCCAACATGCAGATAACATCATCTCCTTTAAAGGCATTCCCGCCGATGACAACAAATACCACCAGCCACTGCTTGAAAGCGTAATAAGTAGCTAATAAGCATGATAATTATCATACCAAAGGCCTGCATAATTGCAGACGCGCAGCAAGGCTCAGATTTCCATCGATAAAATGCAAAGCAAGATACTGGCCATGGCTGCAATAAAAAACTGCCTTGCTAAGCTACCAGTATCAGACAATTATGCAAACAAAGTATTCAATTTCATCAAGGCATCATCACTGCCTAAACCAAAGAATCTGATTTTGTCATGGGCGTAAAGGATGAAAGGCAACGGTGAAGAGGCCACAACCAATTTTACAACAACATCGGAAATTTGGATGGAAAACCGGCTGAGATGGGTGAGCATTCAAGCAAACAGGATACACTTGCCATGGCTGCAACAACTTCCTGTCGCCCTGTGGTATGTGCTAAAACACATACCTTTTCATTATCAAAACTGACCCATAATAACCAAGATAGAGCCGTTTATTGCTAATATTTGTGGTTTTCTTGAGTTTGTGCTTGTGCAGGTGCGGATATGTAAAAACACACAAAAAAAGAAGCCAAAACCGAAGAAAACCGAGCACGAGAGAAAGAAGAGTGCAAAAAGCCGATGCCGGGATGCTATTTCATGGATTTTGATGCTCAAAAGATCAAATTATGGAGTTCGGGACATGATTTGGGAGTTTATCACAATTTACCTTTCACTTTATCATTTTGCACAAACAACCCCTCAACTTTTCCATATTGTCACTTTACACCCTTCACTTTCCCACATTTACCATTTCACCCCTCATGAAATCCATTTAACCAAATCCCGAAACATACCTTTACCATTTCATGAATTACAACCTTTGTCCCTAAAGTTTCATTTTATACATCATTAGTCCCTAAATTTCACCTTGGATCACTATGTTAAGTCAAAAGCCAAAGTTAATAAACTGGTCCAAGTCAAAGCCCAAAACTAAATCTCATAACGGTCCAATCCATCTCAACCCAGCCAACCCAATATATCATACCAGTATATTACCCTTTACCCAGTCAACTCCATTTAACCCGTCGAAGAACTCAAAATAAGAATAAACAAACACCCAAAGACACAAAGCGCCCAAAGCATTACCCGTCTAGTTCTGTTTATCACCATCACTACATTTACCTTCATTCACCCTTTTTAACCCTCACTTAAGCTCCTTCTAGAAGACTCGACATGGCGGTATTGTCGACATGGGATGCCGGGGTGGACAAATGAAGAGCTCTCATTGGGCGACCACATCATCCAGTGATCCAAGGGTGTAGAATGGATATGGTGACAAGATGATAAATCAATGGTTGATATTTGAGCATCTAGGAGCTTCTGAATGGGATCCCAAGGCCTCAGCTCAGCTATTTATACCCATTCCCTCACAATGTAGAATTCGTCCATTTTTCCGCTTTAGAAGAATGTTACCATGTGTTAATTTCTGTCAATTTTAATTAGTTTTAAGCTTAGTTGTTATCTCAGTTTCATATTTGTATTCTCAGAATCATTTAATGTCAATTGCAGTTTTTCTTCACTTTGTCTCAATTTTATCTCAAATTCTCATTTGTTGTTAGTATCATTTTAATCTTTCACTACGATTGGATAAGCTTAGATAAGATTTTATAAACATATGAGCTTATCAAAGTTTTATTTGGTCTAAATTTCATTTTGTCCCAAAATTCAAATTTAGTCAAAGTTCTAAAGTCAAATCTGTTTGAGATAAATTTCTGGTTGTAAGGTGTTAATGGATGCAGTTTTAAGTCAGGATGATTCATTTGATCCAGTTTTAATCAGTTTTAATCAAGTTCTTAAGTTTTAATTGCATTTAGGAAGTTTAAAGTAGTGTTTGGATTCAATGAATTTTTAGAGTTTAAATGATTTTGGTAATTGTTGTTTGAGCTTATCAGTTTTATTTACTAGTCCTAGAGATTTTTCAGTCAAAGTTTCAAGTTGTTCAAATGTTATATACATTTTTGAGTCCAATTTCAAAGCTGTCAAAATCTCATTTGCTGTCACAACTACACTCTTCATCGACATTCCCAAGGTTGAGATCGGGTTTCTGATGAGTGTAATTTGATTTTAATCTTTATTAGATTAGTTATTGGCACTTGTTGTTAGCTTATTTGCAATTTGTGGTACTTAAGATAGCTTAAATTTGGTTGCATTAGTTGCTTGTTCAGTCACTTATGGGTCTGCTGCATCACTTTATCTAGCTCAATCAGTTTACACTACTGCTGATCTGCTGCTTAGGAATTCATGTGAACTGATTGACATTTCTAACTCACCTCATAGTCTATAGCACTAGATCTACTTGCTTTGCTTTTACATGATCTTTAGCTGTTTACACTAGTTTTCAATAATCCCATTTTGTTTTAGCTCAGTTCTGTTTTGCATACATATGTACTGATCACATGAGCATAAGTTAAGCTTGATTTTTGATTCACCAGGTAGTTAGTATCATAGATAATCAGTGTTAGCTTTTAGAATGCACCTTAGAAGCTTTTAGTTTAGACAATTAAGGTCTGCTAGTTACTGCTCTATCTGTCATTTCTGTTCTGCATCAGCAGCCTTGTTTCCATATAGCCACTTAATTATTGATCTCTAATTTCTTCACCTTAGGTCCTTATTAGCTGAAAATTTGGACAATTGATCTCTGGTTGGTAGGCTTGAGTCCCACACTTTTGTTTTTCCCTGTAGCTTTTTATATAAGCTGATGCAACAGCTCAAACAGTAGGGGGTCAGATAGCTTTTTGCTTAAGTGGCAGTTAGCTCAATTCTTGGTAATCTGCTTATTTGAAGTTAGGAGTAGTTGCTTATGGTTGCTTTAGAGTATTTTTAGTGTTATTTAGCTTCTGTAGTAAATTGGTGTCATCTAGTGCTTATTTGCTTATTTTCAAGTGCTTATTTCCATATCTGTTACATTGCAGCTCTTATTCATCCACATAAGCCCATGTTTTTACAATTTTTATAGCTCTAGAATAATATTTTAGAATTTCCCTGAATTTTTCATAATTTTTAGCTACTGTTCACTATTTTTCTTAATTAAAAATAGTTTTTAATCACTTTTAATTAGCTTTTATTGCAAATAATTAAGAAAATGTTCTAAAAAATAATTTTTCAATTTTCCCAGTTTAAGAAAAATATAAAAAGCATAAAAAATATTTTTCCCTATTTTTCCCCTTTAATTTGGTATTTTTCACAATTTAAATTAGATTTAAATAGTTTTAAATTCATAGAAAATAGAAAATTAATCAGAAAATTACAAAAATAGTTTTGAAAAGTCTTTTGTGATATTTTAGATTTTATAAAAGTAATTCCATAATTTTCCCTTTCATTTTCATAATTTTTAGTATTTTATTTAGTTTTAATAGTTAATAATTAGTTTTTAATTTTTAAATAAATCAAGAAAAATCCTAAAAAATTAGTTTTAATTCATAAATAGTTTTCTAATATCATTTTTAGTATAAAAGTAATTTTGGGTTATTTTTAGGATTTAGATTAGACGTAGTTGCTTTTTATTCGCGTTTCGTTTTAATCCCGTATTTGCGTTTTAGTATAGAATTGCGTGGTTGCCATTATTCTTAGGTTTTCCCCATAGATTTTAGTTCCATATGCTTTCCTTATCCGTAGTTTAGAAAACATCATTTTATCCCCTCTTATTCAAATCCGATAATCGCGACGTGAGTTGGAAATTCCATTCAACCTCGTTCGGGCGATCTCGGTGCTCAAACCTAATACGTTTGAGTTACCCCATACTACACTTCTCTTATAATTGGTTTTATATTTATTGAAATCAATTTTTGGCGCCGCTGCCGGGGAGGGCTTGTAGCGAGTTTTCGTATTCCGTCTCGAATCGCGTGCATTTGAAGATCCTTCCTCGTGAAGTTATCGTTCATATTTGTACATATCCCTTTTATAAAAACCCAAAAAGATTTTCCTTTTCAAAATTTGTTTTAAAAACCCAAAAATATTCTTCTTCACCCTCTGATTTGATAATTCTCTCCTCTTATCACTCTTTTATGATTAATTCTCATGGAGTCTCAAAATTTCTTTCCACCCTATTGCTTTAATTGTAGAGATTTGTTAAAAGATGATTCACTTTGTGAGCGTTGTTTTTGCAAAGGGTGTGGATTTTATCGCGAATCTTGTATGTGTCGCCCTTTTGAAGAACCCACCGGGGGTATCGAGGACGTTTCCATCGATTTTGAAGAAAGATTTGAGCGACGTCAAAACCACATTGAAAGCATGCTTCAAACTTTATTAAGCCACATTCAAGCTCGACAATGTGTTAATGAGGAACCCGTTCAAGTTATGAAAGACGATCACACTATTCCGGAGCTACCCGAAGAACCCACCGAGGGTCACGGAGACGATTTCTTTGAACATCGTGCTTTTCTTAACAACATTGAAAAACTTGAAGCATTATCAAAAATTTTGAAATGTAAGCTTGATGAACCCTCGATTCCTACTCCTCTCCGGTGAGGAGATGGAACATATTCTGAACCCGAGGTGATTCCGTTTGTACTCTCGACTCTAATTGAAGAATTCTAGAATCGATCCTTCTCTTTCACGATTCGCTATTACGAGTTTGTCGAGTTACAACAAAAGCAGAGCGAAATTATGAGCTTAAAGCGATTTCTAAGCGAAGAACCAGGAGACCACAAGCGGAAGTGGTGGAAATTGCTAGCTCTCGAGCACACCACTTGTCCCACTTCCGGTTCTTATCCTCTCTCATTTACGAGCTTCTCATTTCGACTCTTCCCTTCACTCACGCCGGTTGAGAGAAGTGGCGTTCTTATGGAAGAGGTCGATGATTCTATTATTCTGACGACATTATTGAACCCGTTGACTCTTTCATTATGGGGATGAGCATCTTAGTACTATTACGGAAACGGAAGCATCTAATGTTGAGATCCTTATCCCAAGCCCAAGAGAGTGCGGGGTTGTTGATATTTGTGATGAGCCTTCTCTTGATATTTCAAATGATCATGTTGAGATGTTCTCCGATTCGATGATGATTCTTGTTGGGTTTTAGGTTCCTTGGATGATGAATTACTTTAAGTAATGGAACCACGGACAAGCTTGAAGATAACCACGGATGAAGAAGTGTAACCAGCGATGAAGATAACCATGACTAGTAGTATTGGGTAACTTGCCGATAGTATATTGTAGCCATTGCTAGTTTTCTATAGTCGGTTAGTTTATTGTATCGGATAAATATGGAAAAGATATTTATCTTGTAGGTTACGTATTGTATATTGTATAGGACTCTTAGCCTATAAAAGGAGGTCCTAGGCTAGGTTAGATATACGTATGTTTTATATCTAAGGTCGATACACTTCAAGGTTGCAAAACCCTAATCTTGTAAGAGTATTCGTATTAATAAATAATATTGAGGTGTTGATTGTTAATTGTTCTTCTTAAGATCAAGTGTTAAATTTCGCGTAATACTTGATAAGCTTTTGTTACAAGTCGGTTTCTATATTAGATCGTTTGCTCAAGTGGGATCAACAAGTGGTATCGAGCTTGTGATCTAGAAATTGTTATCAAGAAGAAGTCGTTAATCTGTACTCTAGTAAGTTAAGATGTCGAAGAAACTCATATGGTGATCGCTTCTAAGGTGCCCATGCTCAAACATGGTGAATATCAAATATGGAGGATGCGAATGAGGCAATACATTCGCATGATTGATTATGCTCTATGGGATGTTGTTGAAAAGGAGACACTCTTCCTTTGAAGGGTGTGGATGGTAAGAGGTTGCTATTATTAGTGAACCTGATAAAGCTAAGAGGAAGATGGAGATCAAAGCTCACAGTATTCTCTCCATGGGAATACCTAATGAGTATGCATTAGACTTTGATCAGTATGAGTCGGCTAAGGAATTATTGGATGCTCTTGAGTTAAGGTTTGCTGGTAATGAAGCTACCAAGAAGTCAAGGATGAACATGCTTAAGCATCAGTTTGAAACCTTCACTGCTCAAAGTGGAGAAAAGATTGATGGAACATACAATAGGCTTCAAAAACTCATCAGTCAATTGAAGGCAGTGGGTTACAAGTTCCTTCAAGAAGATATAAATTTGAAGTTCATTAGGAGCTTATCATCTGATTGGGCTATTCATACCATTGTGTGGAGAAACAAGACGGACTTTGCTACAATGACTCTAGACAATCTCTTCAATAACTTGAAGGTTTATGAGTCTGAGAATACCTTTTCTAACTCGTCTTCTACAAATCAAAACATTGCTTTTGTATCCACAAATAACAACACACAAGATGTATCCACTTGCGCCTATGGTATAACCCGGCTATTGCAAACAATACCACTTATTAGTGATAATGTCGTTGATGGTGCAATCGTGCTTTCGGGTGATTTAACTACCGAGTTGTTCTTGTCTTTGAATCAAGATCGGATGAAATTGATCCGATGATCTTGAAGAGATTAATCTTCAATGGCAAATGGCAATGTTGACTCTTCAAGCAAGGAAGTTTCGAGGAGGGTGGAAGGCGGGTTAAGTATGATGGTCAAAGGAGAGTGGATTTGACAAAAGCAAGATGGAGTGCTTTAGCTGAAGAAGAAAGGTCACTTTGCTAGGGAATGTCGAGCTCTAAAAGACTTGAAGGCATTAAGAAGACAATGAAGTGCCTGCTACTTCTTGACTTTGGTTGCTCGGGATGGACTTGGTGATTATGATTGGGTGATCGAGAAGAAGGTCCAAATGCACTTTTCTTGCTAGTGAAGCTTCAAAGAGCATAACTTTGCTCTAATGGCCTATGCTTCATCTTAAGTTCGATTCGAGGTATCTAATGATTCTAAAGCATCTACTTGTTCTTTTAAATCATGTTCGATAACTTAGAGTCTCAAAAGGCTATCACCGAGAGTATGAGAAAAGAAGTAGAGATTGACTCTAGATAACTTAGGATATAGAGTTGGTTTAGAAGGTGTGGAAGAGAAGCTAAAATTACGTATTAAATGTGAGTTTGAGTATGTAGAAAAGATCAATATACTAGGTGGTGAAATTGATCTTAAGAACGAGAGATTAAAATGCTTAGAGATCAACTTGCGAGCGAGAAAGTATAAAATACAGCCCTAGATGAAAAAGAAAAACATGTTGTTAGGGTTGCTAAATCACAATATGCTTCGATCTAGTAAGGAAACCAATAGGTCAAAACTATTCAAAGATGGTCTTGGTTTAGGATACAATGATATGCCACCACCCCTTGATGAAAAATGCACCACCGCTAAAGAACTCATTTAGTAGTGAATTCGGTTTTAATAAACTGTTGAAGAAGTACATAAGATGAAACACCTAAGATAAGTTCGATAAGCTATCGGTGCTCCATTAATTGAAGATTGGGAATCGATTCGAGGATGATAGAACCGAATCAACTAAATCGAAAAGATAGAGTCGATTAAGAAAGTTGATTCTAAGCAAGTCAACCTTGTACCTAGATTTGGAGCTAAAGTTACCAAGAAAGTTGTAGAGTGTGGAAATTCCTAGGAGCAGATGAAACAATATAAACCTAGGGGTAATCACGAAGCTTAAATGGTCTAATTTCTAGATTAGGTGATGAGTTTCAATGTGTTAATAAGGCTTGTTTTGTGTGTGGTAGTTTTGAACACTTACGAGAAATTGTCATAAAACAAACCACAAGTTTGGAATCATTGGAGGAGGGTAAATCATAAAACTTTTCAAGAAAAACAAATCCTCATCCTAACGGTAACATGATTCCAAGAGCAATCTTGATGAGAAATGGAATACAAAATCTATTGTCATCGCTTCACCTAAATGGGTTCCAACCAACGCTAAGCAAAATGTAAACACGGATAAGCAAGTGTCTAACCATCGATAAGCCAAATATCACCACCGATTCAAAAGAAGTTTTAAAAATTCCTAAGGTGATAAGCGATACGATGGTTGGAAATCATTTTATCTTTGTTAAGGCCTCGAAGAAGTTGGCAATGGAAGCCTAAGACAAAGGTTTTACCATATGTCAATTGTGCATCAATGGACCTAACAAAATTTGAATATTTTGATGCAGAGCGAGACCAAGTCGATCTTGACTTGGGTCCACAAGAGGAACTAATTTGTGTAATCTTATGCGGGGCAATCTTCAAACCGAGCTAAAAGATAAAGGAGTTTTTGATAGTGGTTGCTCTGGGCACATGACTTGGGATGGAAGCAATTTGGAAGATTTTGAAGCTTATGATGGAGGATATGTGGCATTTGGCAATGATCCAAAGGGAGGAAAGATACTTGGAGGCACAATCGAGCAGGAAGCTAGACTTTGAAAAGTCTATTTGGTACTGTGGACTTAAGTACAATTTATTGGTGTTTCTCAAATGTGTGATAAGAAAAACGGGTACTTTTGGGGAAACCGAGTGTGTGGTGTTATCTCCGAGTTTAAGATGCACGATGAGAAGTTTATACAACTTAGGGTACCTAGGAAGGAAAATATATATTGTTTTGATCTTAAAATGTTCTTCCTAATAGGTCCTTATGTTTGTTTGCTAAAGCATCTGTTGATGAGTCAAAGCTGTGGCATAGAAGGCTAGGTCATCTAAATTACAAAACAATCAATAAAGCGGTAAAAGGAAACTTAGTGAGAGGTTACCTTCAAAGGTTTTGAGTGTAAGGAACTGTGTGGCCGTCAAAAGGAAAACAACATAGAGCCTCTTGTAAGACCAAAATAAACACCATAACACAACCATTGTTTATGCTTCATATGGACTTATTTGGACCAACCTTTGTTAGAAGCTTGAACCATAAGCGATTGCCTAGTTATCACCGATGATTATAGTAGATTTTCTTAGGTATACTTTTTGGCTACTAAGAGTGAGACTAGTGAGATTCTTAAGAGTTTCATTACTAAGATAGAAAATCTAGTAAGTCATAAGGTCAAAGTAATCGATGTGATAATGGAACCGAGTTTAAGAATAATGTGATGAATCGGCCTGTAGCTAAAGGTATTGAAAGGCAGTTTAGTGTTGCTAGAACACCACAATGAGAATGGTGTAGGCGAGAGAAAAATAGAACACTAATTGAAATTCTTTGGGACTATGTTGTCGAGTCTAAATTACCAACTACCTTTTGAAATCGTCGTAGGAATTGCATGTTATGTGCAAAGTAAGTAAGGTAGTGAAGCCTCATAACAAGACCCCTATGAGCTATTACATGGTAGGAAGCCAATGATTGCATTCCTAAAACCTTTTGGGTGTCTGTTACCATTTTGAATACCATAGACTACCTAGGCAAGTTTCAAGAGAAAGCGGATGATGGATACTTTTAGGCTATTCCACTAATAGCAAAGCCTTTAGAGTATACAATAGGAGGACTAGAATTGTTGAAGAGAATCTACATGTTCAATTCGGTGAAAAGACTCCTAGTGTTGAGACCAAAGGACCGATGGTTGTTTAACATTGATATGCTAACCAAATCTATGAATTATGAGCCTATCATTGTGAACTTCCACTAATCTTGATGCGGTATACAAAAGGATTACAAGTAGATAAATCTTCAAAGGAAGCGATTCTCCAACGAGTTCTATTTGGTTGAAAAGTGGAAAAGCTGCATCGCTCCTTCCATCATTCACAAGCAAGGTCCCTCTCGATGATGATATACATAATTCGAGGCAAAGTTGATCATCATCAAGATAAAGATGAGTTGGTGCAAGATAACTCGATGTCGGTAGAAGAAATTGAAAAGAAGAAAAAGCGATGCAAGCACCGCTAAGCCTCACCGAAAGTCTTGATGGGCCGGTGTAAATGCCGACAAGCCATCTTCTACCACCGATAGTTCAAGTGCAATTCACGCTACAAGTATTGATGATAGTACTTTCTTTGGACCTAATCCAAAGCCACTATTTGGTGATGAGGAGTATCCACATGATCCTAATATGCCTGACTTGATTGAGATGGATACTCCTACTGATGATGAAGACATGGATGAATTCTTCAATGCTAATTTGACTAATTTGGACACTGTTATTAATGAAAGTCCAATTACTTCTACCAGAATTCACAAGATTCATCCCAAGGAATGATTCTTGGAAATTTGAATACTCAGGTTCAAACAAGAAGCGGGATAAAGAATTGAACCCTTTCACGAACATGGGTTCTTTGCAAGATCTCTTCACAAAAGAAACAAATATAACGATCTCGCAAAATTGCTTGTTTGCTTGTTTTTGTCTCAAAAGGAGCCCAAGAGAATAGAAGAAGCTTTAATGGAAGAAGGATGGGTAGAAACAATGCAAGAGGAGCTTCTTCGGTTCAAACTTCAAGAGGTTTGGACATTGGTTGATCTTCCAAATGGGAAGAGGGCTATTGGGACTAAATGGGTATTCGTAAACAAAAGGGATGAAAGAGGAATTGTAGTGAGGAACAAGTCAAGATTGGTTGCTCAAGGATACACACAAAGCGAAGGTTTGGACTATGATGAAGTATTTGCACCGCTTGCAAGGATAGAGGCTATTAGATTGTTTTTGGCTTATGCTTCATTCAAGAATTTTGTTGTGTATCGGATGGATGTTAAAGTGCATTTTATATGGCACTATTGAAGAGGAGGTATATGTTTGTCAACCTCCGGTTTTGAGGATCCCGATCATCCCGACAAGGTTTCTGAGGGTGAGGAAGGCTATGTATGACCGCATCGGGCTCTAGGGCATGGTATGAATGCCTATCTACTTATTTGATGGACAATGGGTTTAAAGAGGACTGATTGATAAAACTTTGTTCATTAGAAAGCACAAAGATGATATTTTCTTGGTTCGAGTTTATGTAGATGACATCATCTTTGGGTCTACTAACAAGGAGCTATCTGAGATTTTGAGAAACTTATGCATGATAAGTTTGGATGAGTTCTATGGAGAACTCACTTTCTTTTAGAGCTACGGTGTTCAACAAAGGACCGATGGTATTTTCATTAGTCAAGACAAGTATGTAGCAGATGTGTTGAAGAAATTTGGGTTTTAAGATGTAAAAAGTGCAAGTACACCTATGGAGACTCAAAACCTATGCTACCGGATGATGGAAGTCCCAAAGTTGATTTGAAGTTATATGATCCATGATTGGATCTTTGATGTATCTCGATCGCATCTAGGCGGACATTATGTTCTCGTATGTGTGTGTGCAAGATTTCAAGTAACACCCAATACCTCACACATGAATCTTTGTTAAGAGGATCTTTAGGTATTTGAAAGGTCATCCTAAATTGGGCCTTTGGTACTCTAAGGATTCTCCTTTGATTTGGTGGCCTACTGCGGCAAAGTGACTATCTTTGGAGCTAGTCCGGATAGGAAGTCTACCACCGAGGATGTCAGTTCTTGGGAAGCAGATTAATTTCTTGGCGGTGTAAAAGCAAACTATTGTGGCTAATTCTACAACCGAATTTGAATATGTGGTCACGCTAGTTTCGTGGTCAAGTTCTATGGATTCGAGAATCAATTCTTTGGATTTTGGGTACAATTTTATGCATACTAAGATTTACATTGATAATAACAATATAATTTGCATTATCAAAAATCTGTTTACATTCTAGAACTAAACATATTGAGATAAGACATCACTTTATTAGAGATTGTAATGAGAAAAGGTTGATTCAAATGGTAAAATCCATCTTGATCTCAATGTTCTTGATCTTCTCACAAAAGCTTTTGATGTGGGGAGGTTTCAGTATCTTGTTGTTAGTATTGGAATGATTAATCTCTAAAATTCTCAAATTTGTTTTATATAAGTTTGTAAAAGTATTGGACTGTTATTATGTAATCTTAGTATTGCTGTTTCTCTTAATATCCACTGACAGTGTTGTTTCTAAAGGTTTGTATCCACTGATAAAATTGATCTATCCACTGCTAGTTGTTCTGTGTTTCCACTAACTATTGTGCAGATAAAAGACAAGTCATTATAGAGATGCAAGAATCCGAAGTTACATTGTTCATTCAACAAAGCGAGTTACGACTTACGACACAATGAAACTTACGGTGCTAAATCAAGACTACATCTATACATGATTTTCTCCTAATATTTCTACTACTACTATCCTTGTCGATATCGTTTGAATCTTCGGATATGCATTTATCATATGCAAACAAGCGACTAAGGATCAAAATGGAAAGGATGGATTGATGCAAACGAAGAAGCTGAAGCTGATTGTGGCAGATAGATGGATGATATGATATTCTTCTTGTGCTCCATCTTCTCTTACCACTACTCAGCAACTTACTCCATCTTTCCTTTTCCCTTCCTGGTTACGATATGTGAAGAAGCACCATGACTTGGTGCTCTAAGACCAAGAATCACCTCTCTGTCACTAGGGAGTGGTGGGTTTCTTGCTCGAGGTCTTGGTTGGGGGTTAGAAGATGAAGGTTTGGAGTTTGAAGTCCTCTTCTTAGAAGAATCATCAGAGTCTTCAGAGGCATCACTTGGATTCACCACACTATCATCTTCAGATGATGGAAGAAATGGAGATTTTCTTGGTCTTGGTTCTAGTGGAGGCAAATAGGTTAGCCATGGGTTTCCATCTTCACTTGATGATGAAGATGATGAAAAGGATGAGGAGGTGGTTAGATCAATCACTTCTGGTTTGTTCCAACTAGGGTTCCACATTTTGATTGATTGGAGATTTTGGAGCAATTAGGGTTTTTATCTCTTGATTGGTTTGGGTGTTATATGATATTTGAGTGCTTTTTATAAGTGAGGATTAGGGTTACTGAAGTAACTAAGGGGCAGGTTTAATGTGGTTGGAGAGTTAATGAGGTTCTTGGGGATTGGACTAAGATATATTCTAGAAGTTGACTATGTTGACTTTACTGTTCTAACCCCGGATAGGTTGTTTGTAACCACTTCTGGCTATTTCTAACCACTGACAACTATCATCTTTGTCTCTGTGTTTGTTTTGTGTTGTCTTGCAGGAAAGAAGGATGTGTGTGCATAAGGAGCTAGTGTGTTTGCTGCTTATGTTATTGTCAAAATATATATATATATATATATATATATATATATATATATATATATATATATATATATATATATATATATATATATATATATATATATATATATATATATTTTTGTGAAATAGATGGTTTTTGTGTAATCCTTCAAATCTTGTGAGATCACTTTTCAAAAGGCATGGATTTGCTTGCTCTAATTTAGACCGCTAGGAGAAGTGCTTATCGTATCCATCGATGGTGTGTTACAACCGCGACGATTGTTGTGGAACTACGGATAGTACATTACTACTGTTTTGATACTTGAGGGTTGGTTTGACACTTTGGCAAAAGTATATCTCATTTACCAAAAACACGGATGGATCATTTTCGTTAATCTTCTATCCATTTACAATTGCCAAACTTCTTAAACCCTAATCATTTTCTTTGGTATATTCACAAAACCCACTTCATTTACATCATTAATCACAATGGCTGAGACGTATTCCACTTCACATAATCTTGTTGCTATTCTCACCAAAGATGCTCGCTCTGAAGGGTTTCATCAAATGATTGATTTCCTTGTTCATAGTCCCATTCACTTTGCTTTAACGGTTGAACCTACCATTTTAAAGCCTACATACGTCGCTTTGGAAGAATGCTAAACTTGAGGAGGTTAATGGGTTGGAGGTTTTAGTACTAGGGTGGATGAGAATGCTATTTCGGTTTCGAGGAGCTTATTAGAGAAGTTTTGAGGCTTGATCTTGATGGTGTTGATAATCTTCGATGTTGAGATTGTGGGCGGCTTAGAGATTAGGATACACATACTGAGGTGAAAAGGTACAATTTTTAAGAATCTGCTTTCTCAACAATGGAAGTTTTTGATTCACACTTTGTTGATGTGTATGAGCAATAAGACCACGTGCTTTAATGATTTTCCTTCAAAAATTGCTACCGCTATTATTTGTTTGTCGATGGAAGGAAATTTAATCGGTCTAGGATGATTTATGAGGGGTTAGTGCAGAATATTAGGAAGAAGGGAAAATATTATTTGTATCCTCGATTTGTTCAATTGCTTGTGGAACATCAAATCCAGGATCCTATTGAACATATTAGAGAGTATGAGGTACATCGTATGATTCCTAGAGTGTTTGCATATATGAGGACTCCGCCACAGAATGTTGTTATTAGAGATGTTCCTTTGTTTCCTCACATGCTAAATTTTCCTACTGATTCTGAGTTTAATGAAGGTCTTGCTTCATGGACTAGGCGAACATGTGGCACTCGCCTTCCTCGTGCTAGTGCTAGTGGTATGGTTAATGAGGTCACACACGGGTGGAGGTGACATGATTGGAAGGGCTTCCACCTCGATTCATGCTTAGATGTTGGTCGATAGTGGAAACATCAATAAGACCCAACCTTGGCAACTCCTATTGTGGAAAGTTCTTTGGAACTTCACACAGTGGAGGTATCCCCAGCCAACCGGTCGCTCTGGTACATAGATGATCGAGCCTCGGTGCTGGTGCTATGTCTTTATATCCAAGGATTCACCGCCGGAGCGATTAATACATTTCAAGTGATGAGGATAGATTGAACCCGATAATGAATCGACGGTTGATGACTATGTACATGATGACTTTTCGATGAACCACTCTCTGACCGATAACACAGTCGAAGTGGGAGGATATTCTTGAACGTGTAAATGAATTGACGGTTACGTGTGCTAAAATGGAGGATAAGATTTCGTGTCTCTGGAGTTAATTGTGCTTGAGGTAAAACTATTCGAGATTAAAGCATCGGGTCTTGGTTTTGAGAGAGTGAAAAGACCGGACTTCTTGCTTTGAAAGCTTGCGGCGTATGAAAAGAAGTTGAACTCTTCTTCTACTCGAATGTGGATGATGTATCCAAACAGGGAGGAGTGATGGTATGAATTCGGGAGGCATGGATGTATCTGTTGGTGTTACTATGGAAGAAGATGTTGATGATGGAGATCAAGAATTTGTAGTTTCGATAAAGCCGGGAATGTGTTGTTCTTGAAGAATTGAGGAATGTTGACATAGTGCCAAACACAACAATCGATAGTATATCCGAAACCTCAGTTAGTACTTTTGTAACCACCGATGTTGTTTGATTTGGCTATTGTTTCTACCATCGTCATACCCACCGCTATCACAACTACTTCTACTATTGTTACAACTCTTTCTCGAATTACCATATAAGCCTAAAGAAGTAGAGAAAGAGGTGCAAGCACATTGATTAATCTGAGCAAAACATCATCTATACCTACATCAATCATTGCACTCGCTTTATCTATTCACCATCTGCTACTAAATCAAAAGGTAAACCAAAAGGTAAAAGTTTGGTTATTGGTGAACCTTTGAAGAAGAAAATGGTCAAATCTAATGTTGGAAAAGGCAAAGAAGTAGTACTGAAGTTTAAAAATAAAGCAGAACAAGAAGCGTATGATGCAGAATATGCTAAAAGTCTTGAAGAGGAGGATAAAGTAGTTTTGGAGAAGAGAAAGAAAGATGAAGAAGAAGCTAGTCAGAAGATATTAGCTACATGGTATGAATCTCAAAACTATCTTAAAGCTTCTGAATTGATCAATGATGAGTATACAGTACAAGAATGGGCTTTTTTCGATGATGAAGAAAAGGCTAGACTTCTGGGTATATTGGCAAAGAAGGTTAGTAAAGAAAAGAAGAAAATTGTAAGAAAGAAACCTCCTTCTATTGCTCAGTTGAGGAATGTTTTGATGAGGATTATCAAGAATTCTGGTATATATGTTTCTGAAAATCTCAGTACATGTTCATTTAAAAGAATCTTGGAAATCTATGAGACATGTATGAGAATTAATAATGATGATTTTTGTCCGATGAATTCTCAAAAGGAGAAAGAGTGGATTAAAGAGCATGATGCATGGATGCAAAGTAAACGAAAAAGAACATCTGAGGTTCAGGAGACATCTGATTCTAAGAAGTTGAAAGTTGTTGCAGATGTGAATCAAATCATTTCTTATGAGTTTAATCTTTTAGATGGAAGTGAAGGTGTTTGGAAAATTCAAAGACTCAATAATGAAGTTTCTGAGTATAATAAATTTTCTCAAATGCTTCAATATTTTGATAGAGATGATTTGATGAATCTTTGGGTACTTTACAAGAATAATTTTGGTGAAGTACATCCAGATGATTATCATGAGAGGTCGATGTATCATAATTTGAAGATTCTATTTGAACCTACTCATGCCGAACCCGAATGGCAAGGACTCTACAATGGTCAAGTTACCGTTGGTTTTTATATCAAACCGTGGAGTTCATGTTTTAACCGCTTTCGACGATTATTCATATGCTTGTAGAAGGTGATTATCCTAAATTGAATAATCATCCGTGAATAATTGCTCAGATGTTAAAGCCGGGTTGTTTCAAGATGTTATTGTCCTACGATAGTCAAGCTTATGACTTGTTGAAGAAGTACGAGAAGATACTTAAAGCAAGTAAGTGTTTGGTTACATCCTCCACATCAGATGTTTTGAGCTTAAAAGAAACTTGAGAATTCTATTAGAATTTATCAAGTTTAGGGGAGGATTGTTGGGTTTTAGGTTCCTTGGATGATGAATTACTTTAAGTAATGGAACCACGGACAAGCTTGAAGATAACCACGGATCAAGAAGTGTAACCACCGATGAAGATAACCGCTAGTAGTATTGGGTAACCGTTGATAGTATATTGTGTAAATCGCTAGTTTTCTATAGTCGTTAGTTTATTGTATCGATTAATATGGAAAGATATTTATCTTGTAGGTTACGTATTGTATATTGTATAGGACTCCTTAGCCTATAAAAGGAGGTCCTAGGCTAGGTTAGATATACGTATGTTTTATATCTAAGGTCGATACACTTCAAGGTTGCAAAACCCTAATACTGTAAGAGTATTCGTATTAATAAATAATATTGAGGTGTTGATTGTTAATTGTTCTTCTTCTTAAGATCAAGTGTTAAATTCCGCGTAATACTTGATAAGCTTTTGTTACAAGTCAGTTTCTATATTAGATCGTTTGCTCAACTGGGATCAACAATTCTTATGGAGACATCGATTTTGTCGACAATTTACCTTCTGAGCCCGTTAATATTGAAGAAGAAAATGATTTCATGCCAGAAGATGAAGAGATTGAGCTTAATGATATTGAGATCGAGGATGAAGCATTACGAGAAACATTGTCAAATGTTTATCTTCTCATTTCCAAGATTGAAGCCCTTAACGATAATTCGAGTTCGCCTCCTATCTCCGTTAAAGATAGTGATTTCTCTCCCGAGCTTGAGACTTTCCGATTTGATGAAGAGATTAGTGGCAATCCCACTATTGATGATGTTTATCCTCCGATTCTTGAGCGATTCTATTTCGAGGTTGATATGAGTAAAGTTTTGAACGAGATTTCCGATACTCCGACAAATGACCCGATCATTGAGGATGCTATTGATGACCCAATACCACCGGGTATTGAGGATGTTATGAATAATCCCGAGGGGGATATGGTTGTTCTTGATGGTTCTCTTGACTCTCCTTCTTCTAATGAGTCCACCATCACTTATCCCGTTGAGCCCGCATGTGAAGACAAGATTTTTAAACCCGGGATATTAGACATAGATGAGCTTTATGCTAAAACCATTGTTAGAGATAAGGATCCTCTCTTGGATGCCTTCATTTGTGAGCCTATACATCTTGTCCCTTACCATAAGCTCCCGTCTTCTTTGGAGTTTTCTCATTGTGATCCGTCATTCTTTCGTCCACCCGCAAAACCGCCGGATGATGGATCATTCTTTCATGTTATCCCTTATGTGCTGGAGCCCGACACTTTCTTCTCCACCCATCCCACCCAGTCTCATTCTTTCGGGAATGAGGACACCGTTTTTGACCCTGGTATCTCTACCACTTTCTTCCCCAAGGACAAATGAATTCGGGGACGAGTCAGGCTAGCGACTCGGTGATCAAAAACAATAGCGCTTCGTGGGAGGCACCCCATGCTTATCTCTATCTTCTTTCTATTTTCTAATAAGTGACGAAGGGTTCGCCTCTTCGATTTCGTGTTTGGTTGTTTGTGATGTTGTGTTTAGATGTTCCCGATATGAAGACTCTCGTGCTCAAGTTTGTCTTTTCTCCACTCGAGTTTCATGATCGATGCCGATGGAAACCGATATCCTAATCTTATCGACTAACGCTTATCTTTTAGCATACTTAATAAACGGCTTTTAGATTTTCGTGATACCTTGCTTTAAACATTGAGGACAATGTTTCGCTCTAGTCTGGGGTAGGGTAATCTTCGATTTGATTTGACCGCACTTGATTATTTCTGTCGTGTTTCTCTCGCAACCCCGTTTTTCCTTAGAAAATGAAAATTGTGCAAAAATGAGCAAAATTTAAAAATTTTTGTAAGCTTTTGTTAAGTCTTTTTGATTGAAAAGTTGGCTAGTCTCTTAGATAAGAAGCTATAAAATGCGAATTCTAGCTCACAAGGCCAAGATTTTTGCAAAGTTTCCCTGAGTGACTTTAAATATGCATAACTTGATTTCATTAGACGAAACATTTGCTAAGTTAATATATGTTTTGACACCTTGTTGACTTTCATTTGGTGAGAGTAGGAATAGAATTTGACTGACCGGGCGTGTTGAGCCCTAGCTTGTTCCTTAACCATAGATAATCTAAAATTATCGGCTAAGCATCTGCGGATCTCATTATTTGGGATTTTAAATTTGCGAGATCGAGAAATGATAGAGTTACTTATGAGTTTAGATGCTAAACGTGGAGTAGTTGGTTCTCTTTAGAGCCCATCAAGGTACTTATGGCTTTTTGTTCCCACAAAATTGTTTCACCCCATATTTGTCTAATAATAATTAGAGATGTTGAGTTTTTGGCGATAGTTAGTTCTTTATCTTCTTAAAAGAATCTTTGTTTTAAAAATTGGGTACACATCAAGGATCCGTAATAAATAAGTAATCGGTGATAAGTGATAAAGTAATAAGTAAAGTTGTGAGTCATGTGTCGAGATCGGACCCTTGGATCTTTAGCCGGGATTGAGTGAGGTCTTAGCCTAGCCACCGATCCTCATTTCATGAAGCCTATAGTCTTGGAATTACCGTGAAGCTCGTAGTTCATAGCTCATATAAGTAAAAGTATAAGTTCATGTGCAAAAAAAAATAAAAAAAAAAAAAAAAAAAAAAAAAATTTAAAAATGATGAAAAAAAGTCAAAAGTATAAGTGAATAAAAATTCCTTGATGTGGACCTCATTTTTGGGACAATGGTTCTTGAGAAAGCGAGATAACTAATTAGCGACTTAGCTTTGTATCTTTATCGAATAAAACCTATCGAAACGAGAACTTGAAGAAATTCATTTCACAAAAATAAAAATCTAGAGGAAAATAGGAAAATGGGAACAAAAGTAATTACACAAGTAACTTCCATGGGTAGTGTTAGCATCTAGAGTCGTATGTAACAATGATTTCGGTTTTACGCTTAGTTTGGGACTTGTGGAAAATCGGGGACGATGTATTCTATCCGTATGGTCACTTCACGCGTGTTGTGTTTTCTACTCCGTGATCCTAACGTGTCGTTTGAAAAATGTTGGAGTTATTGATCGACATGAAAGTTTAACAAACCGTCATTCATAACCGGAATGTGCTTAACCGTAATATCTATACATGTGAATTAAAAGGTAAGCGGGGCGTTTTTAGAGTTAAGGCTTTCTTAATCTCTTTTGAGGAATCTTTGCTACTTCTTCATAGGTTTAGTAGAAAGAGATTGAAATCCTTGGTTTTAGAAGCGTGAGTTGATTGCATTGCGTGAGGACACGACAATGGTCTCGTCTGGTATTTTGGTATGTGCTAAACACATACCTTTTCATTATCAAACCGACCCATAATAACCAAGAAAGAGCCGCTTATTGCTAATATTTGTGGTTTTCTTGAGTTTGTGCTTGTGCGGTGCGGATATGTAAAACACACAAAAAAGAAGCCAAAACCGAAGGAAAACCGGGCACGAGAGAGAGAAGAGAGCAGAAGCCGATGCTGGGGATGCTATTTCAGGGATTTTGATGCTCAAAAGATCAAATTATGGAGTTCGGGACATGATTTGGGAGTTTATCACAATTTACCTTTCACTTTATCATTTTGCACAAACAACCCCTCAACTTTTCCATATTGTCACTTTACACCCTTCACTTTCCCACATTTACCATTTCACCCCTCATGAAATCCATTTAACCAAATCCCGAAACATACCTTTACCATTTCATGAATTACAACCTTTGTCCCTAAAGTTTCATTTTATACATCATTAGTCCCTAAATTTCACCTTGGATCACTATGTTAAGTCAAAAGCCAAAGTTAATAAACTGGTCCAAGTCCAAAGCCCAAAACTAAATCTCATAACCGGTCCAATCCATCTCAACCCAGCCAACCCAATATATCATACCCGTATATTACCCTTTACCCGAGTCAACTCCATTTAACCCGGTCAAAGAACTCAAAATAAGAATAAACAAACACCCCAGTACACAAACGCGCCCAAAACTGTTACCCATCTAGTTACTGTTTATCACCATCACTACATTTACCTTCATTCACCCTTTTTTAACCCTCACTTAAGCTCCCTTCTAGAAGACTCTAACATGGCAGAGTATTGTCAGCACATGGGACTGCCAGGGTGGACAAATGAAGAGCTCTCATTGGAGCAGCCACATCATCCAAGTGATCCAAGGGTGTAGAATGGATATGGTGACAAGATGATAAATCAATGGTTGATATTTGAGCATCTAGGAGCTTCTGAATGGGATCCCAAGGCCTCAGCTCAGCTATTTATACCCATTCCCTCACAATGTAGAATTCGTCCATTTTTCATGCTTTAGAAGAATGTTACCATGTGTTAATTTCTATCAATTTTAATCAGTTTTAAGCTTAGTTGTTATCTCAGTTTCATATTTGTATTCTCAGAATCATTTAATGTCAATTGCAGTTTTTCTTCACTTTGTCTCAATTTTATCTCAAATTCTCATTTGTTGTTAGTATCTGTTTTAATCTTTCACTTCTGATTGGATAAGCTTAGATAAGCTTTTTATAAGCTTATATGAGCTTATCAAAGTTTTATTTGGTCTAAATTTCATTTTGTCCCAAAATTCAAATTTAGTCAAAGTTCTAAAGTCAAATCTGTTTGAGATAAATTTCTGGTTGTAAGGTGTTAATGGATGTAGTTTTAAGTCAGGATGATTCATTTGATCCAGTTTTAATCAGTTTTAATCAAGTTCTTAAGTTTTAATTGCATTTAGGAAGTTTAAAGTAGTGTTTGGATTCAATGAATTTTTAGAGTTTAAATGATTTTGGTAATTGTTGTTTGAGCTTATCAGTTTTATTTACTAGTCCTAGAGATTTTTCAGTCAAAGTTTCAAGTTGTTCAAATGTTATATACATTTTTGAGTCCAATTTCAAAGCTGTCAAAATCTCATTTGCTGTCACAACTACACTCTTCATCAGACATTCCCAAGGTTGAGATCAGGTTTTACAATAGTGTAATTTGATTTTTAGTACTGTTAGATTAGTTATTGGCACTTGTTGTTAGCTTATTTACAATTTGTGGTACTTAAGATAGCTTAAATTTGGTTGCATTAGTTGCTTGTTCAGTCACTTATGGGTCTGCTGCATCACTTTATCTAGCTCAATCAGTTTACACTACTGCTGATCTGCTGCTTAGGAATTCATGTGAACTGATTGATATTTTTAACTCACCTCATAGTCTATAGCACTAGATCTACTTGCTTTGCTTTTACATGATCTTTAGCTGTTTACACTAGTCTTCAATAATCCCATTTTGTTTTAGCTCGCCTGCTTTGCATACATATGTACCGATCACACGAGCATAAGTTGCTTGATTTTGATTCACCGTAGTTAGTATCATAGATAATCAGTGTTAGCTTTTAGAATGCACCTTAGAAGCTTTTAGTTTAGACAATTAAGGTCTGCTAGTTATCGCTCTATCTGTCATTTCTTCGCATCGTGACCTTGTTTCCATATACCACTTAATTATTGATCTCTAATTTCTTCACCTTAGGTCCTTATTAGCTGAAAATTTGGACAATTGATCTCTGGTTGGTAGGCTTGAGTCCCACACTTTTGTTTTTCCCTGTAGCTTTTATATGTCGATGCAACACAAACAAGAGGGGTCGATAGCTTTTTGCTTAAGTGGCAGTTAGCTCAATTCTTGGTAATATGCTTATTTGAAGTTAGGAGTAGTTGCTTATGGTTGCTTTAGAGTATTTTTAGTGTTATTTAGCTTCTGTAGTAAATTGGTGTCATCTAGTGCTTATTTGCTTATTTTCAAGTGCTTATTTCCATATCTGTTACATTGCAGCTCTTATTTCATCCACATAAGCCCATGTTTTTACAATTTTTATAGCTCTAGAATAATATTTTAGAATTTCCCTGAATTTTCCATAATTTTTAGCTACTGTTCACTATTTTTCTTAATTAAAAATAGTTTTTAATCACTTTTAATTAGCTTTTATTGCAAATAATTAAGAAAATGTTCTAAAAAATAATTTTTCAATTTTCCTAGTTTAAGAAAAATATAAAAGCATAAAAAATATTTTTCCCTATTTTTCCCCTTTAATTTGGTATTTTTCACAATTTAAATTAGATTTAAATAGTTTTAAATTCATAGAAAATAGAAAATTAATCAGAAAATTACAAAAATAGTTTTGAAAAGTCTTTTGTGATATTTTAGATTTTATAAAAGTAATTCCATAATTTTCCTTTCATTTTCATAATTTTAGTATTTTATTTAGTTTTAATAGTTAATAATTAGTTTTTAATTCTTAAATAAATCAAGAAAAATCCTAAAAAATTAGTTTTAATTCATAAATAGTTTTCTAATATCATTTTGAGTATAAAAGTTATTTTGGGTTATTTTAAGGATTTAGATTAGACGTAGTTGCTTTTTATTCGCGTTTCGTTTTAATCCCGTATTTGCGTTTTAGTATAGAATTGCGTAGTTTGCCATTATTCTTAGGTTTTCCTCATAGATTTTAGTTCCATATGCTTTCCTTATCCCGTAGTTTAGAAAACATCATTTTATCCCATTCTCTTATTCAAATCCCGATAATCGCGACGTGAGTTGGAAATTCCATTCAACCCTCGTTCGGAACGATCTCGGTGCTCAAACCTAATACGTTTGAGTTACCCACATACTACACACTTCTCTTATAATTGGTTTTATATTTATTGAAATCACCCTGCCAAGATACGTGCGATCTCACGTTCACCTAACAAACCCCAATTCATCAAAGCCTCTACAAACGGATACAAAGGTAAGCCATCCAGCACAGTTGCCATGGGAAAATTTGGAATTATAGAATATAACATTGACGGGCATTCTCTGCATCTGCAACCCACAACCATGAAACCAAAGTTTCAGCCAATCACATTTCACCAGCATGAACATAAAAAACATAGTCACAGAAGAGGCTGCCTGCAGAAAAACTGATGGTAGCCCAATAGAAGCGGTGTTCGCAAAACAACATGGCTACGATCATACGGGTACCCTGCCAAGGGCTGTTTTTCTACAAACTTCAGGCATCAATACAAACCAAAAATGCACAACATCATTGTCCCTTAGGCTAGAGTGCCCATAATACAAATGAGATAACGGCAAATGACCATGTCTCTGCACATGCGATGGGTGCAACCTCAACAAGTCTACCACACCATAGCGGAGCCTGAAAACATGGCAAACCTACAAACATTTTCAGAACCTATAATATTTCATTCAAATGTAACTCACACAAACTGCTAAACCATAACATATAACATCCCATTCCACCAACATGACCACATAATATATATATATATATATATATATATATATATATATATATATATTTTGACGAAACTAAATCGACATCAATTATGAAAAGAAGGCTTCATTTTAGCACCATCGAGTTGATGCACACACTTGAAATGAGACAACGCCCAAAATAATTTGACAAAACAGGAAACCATAAATTAAACCTAAACCCTAATTGCTATAAAACGTTAAATTAAACTAGAGGTGGCAAACAGGCGGGTCAAGGCACGGGCTAGAATGGGCACGGGCTTAAACGGGCACGGGCTAAACGGGCACGAGCCAAACGGGCACATGTTATACAAATCGCTTAATAAAAGACCTAAAACGACTAAATAAATTCCTTAAACGTAATATCTTATTTATATTAACAAAAATAAATATATTATATAAAAAATATTTAAAACGATCGTTAATGTTCAACAATTGAGAGAAAAAAAGTGCCTGTTGTGCCTATTTAAGTTTTCAATGGGCTATATGTGCCCATTTCAAAAAGAAGGGGCTTAATGTGCCCAAATCTTCTAAAAATGTGCCAATTTAGCCTATTTTTGCTTCGGGCACATTTTGCCACCTCTAAATTAAACATAAACCTCATTCGATAAACCATTTGATCCCAAAGATTAAACCTAAAACCCTCGTAGCAAGAAACATGCGCAAAGATTAAAAAAAAAAAAACTAACCTACCACAAAATCTTCGCGACATCAAAGTTGGTGAAGATTGTTTCGATCCTGATGGCAAACTTCTGGACACCAAACTTCAGGGTTTTCCAAAAGAGGTTTGAAGAGTTTTTAAGAACACACAAATATTTCTTGATTTTGAAATGATTTTGACAGAGTTTTGTTGCAGAAAATAATTTGTGTGTGTGTGTTTGTTTAGGAGGAGGGTATTTATAGAGTGGTGAGAAGGGTGGTTTGTGCACAAATGGGAATACTAAGAGTCGGTTTTTGAAAAACGCTTGAATTTCCATATTTAATGCTACCACTCCATTACCCGCAAAGAAAATCCCGTTTTCAAGGAACAATTGCAAAGGCTGAGAAAGTGCACTTTTGCGTAGATAAAATATCAATTTGATATTTTTGTGAGAGGCATTAAATGCCAAGTGGGATGACAAGAAGACAAAGAGACATATATTCCTATATTAAATTAGCATAGTTACCAACGTAGGACATTTAAGTAATCGATACTTGGATCATTTAGTTACTCAATCAATGCTCTTTGTCAAATGTCGGGGACCCCGAATGAGTCTTACTCATCCAAAGTGAGAGGTTTGTTTTGATACAGAGAGGATGAACCATTTCGAGAACTTATCGAGATTGGTTTTCGATACTTGACTTTCAATGTCAAGCATTCCCAATTCAATTTTCGGTCTCAAGGTAGGTTCATCCAAGGGTTTGGTGAAGATATCACCATTGATATTCAAGAGGGATGAAATGAAGTTCAATGTCTCCTTTCATTATGTGATCCCCGATGAAGTGATATCCGATATCAATGTGTTTGGTTCTTTGGTGGAGGATGTGGTTGTTGGAGATTGCATAGCACCGGTGTTATCACGTAAGATGGGCACCATTTTGTAATGGATGTCATAGTCACCGAGTTGACTTTTCATCCATAATACATTGGCACAACATCCCCGCCGCAACTACATATTCAACTTCAATCGAGGACATAGCCACCGATTGTTGCTTTTAGCACTCCAATGCAGACGCTTTTCCTCCAAGAAATTGACAGACCCCGAGGTACTTTTTCTGTCCATGTTGCACCCAACATAATCGTAATCGAGTAACCCTTGAGATCAAACCCTAAGCATTTTGGATAATAGAGTCCAAGGTTTGGGGTTCCTTCAGTACCGAGTATTCTTTTGGTCTGCAGTGAGGTGAGATTCTTTGGGATTGATTGATATCTTGCTATTAGACGATCGAAAATTGTATGTCCGGTCTAGTAGCGCTAGATACATCGTGAGCCAACAATCCTCCGAATGGGTTTGATTGACCGATTTGCCGGTGAGATCGTGTCCAAGGTTGTTAGGTGGAACCATTGGAGTCTTCACCGAGGCACGCCGATATCTCATATTTCTTCAAGAGATTTCGGTGTATTTCTCTTGACCGATGGATATTCCTTTATCGCTTGTTCGATTTGTAGTCCAAGAAAGTATGTGAGTTCCCCATCATGCTCATTTCAAACTTCTTTGTCATCGCTTTTCAAACTGCTTGCAAAGTTTGTAGTTTGTTGAGCCAAAGATGATGTCATCAACATACACTTGGACTAGTATCACATCCTGTTGGGTTCTATAGACAAACAAAGGTGTTGTCTATCTTTCCTCCGACAAACTTGTTTTGTATCAAGAAGGTCGAGAGTTTCATACCATGCCCCGGGAGCTTGTTTAAGTCCATAGAGGGCTTTGTCAAGCTTGCATACATAGTCGTGGAATTCACTACTCTCAAAGCCCGGAGGTCTTCGAACATACACATCTTCCTTGAGATCACCGCTTAAGAATGCACTTTAACATCCATTTGGTAGACCTCAAGTTCATGTATGTTGCTTATGCAAGGAAGATCATGATGGCTTCCATTCTTGCAACAGAGCAAATGTCTCATCATAGTCAATGCCTTCTTGTTGACCGTAACCTTTGGCTACAAGTCCGCTTTGTTTTTAATGACAGCTCCATTTTCATCGCTTTGTTTCAAAACCCACTTCATTCCTATGACTACTACATCTTGAGGACATTTGATCAAGGTCATGACCTTGTTTTTATCAAACTGTTGCAGTTCTTCTTGCATAGCCTGAACCTAGCTTGAGTGTTTTAGAGCCTCGGTGACACTTTTGGGTTCTATATCCGATAGGTAATCAACATATAGACATTCATTGGCTAAAAGCTGCAGTTAGATTAGCGACCATGCTTCTAGTGAGCATGCCCTCGTGGGTTCACCAATGATGTTTACAAGCTCAATGTCCCGAGTTCTTATCCACTTACTTTGTGGTATGGGATCCGAGCTTGATGATGTCACCGGAGTTCGGATGTGGGTTCGGTGCAAGAGTTACGTAATCATTTAGATCATCTATAGAGATGTCTAGTTCAGTTGAGGTTCATGAGTTTCGTGTTCCCGATCATTTGGATCGTTGTTTCCTATCCCAAATAGGACCGATCGATTATCAATGAACTCACCGATAGTTGGTTGGGGTAGGTTGTGAGGTAAGACATAATACGAGATGCCAACATCGACTTGATATGAGGAATTAAATTCAGTGTTGTACTCATCGAGGATATCTTGATGAGTTATCAATTCCTATTTCCTCCACCGAGATGTTGGTGAACCCGATGCTTTCAAGACTTTCATCAAAGGTGACATGAAAGGTTTCCTCAACTTGTTGTCTCCTTGTGTTCAAAACCTCAAGGCTTTGGAGATCGATGAGTAGCCTAAGAAGTATCCATCATCGCCTTTGCATCAAACTTTCCCAGATGATCCTTGTGGTTATGAATGAACACAGGACATCCAAACACATGAAAATAGTGATGTTAGGAAGTCTACCTTTGATAATCTCATATGGGGTTTTATTATGTCTTTTAACAATGATTGACCTGTTTTGAGTGTAACAGCGCTTTGATCGCTTCATCCATAAATGCTTGGAGAGGGTCGAGCCATTTAACATTGTTCTAGCAAATTTCAATGAGGGTTCTGCTTTTTCTTTCAAAGAACCCCATTTTGTCGGGGTATATGGAGATGAGAAATTTTGAGAAATTCCTTTTTCATCACGTAAACTCTCAAGCTCTTGATTTCGAATTGAGACCATTGTCGCCCCGATTTGTTTAACAAGAATGTCATTCGGTTTTCAATCTTCCCGATAAATGACATTATTGTATCACCGCCTCGACTTTTTTGAAAGAAAGTATACCCAAGTGTATCTTGAGAACTCATCAACAATGACAAGTGTATACTTCTCATGTCGGATTGATCTGGGACCGACAGTCCAAAGAGATCCATGTGAGGAGGTGAAGGCGCCTTTGATGGAGAATTTTTTGGTTTTGAATGATGCTCTGTGGTGTTTAGCTTTTAACAATGAGCATGGTTTATCTTTGCAAAACCAGTGATGGTAAGCCAATGACCTTGTTTTGTTTTGCCAAGTTGTTGAGGTTTTTGAAGTTTATGTGAGAGTCTCTTATGCCACGCCCAATTGATAGTTTCAGTGGCTTTAGCAAAGAGACAAGTTCCATCTTGGGAGAGTGTTGACATGTCTAACACATAAACATCATCTCTCCTCGAGCTATCAACACCACTTCCTTGTTGGCATTAAAGATGGTACCTTGTTTGTCATTAAATTGCACAATGTACTTAGCATCACATAGTTGATCGACATCGATGAGATTGTATTTGAGACCATTGACATAAGCAATTCTAGAGAAAACTATTCCATTACAACATCGAACCATAACCTTGATGGGACATGATGAGTTATCACCAAATACTACCTGGGTCCCGGTTCCTTTACATACTTGTGCAGATACTCCTTCACACCATCATGCTTCTTGAGCAACCACCGCCAAGATGCCAAATGGGCTCTCGGCGTGTCTCTCGCACAAGTAGTAAACCAATTAGTTTTTCTTAGTGACCCACTTGCAGTGGGCTTGGGTCTCAAGATCTCTTTGAATTTTGCAATCGACTCATGGTCGGTGGTTGAGTGCATTGTGCTACCACATGTTTTGCATTTAGAGACCGAGGAAGACTCGGTGATTTTGGGTTGTTTTGTACTTCTCCTTGCATGAATGATACCGTCATGTTGGGATGTTTCATGAGTCGGATTTACATATATCACAAAGATGTGTTTATGAGACAGTCATCCCGATGATGATCATTAAACCCACAGTGGAGGCAAAGAGGAAAAGGTTTTGCTCTATTCTTAAGAGTCGTTTTGGAGGATGAAGCATACCGATGACCAACTTTGGTATAGTTTGCTTTATCGACAAAGCTTACATACCGCAGTGGTCTCATAGCTTCGTGATCATCCTTATTGCGATCATGCAATAAAGGATTCTATAGCGCTTGTCGATGGTATGACTAGTGTAATGACACACTCACACTTCGCTTAGGTTTGTTTGTGGATTTTGATTTTGATGAGATAGATGAGCGACTTGGTTTCCTTGATTGAATCGGGGCTTTTCGATGGAATCCATCTTTTTGTCACTTCCTCACAAGCTCAAGAAGTTGTCGAATTTGGTCGCCTTCAGAGGGACAGAGGATGTTGAAGTCTCGTGAGGAGTAGACTCTTGTTGGATTTGTTTTGCTTGTCTTTGCGGGATGGTTCTACCAAGTCCGGACCTTTCTTTTGGTGAGTGAGGATTGAATTTTAGAGGAGTAAGCTCGAGCTTGATCAAGACCTCAAGAGGTTTCAGGGGAAGCGGTGCCAGATTCGCTCGGACTCGAGATGTGTTCAGACCACCGGTCACATCGTGAGTCCTAGCATGCTCTTAGGCTCAAGAACCCTTCCGTAATCGAAATTTGGAAGCTTACTCTCGTGATTAACCCGTTCAATCCAATCACCGGAATTTGGAGTTGTCAACATGTTGGTAATCATACCTCCCGACACAAATGGTTTTGAACTTTGATCTTTGTTGCAGAGTCGTGAGATGATCCTCACCTATGACTCTCTTTTGCTACCGAGCACCCACAACATCAAATACCCAGGATTCTTAGCGTCCAACTATCAAGAATATCTTGTTCCTTTTAAGTTCATCTTGAAGAGCCCGATTTCTCTTAACTAGTTCGGTTTTGAATTTGCAAAGTGACGACCTCAAGCTTGGCTTGTTTTAAAATAAGCGCTCATCTCTACACTTGTTTAATTCAAAACTTAGCTTGTTGTATTTTGAAAAGAGATTTAATCTTTGCTCTTCTACGAACTTAAGGTCAACATTAAGATAATTCATATAAGATCGCCAATCGAGTCATCATCCATAGAAAGTAAGATGATTACCTTCTTCATAGTGATGTTGACCCATTCCCGCTTCTCGCATGATTCTTTCCAATAGCTAGCTTGTCCTCTTCGAGAGGGCCATCGCATCGACATGCACCATTTCATCATCGATGACACCGGCTCTTCATCCCGATCGAAGGTCTCAAAGAACAAGGCCTTTGTTTTACCCCGCACGTATTGAACATTTTTGTTGTTGCCGAGGATCGGCCTCGAGCAACGCAAGCTTAGCTTTGACTTTCTTATGAACTAGGTCATCGATGGTCCTTCATTACTATGAACTAGGTCATCCCAGTTTGCTTAGTCGTACTACGACTTATACAGACTCGAATATCGTCGGGAAGACAAGATATTATGATACTTTTGAGTCTTTGGTCTGGTTGACCACTCTCCTTTCATCCTGGTCCACCGAGCTTGTGTTTGGGCAACCCTTCAAATAGCCTTTGGGACAAATGAACCTTCATTTATACACTTGATATAATAAGGTTCCATCCTAATCAAATAGCAAAGCATTCGCTTTTTCCATTTGTTGAATTTGCCAACTTCACGCCTAGGGCAACAAATGAATAAGCTCCACCCTTTTATCGACTAGTTGGGGTACATCAATTTCACCATTTAGGATCCTAATTTAAAACTTTTAGAGCGCCTAAAAAAACGAGTTTTATAATTAGCCTTGCTCGATACCACTTGTTGTTCCCGCTCACTATTGTTTAAAACAGTTTAAGTATATAAAACAGCTTAAGAGTGAACTATGACCGAAATTAACATAAGTAAAACACACAAAGTAATTTTCAACATCATATTCTTATTAGAAATAAATCAACAAAGAATACGTTACCCAAGTACTTGCGTAATAGTACTGGGATTGAAATGACAAAGTTTGGTGACTCTCTCTAAGCTCGGGCTAAGTCCGAGCACAACTCTTAGAGCTCACCGAGCTATCTCAGAACTAAGTTGTATTTGGAGGAGTGAAAAGATGGCTTACATGTATGTGTGTTTTACAATTCACAAGCTTGATCTTTTCACTCCATCTCTTATGCTATTTATACATGTATGATATTTGACTCTTTCCTAAGTGACAACCGACATCATACACAAGACAAAATATCGATGTATTTTGTCTCATTACTAAAGACTATTATAGGTAAGAGACAAGACTACTTTCCTAAGTTTAGTGATGACACCGAGCTCGATCTTTTGCTATTCGTGAAAGTTGACTTTGGTTGATAAGGACTTCGCCTTATCCGATTCAACCTTTTCCCGCCTTGTCCCGCTCTTTCTTCGCCTTCTCCTTCGCCTTCTACTCCGCTTTGTCTTCGTAAGTAGTTGGAGAGAGTCTTAGGGATTCGATGAGTTATTGTCATTACTCACCGAATCCATCATCTTCTTCTTGACTCCGCCTTCATCCTTTAAGTTCCGCCTTCATCGAGTGGAGACTTATTCTTCGCCTCGCATCGAGTATCCCGAAGATGACTCACCGAGAGACTATGCACTCATGACCTGTTAGTGTTTAACGGACTAAACACTTGGGCTATTTTCTATTCAAATCCTAGATTAAGGGTTTGGGTATTTATCAACCCAACGGCCTCCCCTATTTGGATATACAATAGCCTAGTGGTTGATCGATGTAAGTGAGCAAATGGCTTCTTCTTACATCGAATGTACTAATGAATACAATAAGGAACACCGAGTAAATGAACAAAACATACATCTTTTATTGATCGATTACATAGTTCCTATCACTAGTACAAAAGATAAGACAAAATGATGTCACCTAGATGGATTCCCAATGCTTCAAGCTTGACTTTCTTGGTGATGAGTGTTTCTCCGTCGGGATGGTCTCTTATCTTGGCATTGTGTCTTGCGTAACTCGATGTTTCTTTGGGTTTGATCCGAGAGGCCACCGGTATGTAGCTCAAGATTGCGCCTACACCACCGATCAATATCACTCCATCTTTGAAAAGGTGGTTTCCATAGACATCAATGTGGAATAGCCCTCTTCGTGCTTCTCGATCACTAGACAGCTCACAAACTTAACACCTTCGTAGCTCCCTGCTGCATTCCGGTCCAAGCACTTTTATTTCGTGTTGGAACTCAACTCTTCCTTTGCCAAATGGATGATTGTGGTTGAGATCCTTGAGGTACGCATATGGCTGAATTCCAATTAATGGACAATCTCTCGATCTTTCATATCTTTTACTAAGCATCTTCATCGTGTCCTTAACCACCGCATTCTTCTTCTTTTCAATAATGGACCAAGCTCATCGAGTTCAAGTGATCCCAAAGTCGTGAATTTGAGGATCATGAACCTCAAGTGTCTTTTATCAACCCATCCATAAACGCTCATGGCCGTGGTTTGGTATTGGGGATGATTCGACATCGTGATCTTTTCAGAGAGCCTTGACTTGCCATTGTCCGCTTGTAATGCTCAATTCGCTTTGCTCGATGGCTTCAGCTTTCTTCTTTTCTTCCAACTGCTTTCTCATTTCGCCATCCGAGCACCGAGCTTCCTTGAACTTTTGTCCCGCCTCGACCTTTTCAAGCTTCTTTGCATCTATCCCAATATTTTCACTTCCTCAAGAACTACTTGTACCGGTGCTTCCGCTCTTTCTTTCTTCTTCAAAGAAGTTTCTTTTTCTTTCCTCCTTAGCAAGGCGAGCACTTATTTGTTGTGGTGTGGCGGTACATGGTGTTGCCGATTTTAAAGGAATCTTCTCAGCTCGGAGTTGTCATTTTGCCTTTCCTTTGTCCCGGCCCGAGGAAGATGAATTTGCTACCGGGGTGGTGGTGTTGTTATTGGTGTGATTACCGGTGTTGTTGTTGCTTGTTGATGTTGTTGGTGGGATTGATGAGATAGGTGTTCTTTGAGACCGGTGGTGATGATGAGATTTGAGCCATCGATGTTGTTGGTGTTGGCTCCCCTCGGTGTGAGAAGGAGTTTCTTCAAGAATATTCTCCCCTCAACCGCTGCCGGAGCGTCGGTGAGGCGAGAGTTGAGTTGGTCTTGAGGGGACGGAGCCGCTTGACCAAGGCCCGATAAATTTTGAGATCATTGCCTTGATGTCTGATGTGTCGGTTTGAATACCAGTGACCTTTGCTTCCAAGTTAGCATGAGATAATTCTAAGGCTGTCATCCGAGGCCCAAGATTCCAAGCCATGGAGGATGATGCCTTAGCCAGATTAGCCACCTTAGCAATACAGATCTGAAACGTAAAATAGGGCTATGAACAACCCTAACTTCCAAATAAACGAAGAGACCTGGAACCAGTTTCCAAAAAACAATCCGAATGTAGCAAAAATCAGTACCATGAAGAAACCCGAGGACCCAAGTCTCACAATTAACCAGAATGAAAATGAATCCAAACACCAAATCACAGCCACCACGCTTAAACAAACCCATATTTGCAGCAAGTGTAAGTATTGTCTTCAACCTGTAATCACATGGTGATAGTATCAACGAGGCAACACAAGAACCAACCACCACGACTTCCAATTCATAACATTCAATCTCTCTAAACCCACTTGACTAACAAACCAACAATAACCAATCACAAAGAGCCCTAAACAATGTATACTTACAATGCGAAAAATATACTAAACCCTAACGAATTAGGGTTTCCTTGAGCCTTGAGAATAGCAGATCAACACACCGATAGAAATTAAAACCAAAAAGGTTTTGTTACACCTTGTATGCGTTAAATGCAAATCCAACCAAAATAGCCTCCGAGATATTGCAATAAGCGACGAGGACAACCTGACCATACCAGATAAAGAATGAACGGTTCAACAACAAACCGCCATGAGTGATGTACCAGACCTGAATACGATCAACAATGTAAACAAGCCGAAACCCTAAAATAAAAAATGATAACCTTAGAAAAAACGTGTTAGATCCAATACGATCAAACAGACGAAATAGGAGAACCGAATGAGAATTAAAGGATAGTTTAGGGTTTAGGAACGTTTCCACAAGATATGATAATCAAGGATTTGCACGCCACCTCTAAATACACACAAACCTAACAGAACCGGTTGCATACACAAAGGTAGAGAGGCGATTCAAAGGTTTGATTTGGTCGGGAAAAAAAATAGTAGAGGCGGCGCCGGAAATCGGCCTAGGGAGAGAGAGTATTAGGGGGCGTTTGGTTGGGGCAATTTGAAGGATATTGGGGACATTTGCATTTTAATTCACTCAAATGCCTGTTTGGTAACTCAAATGTGGGCATTTGAAGTAATTTACAATTCCTAATTGCTAAAATGAAGAGAATCAAAATGCCTCCAAAAGTGAGAAATTTAATTTGCTTGAAAAAAATTTTATAAACTTTTTTTCTTATTGTTTTTTTTATAAACTTTTAAATAAAATATTTAAGAATTTTTTATAAACTTTTTTATAAATTTTTATAAACTTTTTTGCAAATTTTTATAAACTTTTTTATAAACTTTTTTTTTAATTTTTATAAATTTTATAAATTTTTATAAACTTTTTTATAAATTTTATAAACTTTTTTTATAATTTATTTTTATAAATTTCTTATAAATTTTTATAAACTTTTTAATAAATTTTTATAAACTTTTTAATAAATTTTTATAAACTTTTTCATAAATTATTTATAAACTTTTTTATAATTTTTATAAATTTTTTATGAATTTTTATAAACTTTTAAGTAGAATATTTATGAAATTTATATTAAAAAATAAAAGAATATTTATAAATTTCGTTAACCAAACAATGAAGGTATTTTAAATTCGAATTTTAAATTCCAAGAATTTAAATTTTCTAGAATTTAAAATTCGAATTTCAAATTACCCCAACCAAACGCCCTTAGGGTTTTAAGTTCAAGAAGTTGTTAATTAAGTAATTATTGTTTTCTATTTTTTTTATTTTTTATATTCGAGTAGTCTTCTTTATTTTTTGTTATTAAAACACAAACTTTGCAAATTTCGACTTTTGTGTGTATTTTGTTCATATACAATGACCATTTTACCTATCGAAATTAAAAAAAAATGAGATTAAATGGTTACAAAATACACACAAAGGTTGAAATTTAAAGGTTTATGATTTAATAGCCAAAAAAAAAAAAAAAAAATCAATAACAAAATAGACAAGTTAAATATTTTTTTTTGTTATTATCCTTTTAAGCATTATGGAGCTTTTCGATATCAAATTTCATAAACACCTTTATAAACCACTGTTCATCTACAAAATATGTTTAAAAATGACAAAAGTAGTTATCCAGTTAATTTTTGACATATCACTAGAAAAATAAGAATTTAATTTTAAAACTTTAGCAACTTTTTATTTATAAATCGTACATTATTTAAAAATATTGTAATATTTGGCTCATTTTATTCGAAATTTAAATATGGTTTTTACTGGTATATTTTTATAAGACAACTGTTAATATTTATTTGATAATTGATAGATAAATTGCTATATATAAAAATTGTAAAAAATAAAAGTTTAAGAAAGTTTTCGTAATTTGTTACATAGTTTGAGGATATGTTTGAAATTGCTCTATTAAATTTACATATAAACAAACTTTAAGGTAGTTTTTAAAGTTATTAAAAAGGTTAAGCGTGTGTTTTAAAACAAATTTTTTTTGACAAAAATCATATATTAAAGTTTAAAAAAAAATATAAAATCATTCGTAAGTCAAAAGTCTTTCGATACTGGACTCTTTTATTCAAAATTTATAAACATTTTCATCGGTATTTTTTTTATAAGATAATTGCTAAATATTTGTTATATATTTGATAAATAAATTTATTATATAAAACATCGTAATAGCTAAAAGTGCAGTATAACTATTGTTACTTGCCACCATTGTTTTAAAAGGCTCGCAAAAGCGTGAGGCTTGGTCATGCCGCCACGCCATGCCGTTACTTTGCCTTATGTCACATTTTTTGTAAACTTGATATATATCAAATATGATATAAATATATAAATATTTTCATATTTTGTGCCGCCTTATGCTACGTCTTATAAATGCAAAAACTTCGTTTTGGCCACAAAGACGCGAGGCTTAGTCATACCGACACATCACGCCTCACACTATTTATAACCTTGCCACATATCTCGAGGGGTATTTTGTAAAAAAAAAAAAATAAATAAATAAAAGCCTAAACAGCATCGTCCGGTTCAACATGTATACATACACACATATATGAATTTGCTACTTTATGATTTACAGGTAAATCACACAGGATCAATAATGCTTTTCAAGTTGACTTATTTTCCTATATTTGACTTTGTATTGGAAATGGTCAAAGCGAAAAGTGAAAAGTCAAGAAAGTGAAATATAGAAAAAATTAAAAAGAAAATGTTGAAATAATTAATTATGAGTAATTTCAACTATTAATACACATATGTTTCAAAAGGAAACTATTAATACACATCGAAAACCGGGTTGACCCAGGACGTTTCAAACCCGGCGGGTTGACTCGGTTTTTCGACCCAACCCGTCGGGTTGACCCGGTTTATATTGACTCGTTTTTTGACCGGAACGGTTCAATCGGTTGAACCTCCCGGGTCGAACCGGGTTTCAAAATATTATGTTTAATCCCCAATTCCTTAAACTTTTACTATTTTTCGTTTATAACCCATAAACTTTTTTTATCACTAAAACTATTTGTCGTTATAAAATCACGTTGCTATGCACGGGTACTCATCTATATTTACAATACGTTTCAATGTGCGTCACTTAAAACACTAGCCAAGTCACGTTACGGTAAACTAAGCAACAATTATATATGACATTCAGATTATCTATACTACATAAAATAAAAAATGGTCAACAAGTCAAGAATTGGAAAAGTGGAATGTGAAAAAATGAAAAATGTGGTTTGAATGGTAACTTTGGAAAGTATTAATGGTTTGCAAAAAAAACTGTCATTCGTGAATGTCAAACTTGATTTGTATTATTTTGTATGGTAACTTTGGAAAATATTCATTGTTTGCAAAAAAGACTGTCATACCATATACTCTCATGAGTAATGATCAAATGAGAAGTAAAATTAAAATGAGAAGAGTGAGAAGAAACCACAACCGCACATTTCAGATGCGCCTAAAGAAATAAATGCATCTCCCACTAAATTTCTCCTCCTCATTTGAAATGCGTGGTTCAAATTTCTTCTCATCCTTCTTATTTGAATTTCTCTTCTCACTAGATCTCTTCCCATACTCTCATACCATTCGTGAATGTCAATCCATGTTAAGAATTTTTGTTAGAGTTGAATTATCGGATGTTACAACCGTTTGCAATTACATTTTGATCTTTTCAGGTTCTATTCTTAATGTTAAACGAAACACTTGCCATAATATCGCATATCATTAATTGTTCATGTTAGGAATCATTGCGCCATGGCGCTGTGTATCGCCTATTATATAATATTCTAACAGTAAATTGTATATTTGTCAATTTCTTTTGTTGTATTGTATTTTAGTTAAAAAAAAAAAAAAAAAAAAAAAAAAAAAAGCTTTTGTGAAAATTTAGGAAATGACTTTCAACCATTAAAAAAATTATTTTAAATAACTAGAAAATCATTTTGTAAATATTTTCGACCGCATCTAATGTACATAAAATGAGTCTAAAAAATATATATTGTACAATAAGTTTAGGGTTTTTAACAAGCACATGTTAAGCTAGGCTATCAATTCATAGCATGACTTTTCATATGAATGAGAAAAAGAGAAAATTCTAAAATGAACCGGTTGCCTCAAGTTTAAATCTTTCTAGACTAATGAAAAAAAATCTTCAAACAATGTATGCCACTTTGAATTCTACATAGTTAAAATGATGTCACGAGTTCATCTTTGAAAGTACACAAATACAAGTGTATAAACTATGTATAATACTTGTCTTCCATATATTTTGTTGGGCGACTTGTACCTTGGGCGACCAAACATTTTTCGTTTAGTAAAAAAAGTTTGTCATTTTTTCACTAAACGAAAAAAATTTGGTTGCTCAAGGTACAAGTCGCCCCGACAGAACACCTAGAGGGACAAGTTTTACACATAGCTTACACGCTTGTACTTTGTGTACTTTCAAAAGTAGACACATGTCATGATTTTAACTAAGTAGCCCGATTCCAAAGTAGTCCATGTCTATTTAAAAAAAAGAAATTTACCGGTCTTAAAAAAGTAAACACGTGGAGCGACCCGTCCCCTTCCAAAATTTTCTAAAAAAAAAATACATTTATAATACAAATATATTATTTAAAATTATAAGTTGTCATAATTTAAAACATGATTTGGTATTGAAAAAGGTAAGTCACATAATTTACACATATAAGATATATAATATCTTAGAGTTTAAAAAGGAAAGAGTATTAAAGGGGTGTTTGGCTAAGCTTGTATAGTGGGTTTATGAGCTTATTAGCTTATATGTGTCAAATAAGCCAAAACAAATGCTTGGCTAAGCTTATATAAGTGGCCTTATTAGCTTATATAAGGGGGTGATGTTAAGCCACAAAATTATGGCTTTTTGGAAGGAGGTTAGGCTTATATAACATATTTCATTATAAATTATAATTTTACCTTCAATTATACTCAATTTAACATTCATATTTTTCAACCCATATCCAATTTGGTCATTTAACAACCTAAACTAAATTAAAGGTTCAAGCTTATCGGCTTACTAAACACTTTGCCAATTAGTAAACTCCAAGGGGCGCGGCTAAAGTTAATCCCGGGGACCAAGCGCGTAACTTTGTTAAACTTTCATTAAAATGCTTCTCGGCTCGTTTAGGCTATCAAAAATCCTCGTGAGACCACGCAACTTACACCAATATCTTTAAAATCATTTAGAAATGACTGTTCATATGACTATCTTTGTCGAAATGATAAAAATCATTTAAATCATGTGTATTAGGTTCTTATTCGTGTCGTAACGCGTGAGCTAACAATCTCACAACCATAAGGAAATCTCACACATCATAAAATAACTTCACATTTCATTAAGAAAATGCATACAATCAATTCTATTATTGTCCAAAGCCTTACGTAGTGACCAATAAATTAAATTTAGTACGATGTGGTATTAAAATAGTTTTAGAAAATACCGGGTTGTCACATATGGTGGGTTTCAAAAAGGGTGTTTTAGCTCAAGCCATAGGAAATGATTTATTTGGGTGTGAGTGAAAGTGAGTGCTTGATGAGTTGCCATGATGTGGCACTAAAAAATGTGTTTAGCTTGAGCAATGGTACCTACTAACTAGCGTTTTGAAACAACATAATATGTATTTCCTTCACAACATATGCAAAAGCCTGTCTAAATGCTAAACTTGTGTTAACCAAAATTGTTCATTCCTAGTGGTATTCATACAACCTTAGACCAGAAGGCATGGTCGTGACTTCTCACTAAGAGCACATACAAAGCTAACGGCATAACGCCGTTTATTAAGGAAATAATGCCGTTATTAGGCGTTATGCTGTTGGAGGCATGGCGTTATTTGGGCGTTGGTGGCATAGCGTTGGGAAACCAACGCGCGTTAAAAAAAAATTCCATTTCACCCCCTAAACCATTTCAAATAAATTTTCACTTATACCCCCTCCACATATTCAAATTCAAATTTAAATTATCTTTGGTCAATTTCAAGGGATAAATTCAAATTTAAATTTGAAATTTAAAAATCAAATATGAGCGGATTTATTCAATTTCAAAATCAACTCGCTTATTTAAACAACTCTACCAGAGTTGTTTAGAACACACAACACACACAAGTTACACACACAACTCACACACAAAAATGTCTCGCAAAGATTTTTCTCAAGAATTCCTCGGCCAGAAAAGTCACGAAACCGCCTTTCCAAATCCAAATCACTTGCCGGAAACCGCCTTTCCAACTCTACCGTAACCCGATGTTTATTTCACGCCACCGTAAAATTTCTTTCGGTGGGTTTTGAAAACATCCGCACTCCCAATTGTTCCAAGTTCACATGTGAAAAGTCCACGGTGGATTTTCAAAACCACCCAATGAGTTAAGTGGGGCTTCCTTGAAACGGAACAAGATGAAGAAAACGTTAGGAAGATTATGGAAGTGCAAGCACGTGAAGAGGTCGTCACGCGTGAGCAAGAAGCACGGAAGCTCAAGACCTCCAAGACAACTTCTTCGACATAATGGAGCGTCGATACATGAATGGGGAGTTTATTCTCCGCCAACCAGTTCGATGGTCGACTCGGATGATTCATTTTTTAAGTTTTAGTAGTTTTATTTAATTCGCTTAACGCTTTTTTAAGTTTTAGTAGTTTTAGTAGTTGTATCTTTAATTTTAATGTAATTCGTGTTTAACGTTTAATGTATTTGGTGTTTTAATGTTAAATGTGATATATGTTTTAATAAATGAAGTGTTTGTTTTAGTTTAGGGGTTGAAATTGAAAATATGAAATGTTATTGATGTTATTAGGATGTTATTATTGTGGGTGTTTTTTGGGGTTGTTAATGTTAAATGTTAAAGTCGATGTACCGACGCGACGGTGTTATTGGTGTTATGGTGTTATTGTTGTATATGCTCTAAGTGATGAGGTAGTCACGTGCCACCCCATTTCGATGGGCACGAGTCACGCGCGAGATGCCGAAAAGAGAAAAATGGTGAGTGGCTCACCTTAAGTGCGTTTGATAAATTGTGGGCTTTTATGTTTGTTTTAATGTTTATTATTTGATTTGTGAATGTGTAGGGTATTAGTGGGGTATATTCATGAAGGACTTGAACATTTTTGGGGGGTAAATAATTTATTTTGGGATACCGAATCGAGATTTGTTTGTTTGTAAATTACGCCCCTATTTGGTGTTTTAATGTTAAATGTGATATATGTTTTAATAAATGAAGTGTTTGTTTTAGTTTAGGGGTTGAAATTGAAAATATGAAATGTTATTGATGTTATTAGGATGTTATTGTTGTGGGTGTTTTTGGGGTTGTTAATGTTAAATGTTAAAAGTCGATGCGGCGACGTGACGGTGTTATTGGTGTTATGGTGTTATTGTTGTATTTGCTCTAAGTGATGAGGTAGTCACGTGACACCCCATTTCGATGGGCACGAGTCACGCGCGAGATGCCGAAAAGAGAAAAATGGTGAGTGGCTCACCCTAAGTGCGTTTGATAAATTGTGGGCTTTTATGTTTGTTTTAATGTTTATTATTTGATTTGTGAATGTGTGTAGGGTATTAGTGGGGTATATTCATAGAAGGGACTTGAACATTTTTTTGGGGTGGGGGCCAATTTATTTTGGGAGGGCCGAATCGGAGATTTGTTTGTTTGTAAATTACGCCCTCGGTCTTTATGAAGGTCCGTCTTTGGGTATATTTATATAAAGTGAGTATTTTAATGATAGATAGGAGAATGTGATCAAAATGGGTTAAATGTGATCAAAATTGGCGAATCGGAGATTTGTTTGTAACCTCAATTAAATTACCCTTAAAACCTATAATTTTTACACCAGATGCCGCAAATTTTGGGGGGGTCGTGCCCCCCTTGTTTTAATGTTTATTATTTGATTTGTGAGTGTGTGTAAGGTATTAGTGGGGTATATTCATAGACGGAACTTGAGCATTTTTTTTTTGGGGAGGGGGCAATTTATTTTAGAGGGCCGAATCGGACGTCCTTGGGTACATTTATATAAAGTGAGTATTTTAATGATAGATAGGGAGAATGTGATCAAAATGGGTGAAAAGTGAGAGAGTGAAGAGAAGTGAAAAGAGAGAGAAAGTTGACTTACGTGGAAGATGAAAGTATCGTAAGCATGGCCCTATGTGACCATGTTTTATGACAATAGTAGTTAAATCATGAAGTCACTCAAGTTATTTGCGCATGTCATTCTTTTATTATTTTACCGGCTTTCGGTAAAGTGTTCAACATCTGCTTAAGTTGACAAATAATATAAAAGTTTTAACAAGAAAGTGACATATGAACTTCCTTTTTACTACACGAATTAATGTTACGATACCTCTCATAAATGTGGGGCGTAGCACCCATCCAATTTGCGTTTTCTGGACTTGTTCCGCCTCGTATGCTCAACTTGCTTCACGCAGACTTCCGTATGTTCTTGCATACAATCCTTGTCCTCATCAAAATGGATCACCGGTTAAGGTTGCTTAACAAACCAGCGTTTTAAAACATAAATATGTTCTTTCACAACATATGCAAAAGTCGGCCTAAATGATAAAATTGTGTCAGCCAAAATTATTTTGTCCTTGTTGGCGTATGTATCCGGCGAGTGTAGCCGAAGGACTTAAACTGCTCGGATAAACATACAACCAATCAGGACCAAGTAAGCTGAGCCAATATAGTCAACACATGCCGAAGGGTTGGACACAACCCCCCGGCGCAACAGCTACATGGCGTCATCATACATAAAGGGAAATGAATCTTGATCAAAATACCTGACCTTATTCACATAGGGAACAAACAGAGCAAGCCAAGCTCCCGCCTGACCTAAGCAGAAAGAGCAAGTCAACTCCCGCCCGAAAAAGTTACTATCACCCCACGTGACCTCCGAGTAAGGACAAGACTTCTCACCTATAAAAGGAGCGAAGTTACTGCATCAAAGGTTAACTCGTTCTTGACCCTACTTTACACAGTAATTCTGACAATATCATTATTCTCATTCTCACGCCGGAGCTTGGTCTAGGGATAAAACCCTAGGCGAGGCTAACGCGTGCTTTCTTTGTGTTAACAGATCCAAATGACCTTAATCCGGAAAACTAAACGAAGGGTTAGCCGACGGATATTTGCTTGTTTAGGTGAAGACACATTTTTACCTCAACAAATTGGCGCCATCCGTGGGACCGCTATTCAAACTACCAAGGCTAGTAAATGGCGGGCCCCTCAACCGAAACACCCTCCGGAGACAACCCTCCTAATCTAGAAGAACAAATACTAAGCCACATCACATCACTAAAAGCCCTGATAAAAGAACATAACACAAAAGGAAACAGCCCTCTAAAGCCCATACGGATCGACTTTGGAGATGAAGTTGAGGAACCAACCCAAGAGGCGGAAAAAGAAAAAGATCCCAAAGGAAAAAGGGTCGAGGAAGATCTACAAAAACCCTACAAGGATGCCCCGTTCACCCGACGAATCATAGAATTCGCAGGTCCGAAGCATGAACTACCTAAGAACATCAAGCTTTATGACGGATCCTCAGACCCAGATGATCACGTCATCCGTTTCTCCGGAGCAGCCAACCACGGAGGATGGCAAATGCCGGTGTGGTGCTGGATGTTTCAGCAAACATTGGACGGGCCGGCGAGCGAGTGGTTTGACCGCTTGCCCAACGGCAGCATAGACAGCTGGGAAGAGCTCCGAGAAAGTTTCCTTGAAAGATTCGCTCTTAGGAGGAAGTGTCTCAAGGATCCCATGGAAATCACGAAAATCGTAAGGAAAGCAAATGAAACGTTGTCAGAATTCAAGGAAAGGTGGACCGACGAGGCTAGTTACATTCCAGGAGTGCCGGAGATCATGCAGATATCATCATTCATAAACGGGAGCAAATGCCCGGAGGTGGTAAAGCGTTTCTCAGACAAGATCCCAAAAACCGTAACGGAAATGATGACAAGGGTAGACGAATTTGTACGCTCCGAAGAAGCTTACAACACCACAGAACTTCCTATAGGAGAATGGAGCCGTAACCATACACCGTTGTTCAACACCAAGACAGAGCTGCCCGAACTTCAAGTTTCTCCGACAGACGAAGGGGAGATCGAAGGGTAGAACAGAGACCTCGCAGCCAGTACACTCCCTACTACCCGGAAAGAGCAGATAACCACAGAAATGAATATCGAAGAATTTGAATCTCCTTTCAAAACCACCAAAGGAAATCCTAGCAACAGAGCTTCAGTTGAAATTGCCACCTCCCCCACCTTTGATGGGAGCACCAAGAAGAGAAAACTTAGACAAATTATGCGACTATCATGGTGAGAAGTGTAACACCCCCAAATCTCGGTACAGCGGAAGACTTAATCAAGTTTTCGGGGCGTTACGATTGCATTGGTATCTCACACAAGTATATCAAACAAGATAGTCATTTTCATTCAAAACCAATCCCAAATTTAAATATTCAAAACATTACTCCAAAAGTATAAATATTAGGCCCAAAACATGATTTAATAAAATAGGTCCCCATAATTTATAAGCGTCAAATATGATCCTTGAGCCATGCCTCCTTGCCAAGCTTCCACTGAACACGTATTCCAAACATCATTTAAATACCTGATAAAACATGCTAAAAGGTCAGCTTACGCTGGTGAGTTCATAGGTTTAAATTCAATAAAATCGTAGTGGACTTGTAGGAGTTGATTTGCTATGCAAGACTAAACATAGATAAACATCGTTCATAAACCGATCCTAACCGGATAACAATCCATATCCTGCATCCAGGGATCACTCGGGCCCAACGACTCTAGTCCAGCACTGTCGTGGCAAAATCTAGAACAATTGCCAACCCCGGACTACGTCGAGGTAGAAGTCTATTCTTAGCTAGGCAACAGTTATAGCAATTAGGATTGCTACCCTAGTCTAAGTCAACGACTACCGTACATCTATCTAAACAATCAAGCACATAAGTAAATCCAAATAGTTTTAAAGGTCCAAAATAGTAGCATGATTCTCACCCCAATTTAGTTAAAAACGTAGATAAAAATGGGGCTATGAAACTCACCTCAAGCAAGCAACGCACAAATAAACACTAGCAGAAGATAACAGGTAATCACGGCTCAGCAACTATCAAATCGGCACAACCTATTCATGTAAACCAATTTTAATATATATTTCCCAAAAACAACGTTATCTACCCCAATGTATTCCATTTCGTTATTTCCAAAAGTGTCTTGTTTCACCGTTTCGTCCTAGTGTTTGGTATCCTCATGTGGGTGTATCGACTCAATATGATGCCATGAATGCACGCAGATAACCAATATGTGACTCATGCAATACAATGAGACATCTAAGCGATAAGCTCCATAGTCCAATAAGTTTTGGAATAAACAGTAGACCTTATCGAATTCGTCAACTCGATAAACTCAATTATTTATTCGTGTCGCTTATCGTCCCATAAATCGGTCGCATCCTAAGGAGTCATAAGGATAATTCACCCATTAATAAGGTTACCCAACGTACCTAGCGGGCTCTTATTAGATTCATCAACCTAATAAGTCCGCTACCCACGTGGATCAACACTATTAATGTTAGGTTATCCGTAACCCATGCACAAAACGTAAGTAAATAAATACTTGAAACTAGTATTAAATGCCCATAATTGGCATATTTCGATAAACGTGTACTCAAAACATTAATTCCTTATTTATTATAAAATATTTCCATTTTTAGTCGTTTGTTTCCATTTGAAATAGTAAATAACAAGATAAGTCTTGTTATCGATATTTTTGGTATAAAAGCCCTTTTTATTATTTATATTTCATAGTCTATTAGCATTTTCATATATGTATATTTCTTCAATTTTCAATATTAGTTTCATATCGTTATTCGTTTCGAGTCTGTTAATACAAATAAACCGTAAAAACGTTTATTAATATTTTGAGATCTCTTTGTGTTTTGTTGATAACAAATATAATGTTATCTTAAGTATAATTTTAAGGATACATGTTATTTTTGTAAGGCATTTACATATAGCCATTTAAATACAAAAATGTAGTAATTAAGCATTTGTTGTAATAGTTTATTAGGATGGGTAAAAACCACAACCCATGGACCATAACCCATGGATCATAACCCATACCCAAGTTGGCTAGATACAATGTACACTTAGATACATTGAATCTGAAGAAAACCCATGGACCAACCCATAACCAAAAAACCCATGGGCAAAGAGGAGCATCCCACGGATCCCTAGGATTACACTAGACGGATCCCAGTGGGAGGGATCCGTGGGATCCGGGAACAAGGAAGATTTTTCCTATAAATGAGAGCCATTTATTCATTCTAACTCACCCCTCTTCTTACTAAATCTCTCAAACACTCTCATTCTCTTCTAACATATATATCACTTGATCTAGAGAGTTGTTCTTCGTTATTTCTATTGTGATCCTCATATAGGTCCTTCTCTAAGGCGAGATCACGAGCATTCTACAAGTCATCCAAGCAAGGGGTCCTTGATTGATTTGTCACTCCGCAAGATATCTGTAGCGAAGATCTTGTATTTGATATTTCACATATTCGTTGTGTAATAGTCGTGTTGGTTTGGTCCACCGTGTTACGGACTCGGTGTCTAGCTTTGTACCAGAAAAAGGTGTAAGCAACGTTGTGAAGGCTTCTCCGCTAAGTGAAGGAATTTGTTGACATAGTGCTTGAACTCTCGAGTAGGTGACTCGGGGAGTGGAGTAGGGCAAGGAAGGTTTCCTTGTAGCCGAACCACTATACATCGGTTGTGTCATTTCTATCCCTTTGCTTTACTTTATTTACTTGCTTTATCATTAGATCTATACTTTCTCTACATCCATAAGATTTCACATATTAACGAATCTAAAGTTTTTGAAACTAACTTCAAATCGGCAAAACTATTCAACCCCCCCCCTTCTAGTTTTCCACAATTGGCATCAAGAGCTAAGTTTATAAAAGTTTTAAAGTAAAATTGTATTTTAAAAACTTTTCGATCACTATGGGTTCTGAAAATTATAAGGAAGAGCAATCTATGCAACGACCACCACTACTTGAAACTAATGGTTTTATATATTGGAAAAATAGATTCAAACATATGTGAAATCTAAAGATATTGATCTTTGGTACATTATTGATGAAGGCGATTTTGAGGCTACCTCAAAAGATGATAAAGGGAATGTAGTTAACATACCTCATGATAAACTAAATGATGAATTGAAGAAAAGCTTTCAAAAAATAGTGAAGCAAAATGGTTTTATATAATGCTTTACCGAAAAAGGAATTGAAATAATTTCTATGCTTAAAACCTCTAAAGAAATTTGGAATTCTTTAGTTGTAACTCATCAAGGCAACCAACAAGTTAAAAATAATAAAATTGATTTATTTGTTCAACAATATGAACAATTTTCAATATCGGATGAGGAAACTCTAGATCATTCATTTGCTAACTTTAATACTATTATTACATCTTTATAAGCACTTGATAAATATTTTTCTAGCCGTAACCATGTTAGGAGATATCTAAGGGCACTTCCATCGAAGTGGAGATCCAAGGTAACGGCGATCGAAGAGTCAAAAGATTTGACAATCCTCACCCTCGATGAACTCATAGGCAACCTAGAAGTCTACGAGCTTGTCCTTGCTAAAGACTCCGAAGCCTCAAAGGTGAAAGAGAAACACAAATCTCTTGCCCTTAAAGCCAAAAAGGCTTCAAGCGATGAAGAGAACATCTCTTCGAGTAGTGACGATGAGGAGTACGCTATGGCGGTAAGGGACTTTAAAAAGTTCTTTAGAAGAAAGGGAAGATACGTCAAACAACCGTATGACGATAAGAAAGGCTTTCGGAAAAGCAAAGAGGAAGAGAAGCCAAAATACGATCGTACTTGCTCTAAATGTGGGGACCCAAACAACTTTATTAGTAAGTGTCCCAAACGGGATGATCAAAAGGCGTTCGTGAGTGGCACGTGGGGAATGAGCGACGAGGAGGACGAAGAAATTTGTCTCATGGCAAATGACGAGGCATGTCACGAATACTATAGTAGCTCATCACTTGATAACGACTCATTGCATAATGAATATGCAAACTATGCAATATTAGCTTAAAACTAATTAACAAAAACAAGCTTTTAAAGAGTCAAAACCAACGTTTAGATAAAGAAGTCATAGAATTAAAAGCAAAACTAAAAAGTTTAGAAAAGGTTAAAATAGCAAGTGGTGAATGTGAACTTTATGTTCAACTTCAAACACTAGTTGATCATCTAGATTCTAAAATTGCTAAAATGAGTACGAACACTTTAGATACGATATTAGATAGTGTTAAACCGGTAACAACCAAAAGGTTTAGGTATTCAACAACTTGATCCATCAACTAGTGAAAATAAAGAAACAAAATTCGTTAAGGCACTAGATAAACCAGCCATTGCTATGGCGGATACCACGGATCCTCGAGAAGGAACCGACTAGTGTCTGACCTGTGGATTCGTGGATCTGCTGTAGCAAACAAAGGGTAATAACGTAGCCTCTTCATCTAGAACTGAGTTTGTTATCGTTAATAGGAAGAAACCAACTTATGTCACCACTTGTAAAACCCTAAAATCTTAAATCGCGTGAAATGACAATTTTGCCCTCCAACTTAAAATTTTACCAACTCGGGAAACACGTCAACATTGTTTAACAAGTTATATCATTAATAATATTCACACATTATGAAAGTAATTGACTTATGATATAAATTAAAATAATATGAATGATTAAACTCTAAGTAACATATAAACATGTCATATGTACACAATTCATCTAGACTACAAACAAGACTACATACATTGTGAAAAGATAAACTTGGAAAATATATGAATTGGTATTTTTCTTCCCTTGATGGCCGGCCCCTATTCACTCCCCCATGATTATCCATATCAATTTTATTAACTCTCATTTACACATTACCATTTCATTTTAAAAACACACAATGGAAACCCTAAGTCTCCTTCTCTAATCCTAAGTGGCGGCACCCTTTTATTTTCATCATTTCATCCGAAAATCATATAAACAAAGGTTCCTAGGAGGCTCGTGATCGTGTGTAATCGATTGGTGGACGTGGTGATCGTGTTTTGGTTCGAATTGGAGCTAGGTCGTGGGTTGGTTTCTTGGCCGTGGGTTTTGATATAACCAAGGGAGGCTTGGTGTGATCGTGGTGGTTTGATTCTTGTTTTCTTGTCTCGTACACGCTACTAGGGTAACGTATCATCATCTCAAATCTTTTCCTCCTTGTTTTCCTTGATCAATTCGTGGCACATAATAATTCTAGGGCTTGTAATATGTAAATGGAACACATAAAATCATGAATATGTTTGTCACATGAAATGATAAAACAAGAATACATATGATCGGTGCAAAACTGTCAAGTTTTCTCACACAAACCGGCCACTTGTGAATGGCCGACCGTAAGAAACTTAAAACGGCTCAAACACCAATGCAATGAAGATCAGGAGAGAATAGGGTTTCCCCGGGTCGTTATGTCCCAGCGAGCTATGCAATGGATCACCAAACGTAAAGTGATCGAGGAATTTGAATGTAAAAGAGGGATTTGATATGATTATAACTACAGAAAAAGCAAACAAATTACGAGGCTTAAATGCAAATTAAAGGAAATTAAAAAATATTAAATAAACGCAATCACTATTTGCAAAATGATGTTTTTGATTTTATGTTTTTATAAAACTGAATTAAAAAGATTACGTAACGTACAAATGAAAATATGAAATTGAAGCAGTATTAATCATAAAAATATGAAAATGATATTTTTACAAACCTAATGATAAAAGAAAATTTTTAGAAAAAGAAAATTATTTTTAAAACTATTTATCTAATTATTATTAATTAAAAACTAGTTTTAACTATTTAATAATAGCCTAAAATACAAGAAAATAGGAAATAAAACTAGAAAAATAAAATTTTGACTTAGAAAAATCTAAAATATCAAAATAGAATTTTCAAACCTATTTTTGTATTTTTCTGATTATTTTTCTATTTTCTATGAATTTTAAACTATTTAAAACTACTTAAATTGCTTAAAAATACAAATTTAACTAATAAAAATCTAGAAAAATATTTTTTTGGCTTTTTATATTTATCTTAACTTAATAAAATTGAAAAATTATTTTTTTGAAACTTTTCTTAATTTTTTATATTAAAAGCTATTTAAAAAGTGCTAAAAATTGATTTAAATGCAGAAAAATAGCAAACAAACTTAGAAAAATCTGAAAAATTCAAGATAAGCTTAAAATAATATTTAGAATCTAGGAAAAATATAAAAAACAGGGGTTGCGTGTAAGAAAATGCAACTGCTAATGCAAGTGCTTATAAATAAGCACTTTGATTAAGCCAAATGAACACAACAAGTACCAAACTGAAACAGAAGCTATATTAAGCTAAAAGAACTCAAAATGAACTAAAAACAACTATCCTAAACCTCTTGATTACAAGTTACAAAGATTTGGCTTATTTGAGTAAAAGTGCTAATAACAGTTAGAGGGCACTACTTTTGAGCTTAAGTTCAAGCTTCCCAATAAGCTACAAATGAAAAATAAAAGTAGGGACTTGTACTAGACCTGGTTGGGACCTTGTAAACCAAAATTGAGCCAAAGATGAGCTCTGATGAGCAAGTTGCAAGGGCTGCAACTTACCTGCACACTCGGTTAATACCGAGCTTGTGCATGTGGAAATGAGACCCAATCCACAAGCTCATTTGGAGCTTTTAAAAATTTGAAAAATTCTACAAAATGGTAATAAGCAAGGAGACCAGTTGAACTTTTAAAACCAAAATTTCACTTGATTTCATTCAAGAATGAGTCCATGAAAATTCCTCCCGGATAGGCTCAAACCGATTTTGTCAATTTGACTTTTGATACAAAATTGAAAGTTTGACTTTGGTGAGATTTGAACCCAATTTAAGAACCGATTATGAAGTATTATGACCAAATAAAGCTAATGTAAGCTATATCTATGATATTTAAACACAAATCAAGACTTTGATTTTCCAAAACTCTAACAGCTAAGTGTTGAGACAGCTGAGTTGAGTTTTGACTTTGGTGACTTGCAGTGCACAAAACTAAGATGATATGAGTTCAAATGAACTTAACAAACTTAAAGTAACAAGTTTTAACCATCGCATAAGCCTCAAATACGCTTAAAGCAACTAATCCAAACACCCTTAAAGATCTGTTTTGCAAATAAACCGATCTAATTACTTAACTAGCCAACATTATTAATCAAACCGAGTTCTCCTAACCTAATTACAACTTAATACACGATTTTAACTATTTATCACCGCAAAAACAGATTATGCTAAGAAACTTTAAAAATCACTTACAAGGGTCCTTAGCCACTATGGCTTGAAACAACACCTAATGAACCTCTAACCTATTTTGATCAACCCATTAACTCAGAATCAACCCAAAGCTAGCACTGCTTCAACCCATATTCATTTCCATTTCCAAGATTGCCCCGTTTGACTTTCTTTGACCAATATCCAAAGTTGCTTAAAACTTAACCTTAAGCTTACAAAAAGCTATAATCAGCTTACATAAGCTTATAGAAACTGAGAAACAAGCTATTTGAAGCTTGGGTGTGAGTGTTTGAAATGGAAAATTTCAACAGTGAGCTTGAAACATGAAATCTTAACACAACTTGAATTGATGCTTGGAAATAATTTATAATGATACAATAAGCTTAGTTTGATACAAAGAAACAAAATATTACAGATTTTCCACTTAACTAAAACTTTTAAGATAAAAACGACATTAATTGAAAACTAAAAACTACAAGACTCTCCATCTTCTTATCCTTTTGCTTCCTTTTATAATCCAAACTTCTTCTCTCTCATCTCTGACCAGTTCCCACTTGTTTCTCAGCCATTGGATGGTTTGAAGCTATCTTGGCCCTTGGATCAATTTTTGGCGCCAAAAAGAGTATTTGACAGTTGGGGTTGAGTGAGGGGATTGAAGGAGCATTAAATGCTCCTTGGAAGGTAGTTGAGGTGGGGGGAACAAGGTGGAGTGATAGTGAGGAGGGGGGATGGGAGCTCTGGGTTTGCAGAGGTTTTGTGTTGAAGATGAAGACTTTGGCGCGCTGGGATATTTGACTTGGGGTTTGACTGGGGAATTAATAATGCCAGGGGGTCCAAATTGATATTGACAGGGGTCCAAAATGGAAAGGCAGGGTCCAATTGGGTTTATGACAAGGGTCTAAGGTCAAAAAAAGGTTTTAATGACAAGGACCTATGTGTAAATTACGAAAATTCAAGGACCAAAGTCATCACACCCTCAAATTACTGCTTTGCGTGAATAGAATTCTCGGGATTGACCGTCATAGCATCACAATCACGGTTATATTGAACGACCTAAAGTGTCGCTTTGGAAAACACATCGCTTGATTTAATAAAATAATCGAGTTACAAAGTATAGGTCCCAAATGAAAATCAACTTGTGCGGAAATAAGTTTGTTACAATTCAAACGATGTTTTAAAGTGCATAAACCCAAGTGAGACGTGTCGTCACCGTGACTCTATGATGTGTCCAAATGCATGCCATGAATTGAATGCCATAGATACCTGAGATAAAACATGCTTAAAAAGGTCAACACAAAGGTTGAGTGAAATCCATAGGTTTAATTAATTCGTTTGAACACAATAATCGTAGTGTGAGTTAAATTGTTTCACACTCATCGTTGAAAACAAAGCAAGATTTATTTCACTAAGTTCATGACACCAAAGCGTAAACATCGCACCAATAAAAATTGGTAATCATTGTTTCATCGTCACCTAATAGGTAAACTTGCCAATTTACCTTAATGATTCAATATAGTGCGCTCGATTTCCCTAACCGGGTCAATAGGAGCGGGAGTGTTAATTCAATAGGCCTATTCACAATATTCGCGCCACTGCAAGTGACTAATGGTTCATGATGTAGGGACTTGAACATGGCAAATACTTAGTGACAATAAAACATTCGGATATAGCATGTAGTTCAAAGCATTTGTGTTCGATTTAAAATGTAGCATGTATCTCCCCAAGAGTTTGTAAAGCAGTTAAAAGAGTAAAAGTGGGGCTATGAACTCACTGTTGTAATGATTACGATGACAAAAGTGGATACATCGAAATATAGCGTGAATCTCGAAAATGACCTATTATGAATGATATGATACGTAATGAGTTATGATGCAATGTTATGCATGCATTTAGTATGTTATTTATACCATTTGCGAGTTTTGAAAATAATACTTATCGTCGAAAAATACTCTTTTGACGTCTTGACCATTCTTAAATTACTTTACAAGTATTTACGTCAAAATGTCATCCTACAATAGTTTCTTAATGATTTATTGTGAAATTTTAACTTTTCGTCGTAAAATAATGTCGTCGGAAATTTCATGAAAGTGACAAAAATGACCTCGAAAAGCTAGTTGTAAAATGGTGTACGTCGAACGTTAGGAAACGAACTCAACGGTTTTGGAAAGCTTGTATCAAAATCTAGAAGTTTTAGTACATGAGTTTCGTCATATAGGTCTCGAACATAAAGATAATAGGGGTTAAATATGGTGATTTTGTCTAAAATGTGGTTTAAAAATGAGTTTCGGCAAAGTTTAAGCAACCGTAAATAATTTATTACAACTCCGCTATACAAACGGTTGATCGTTTTGGAAAGTATGCTTGGTGATCTAAATTTTATTAGAAGACATCTCGTTACAAAAAGTTCTACGTCATCGTTAAAAACAGCCTTCAACATGGTCGTTTTGTTTACCGTAACACTTGTCTCGTAAAAATAATATAGTTTTTCTTAAATAATAAAGTTACGGCAATTTATGAAAACGTGTAGATTTTAGTCGTTACAAATCCGTTTTCTACGTATTATACGTCCTTAGCTTCGTATCAAAGTATACTAATATATTTTTGATAAGTCGAAATAATTTATAAAGCTTAAGACTCGTTTTTGACTCGTACAAAACTAAAATAGGTTGCTGAAATTTTCAGGACGTATATATTTCGTCGTCAAACTTGAAAAATTCATAACTTCTTCGTTATAACTCCGTTTTAATCCGTTCAAGCGGCCACGGATTCGTTTTAAAGTATATTTTCTAATTATCTAGGCCAAAAACTCATGTCTACTGTCGGATTTTCCAGAAATGCAAAACAAGATCAGACCACTTTTAATACTTGTCGAAAATAGTTTTTCTCGTACTAAACCTATTCCAATCCCTTCAAAACAACTCCGAAGCTATTCTAATCCTACCATACACCTTCTTAGGGTGTCATGGGTTCCTAAACATCATCAAGACCAATATATAACAAGGGATAAATTATAGGATGACTTTTATATATTAAACTCTAAAAACAATGTAAAAATGGTATAAATAACAATAAGTCTTGCATGCTTGCTAAGAAAATGAAGAAATACATATGAAATGATAAGGAAAGATGAAAAATGTAAATGATATGCTTACAAGCTACTATGATGAGGTGATTTGAACAAGGATTAACCTAAACACCCTAGGTTTTTATTTCAAAACCTTAATAAGAGTGTAATCTAGATTGTTAAACACTTGAGCTTGAAAGATTTTTGTGATCCCTTCTTACACCCTTATGATGGCCGGTTTTGGAAGAACAAAGAAAGAAAGAAAACACAACTAACACTTGAATTATTTGAGATTGAATGAATGAGTGAAGTCTTTGAGTACATATCTATACAATCAAAATTTTTTCTACCAAATCATTAAATGCTACCCCCCTTGGTCGGCCAAGGGGGGAGGTATTAGTAAAATATATATATATATATATTTTTTTCTTTTACTTGTATGTAATTGTTAAAATGTAAGTACAATGTATAAGTAAAGGTAACTTTGTAAAATTGTAGATACATTAGTGTATTTAAGGTAGTTTTAGGTAAAAGTAATTTTTAATAGATCAAAGTAGAGTATAATGAGATCATAAAAATTGTAAAAATACATTCCTTGTAAAATTTGAGTGATATAATAATTATCGTGTAGTTTTTAAGAAAAACGTCGTAATAATATAAATTTAAAGATTTATATACAAAATAAATTTAAAACACTAGGTAAACTAAAAATATTGTTTTTATAAACTAAATGTAAGTATAAAAATATATCGGGATCATTTTTAGAAGTAACGAATTAAATGTTCAAAACAATAACTCACGCGATAACGTTTATTTAATATAAAATTTACGCGGTTAAGGTGAAATGCAAAGTCATGAATGAACTAACATGATGCAAATGATGCTAATGAAATGTAGACTAAACTTAGTCCATATGAAATGTTCGTGATGATATGATCACGAATTCTCCGCTAAACCATTAAGGTTACGCGAATTTGGAACACGCAAACCTAGTTTACGATAAATGTTGAGATAGTGAAACGTGGATTGTTTTGAGAAATGACCTGAAAGTTCGGGTTGTCACATTCGCCCATCCAAAAAGGAATTCAGTCCCTGAATTCAGTTCGTGTTGGTCTATCGAATCTTTGAGTTCGTGATGAATAACGAGGAGAGAAAACATGGAGAAGTGTCGTTACGGTTATCGATGATTGAGAGCGTATAAAACATAGTATTGGATGAATCTCCCATGAGTAACACTTTGAATTGGAACATGTGAAAATTTTGCTTGCACTAAGATTTATAAATAACCGCTCCCAACATAACATGATCCCTCCAGAATTAGACATAGTTAGCTAGGCTATGTATAATTAAGGAACGATAATGTGACATTCGGTTTAGTTGTTATAACTCTCAATGTTTACATAGATTTAAACCGTGTCGTTAAAATGGTCGTTAAAGTAAAAGGGAGTAAAATTCTCGTAAGTAATAACAAATCGGAAAGAAAATAAAGTACGATAGATGAGAATATTTACAACGAGTAGTTTAACAAAATAGTACATCTTAAGTCATAAGATCCGAATACGATGGAAGACATAAACTTAGTACAACATAGTACATAAAGGAAAAATAAGACTGTTAGTTTCCGAACTTCTTCAGTCTTCCGCGTCGTTGATACCTTGACGAGCTTCTCCTCCTCCTAACATGTATGCATTCCCATGAGCACCTTCAACTTGTTGACCTTGGTTTTGAGGACATTGATTCCTATAGTGTCCTTGTTCCCCACATCCGAAGCACGTGACTATGGCTTTACCTTTACAATCCACAGCTAGATGTCCCGGTTTTGACATTTGTGGCACTTGGCGTGGCAAGGACCAGTGGTGAAAATTACATCGATTACATAGTGGGTGTGTTCCAGCATAACCTCTACCTTCTCTAGGTGCAGCAACATAAACTATAGCAGCTTCTTGCCTTCTATTATGTTGTTGATGATGGTTAGTGTTGCGGTTTTGGTTGTTGTTGTTATAACCTCCTTGGTCGTTCTCCCATTTTCTTTTGTTGTTGTTGATTTGGTTATCGTCGTTGTTGTTATTGTGGTTTCGGTTGGTGTTGGTGATATTTCCTCTCTTTACTACTTGTGCCATAAGCTTCTGAGTCACTCTAATAGATTCCTCAATCGTTTGTGGATCAAAAGAAGTCACATCACCTTGAATAATCTCGGAAGTCCTTCAATGAAAGCCTCAGGTAGCTTCTCATTATCCGAAACCATAGATGGGCATAACACGGCCAATTCTTGAAACCTTCGAATGTAAGTATCAATGTCATACCCAATAGTTACCAACTCATAGAATTCGGTCTCCAACTTCTTCACCTCCGACGCGGACAAAACTTCTTTGTTACCAAACCTTTGAATTGCTCCCAAGTGAGCTTGAAAGCATTTTCCATTCCCATCGGTGAGCATAAGAGTTCCACCACGACAACGCTCCATCAAGTAGTGTACTCGTAGCAAACTTGACCTTGCTATCATCCCGCAATTACATAGCAAAACACGGACTCAATTTCTCAAACCATCGAACCATGGCGGTGGCTCCTTGGTACCTCTAAACTCGTGGGATCTCCACTTTTGAAATTCTTATCTGACGACTTTTAACTCGGGACCCTCCCGCATTTCCTGCAGAAGAAGAAGAAGCCTAGCGGCTTGACTTCCTCTCAATTCTAGCGGCTTCGGAAGAGTCAGCTGCCTCAAAGCAGCAGCAGCCCACCGCTTCCTTTCAATCCTTAGAGCATCGGCTATGCTATCCTTACTAACTTTTGAATAGCCGCTTGAGTCATTTCAGTGTGGCTTTCTTGATGCCATATCTTCTTCAAAACAAGAGGAAATGTGAGACGTAGCAAAATCCCATGTTAAAAATATGCGCTCTAAAGAGATGTGATAAGAAATGATAAGTTTGAGGTTATCTTTAAAATGATCGACGGTTTCCTAAGAAATGGGTTATGAGATGTTGTAAGTGCTTCAAATGTATGGTGGTTTAGTGGCTTAATGTGTGAATAACGTGTAACTCAACATGTTAGTGGTGAAACAATGGAGTGAGAGTGACTTCGCCCTATTTAAAGGTTTACCTCGGCATTCGACGTTATCGATGATGAATCAGCTGATATAAAAATTGCGATAGGGAATGACAAAGTATTCACCACATTAGAGTATGAAGAAAGGATAATGGGATGGGTATTTAAGGGCATCCATGTGACAATCGATATGAACTGAAAGTAAATAACTCGAAAAATGTACGTATAAACCGCATGTAAAGTGAACATGCACTTATGATGAAATGATGAGATGCTATGATGATGTAGTTATAGTCTAGGGTCAATGATGCAACCTAGTTCTCTATAACCGAAGCTATGATGATGTAGTTATAGTCTAGGGTCAAACGACACTTTAGGTCGTTCAATATAACCGTGATTGTGATGCTATGACAGTCAATCCCCAGGAATTCTATTCCGTTGCAAAACAGGTAATTTGGGGGTGTGACAGCTGCCAATTCATCAAAGATGTTTCAAGGGACCAAAAGTGACAAGTTTTAATAATACAAGGACCAAACTTGACATTTTCAAATTTCCAAGGGCCATTTTTGCCAATTTTCAAACTTGAAGGACCAATTTTGTAATTTCTCAAAACTTTTGACATTTTTCACCAAAGGGCTAATTTTGACAAGTTATGATTTTAAAAGGACCTTTGGTGATTTTTCTTTTGAAATTATGGCTCGTGGACTATTTCGACAACTTTTGAAACTTGGGGACTGAAGCGCCAATTATGCAAACTTAGCTCATTTTCATCGATTTTGAACATTTTGCATCCGAAACATATAAAATGCAATTTTGGAATATTTTCAAGATTTTGATGCATTCGAGCATTTTAAACGTTTTGCAGTTCAGATTTAACCAAAAATGATGAGTATTTACATACTCATCAACATAAAACCTTGATTCTTAATCTATGTAATTCGAATAACATATGATATGTAATATGAATATGAAACTTATTTTGAGTCTTTCATTTAGTCGACATATATGTATTGTAATAAAGGGATTAAATGAGCTTATGAATTATGTGATTACGTATATGATAATGGAATCGATAACAAATGATTTATGAGTGTGTTTTGATTAAAATATGGGGCGTACAAAATGGATTTGATGAAGGAATGGTTCGACCTAAAAATGATATCAAATAAGGAGTCATGTAATCTTGTAATAATCGAGCTAAAATGGTTTAGAACGGATACGATAACCATAACCTAAAACTAGGGTTTGTAATTACATGATTTAATAAAGTTAAGGGGTTATTTTGTAAATTATGAAACTTGATGGATTAACTTGTTAATATAGTAACTTAATGGATTTAATGAGTAAAATGAGTAAACTTACTATATTTACACTTTTAACCCTATACTTTGTATTATTGACATTTAAACCCTAAACTTTTGTAACTTGTCATAAATGATCCTTAAATCATAATAACACTCATTTTCATTATTTAACTTTAGATAAGTAACTAAACTTACTAATTATGGAAAGTTACTAAATATGGAAACCTGCTAATTATAGAAAGTTACTAAATATGGAAACACCGCTAATTATGGAAAGTTACTAAATATGGAAACACGCTAATTATGGAAAGTTACTAAAAGCGAAACACGTCTAAAATAGAAAGTTTCCTAAAATAGAAAGTACTTAAAATGGAAAGATTACTAAAATGGGAAACTTGCTAAAATGGAAAGCCGTCTTAAACAAGTGTTTGATTCTTATAGAACGTTATCTAATTCATATAGGTTCGAGGCGACGCGATTGATCTCCTTTCTTGACTTTACTTTCATTGTTGATTGCTTCGAATAAGGTACAGATATTCTGACCTTTCTCATAAGGTTTCTCATGATCTCTTTGCATCTTTGATCTCTTGCCAATTTGATATTGAACCTTTGCTCTGCTATTGAACTATTGATATTGAACCTTTGCTATTGACCCCTTTTGCTATTGAACCTTTGATATTGATCCTTTGCTATTTGGACCTTTGATAATTGAACCATTGATATTGGATTATTGATTTGATTTGTGAACTGCTAATATTGGACCTTTGATATTGATTGACCTCTATACTGTACACTTTGACACGCCGATTGATACCGAGCCATTAACTAGGCATGGGGTTCCATGTCCGTGTCATTGATGCACCAATGGCATGACTCGGTGTGGATGAGTGATGTTCCACACCGTCCCCATATTTGTATTGATTAATGCGCGCTTCAGATATATGTATTGGATTGACCACTATTTGTTTTGCAGGGGGCGTATGGATGCATCCTAGATTTGTTTTGATTTGTATTTGATATGATATGATATATTTGGTGATGCGGTGCGTGTGTGCATTACACCCCCTCACATTTTGGGAGCTGATCACTCCATTGGCTACTTGAGGTCTCCTCTCCTATTGGTTTGGTATTCCGAGGTCACCCCTCCGAATACAATGGTTACTACAGGCTACTATGGATATATGATTTGATTTGATTTGTTTTGTTGGCTCGTGGTGGAAAACTGCCCTTCCTTTCTTTTGTTTCATTTACCTACTCTATATTGCTTCATATCTTTTTATCGTATTTATCTAGCCTTGGTTCCATTATTGCTTTTGTATTGTTATATCGCTCTTTGGGCTTTTAAGCTCACCGCGTTTCTTTTCCTCATGCGAGTTATTAAGCTAGAGTCTGGGGCTTTTCTTGGGATTGAGAGTAGGATGCTTTTGTGGATTTGCCTTAGTCATCTTAGACTTTGATTACTATTGTTATCTGTTTTGGAGATTAGACATTTTATCGTTTCTATTCTGTTGAACCTTTGGGAACTTTTGTACTGTTCAAGTCGTGTTGACTTGTTACCCTTTTGATTATTATTATAAGACTTCTGCTTGCATGGTTTATATGTATTGTTCTGATTTGGCACCATAAATGTGATACTTCTACCCTTATCGGGTTGGGGTGTTACACCACTAGACAACCACCTCCAAAATATAATCCTACTTTTGCAAGAAACAAAGCTCCATCTTTTTCAAAACATAATCCATCTAGGAGACCTAATAACGTTTATCCAAGAAGTAACCATCAAATGGGATGGAACCCAAATATGCAAAATGGTTTTCCCTTTCAAAACTTTGCTCCATGGAATGAATACTCATCTTATCCATACATGTCTAACATGAATGGAATGTTTAACACTAATGTACCCATGAACAAATGGGGACCAAACTTTTGAGTTTATTATTGTCTTAGGTATGTTTAAAGGTCGACCTAGACCCGGATGAATGGGTCAAGGATAGCGGGTGCACGAGGCACATGACCGGCAATAGAGATCTATTCTCCACATACGAATCCTTCAATGGAGGTAATGTGGTGTTTGGAAATAGCAAAAGTAGAATCATCGGTAAAGGTACGATTTCTAACAAGTCTCTAACCATTAACGATGTGTGTCACGTAGAAAACCTAAACTTTAACCTCTTATATATAGGTCAAATATGTGATGAAAAGTGCAATGTACTTTTTACCGTAACCGGTAGTAAGATATTAAAAAACGGCATAACCATAGGAAAAGGAATTAGGAAACATGGAGTCTATGTTATTAAAATCGGTAATGAACCTAAAGACAAACTATGTCTTACCTCTATGGATGATACTTCGACCTTATGGCATCGAAGATTGGGTCACGCCAACATGCGACTTCTTCAATCGCTATCATCCAAAGATCTAGTAAGAGATCTACCTAAGTTAAAATATGAACATCACTTTTGTGATGCTTGTAATGTAGGAAAACAAGCTCATTCTAGTCATAAAGCTAAAAACATGGTGTCTATAACTAGGTGTCTAGAATTACTACATATGGATTTATTTGGTCCATCCGCTATCCAAAGTTATGGAGGCAACTACTACACTTTGGTCATAGTGGATGATTACTCTAGGTTTACATGGACAAAATTTTTAAAGAACAAAACGGAAACCTTTAATTATTTTGAAATAGTAAGCAAAAAGATCCAAAGACAACTAGGAAGTCCTATATTGTCTATTAGGACGGATCATGGTAGGGAATTTGATAATGAAGTGCAATTTGGAGCCTTTTGTGACGCTAATGGTATTACTCACAATTCTCGGCTCCACGCACTCCACAATCGAATGGGGTAGTAGAAAGAAAGAATAGAACCCTACAAGAAATGAGTCGAACCATGCTTAATGAACAATCCATACCTCAAGTTTTGGTGTAATGCCGTTGATACTTCAACGTACATACTCAATCGAATCTTAATTAGACCAATCTTAGGTAAAACTCCATATGAGTTACTCCGAGGCAACATGCCTACGTTAAATCACTTTAGAGTCTTTGGAAGCAAATGTTTTATTCTTAACACTAAAGATTACCTTACAAAATTTGATCCTAAATCAACCGAAGGTATCTTTCTAGGTTACTCTCCAAATAGCAAAGCTTACGTCATATTAAACAAAGAAACAATGAAGGTAGAAGAGTCATTAAATATAAAATTTGATGAAAGTCCACCCAAACCCTCTCCACCTCTTGTCGATGGCGAGATTATAGAAAGTGAAGCTATAGTAATAAAGAAAAGATAAATGAAGAAGAAGAACCTTTAAATGATGAAGTCATAAACATTAAAGAGTCCAAAGATCACCCGTAGATAAAGTCATAGGAAAGCTAAACGAAGGAACATTAAGGTCTCAAGTTCAAAACCAAAGTAGCTTGTTTTGCTTCGTTTCAACCATAGAACCTAAGAATACACAAGAAGCCATAAAAGATGAGAGTTGGGTAATGGCTATGCAAGAAGAATTAAATCAATTTGTGTCTAATGATGTTTGGACACTTGTCCCTCCACCTAGTAATCAAACCATAATAGGAACCAAATGGGTTTATAAAAACAAATTAGATGCAAACGGAGTAGTGTCTAGGAACAAGGCTAGACTCGTTGCCCAAGGGTATAACCAACAAGAAGGAATAGACTTTGATGAGACCTATGCCCCCGTGGCTAGATTAGAGTCTATAAGAATACTTCTTGCGAATGCTTGTGCTAATGATCTAAAGCTTTATCAAATAGATGTCAAAAGCGCTTTTCTAAATGGTTTCATTAATGAAGAAGTATATGTAGCTCAACCTCCGGGCTTCATCTATTTTGAAAAACCCAAACATGTGTATAAATTAAAGAAAGCCCTTTATGGTCTTAAACAAGCTCCAAAAGCTTGGTATGATAGACTCAAGTCATTTTAATTAAACACAACTATACCATGGGGTTAGTTGACAACACACTTTTACTAAGAAAGAGAGTCACATATAATCATAGTGCAAATATATGTAGATGATATTATATTCGGATCCACTTGTCAAGACATGTGTGATGATTTCTCTAAAATAATGCATGGCGAGTTCGAAATGAGTATGATGGGAGAACTTAGTTTCTTTCTTGGTCTACAAATTAAACAAGTTGAAGATGGTATCTTCTTTAATCAATCTAAATACATAAAGGAGATGTTAAAGAAATTCGGTCTAGAAGAGTCGAAACCAATTAGGACACCAATGTCATCCGACACCAAACTCACAAAAGATGAAGACGGCAAATCCGTCGATAATACTAAATATCATGGCATGAAAGGTAGTCTTCTCTACCTCACGGCAAGTAGGCCGGATATCATGTTTAGTGTTTGCTTATGTGCTAGGTTTCAAGAAGACCCTAAAACATCACACCTAGAAGCCGTAAAAAGGATATTTAGATACATTAAGGGTACAACACAATTAGGATTATGGTATCCTAAGGGCATGGGAGTATAAACAATTGTATATGCAGATTCTGACCATGCAGGTGATTACTTTGATAGAAAAAGTACAAGTGGGGTATGTACTTTCATGGGATGTTGTTTAACATATTGGTTTTCTAAGAAACAAACGGCACTAGCAATATCAACAACGAAGCTAAGTACGTCTCGCCGCAGAAGCATGCCAACAAGCACTATGGATGAAACAAGCGTTAGTCGACTACGACATTCATCTAAGCGACATAGCCATCCTATGTGACAACAAAGGTGCCATCGACTTAAGCAAGAATCCGGTATTGCATTCTCGCACAAAGCATATAGAGATTCATCATCACTTCTTAAGAGACAATGTTCAAAAGGGGAACATCTCTATTGAGAAGGTAGCATCCGAAGACAACATAGCCGACGTCCTCACCAAACCGTTGAAGCGGGAACAATTCAACCTACTTCGTCTTGGTCTTGGTCTAATGGAACAAACGTCGTAACTTATTTGAATCTACAAGGTATGTAAACACTAGCCTTCTTCTTTCTAAGTCTATGATCTCTATTTCACGCACAACTCACAAACAATACGGGAATTTTCAAAACCCAAGATAAGTTTTCCACTTATAGCTTTCTTATTTTTTTTTTCAAGTTGCAAACACATACCAACATACACATTTTCAAAGAAAACCTCTTTTCAAAATGTTTTCTAAAAGGATGATACATTCCCGTATCAATTTCACAAAAGCGATTTCTCACGTCTAGGACAAACCGCTTTTTCATTATTAATACAAAGTAAAAATCCGTTTTCATTGCAACTCATGCCTTATGAATGCTAAAAGAGATACATAACTAATATGTATTTTCGGGTACATTCATTTAAGCAACAATGAATTAGGAGCATTGATAAACACTAAATTACGTACTCAAGTACTAAATATGTGTTTTCGGGTTATCTCAATAGGATGCTTTTCTACTTCTAGTTTATTTTCTTTTTCTTCTTAGGGGTCGAGATAACCGCAACTCCAAATAGTTTGCATATAGGCACACACTAGGCAAAAATGTTTCCAAAAAAAGGAGAATTTTGTGTTGCTCGATTCACGGACCACGGATCCCTCAAGGAAGGATCCGTGGGATCCGTGAGACGGAGTCGCTTTTACCTTCTATTTTTCTCACTTTGGATGAAAAATCCACATTTGTTTTATTTTTGGGAGTATGCTTTTTAATGCTTGTGTTCTCATGATCACATGCCTTAAATTCATATCTAATCATTAGATTTTAATCCACATTTTGGGTCAAGCATTCATTACAATGCTTTGTTTTTCTATATATACAACTCCCAAAATGCTTACATAATCCATCTCATCCTCACAAACAAAATACACCATGTCATCCACAAACCCTTTAGATGAATCACCTAGTACTAACAATCATCTCCACGAAACCCAAACCTTTGTACTTCTACCTTCCAAAATACCAAAATCAAACTCTAGGATATCCGCACGGATTAACATCCGATCTTGTTGCTTAGGAAAACCATCATCATATGGCTCATCACCATCAACTAACTCACCACAAGATGTTTCCATTATAACACCTCCTTCATCACCAACGAGTACACCAAATCATTCACCACCTAAAATCACTCTTTTGGAACTCCTTACGACTCCAACAAGATCTCAAAAAAACCAAAACAAAAAGAATTAGCCATTTTGACACCTCCAACTTCTCCAAACACAATATTCAATGATCTTGAAACATCACCACCTTTAGCTCCCATTAAACTACAAGAAAATCTAGGTTCTTTTCCACCACCACTTCCAATCATTCTGGACTTTGATCCGTATTTTTCTATTTTTCCACCACAGCTTCCGCAACTCACAAATCAAAACAAACCAGAAGATTTCCGTACTCATTACCCACATCACCTACATTGTGAACATATCCAATCCACTAGGGAAATTGCAATAGAAGTTTTGGAAGAAATGCGATTCATACTCAACCTCATCCTTGATCGCATCAATACCATTACTCATCCAAACCTCCATCCATAACCTTATGCAAGCATGGAAGGAATCTTTACTACTATTTTCTTTTTTTAGTACTTTTTCTTTTGAAGTCATTTTCAAGAACAAGTCTTGTTCTTATTTTTACATGCTTGTAGGTGGCATAAATACCACTACAATTTGTTGTTTTATTACAAGGCCTTGTTTACATACCTTGGCTCCCAATCTTGATTCTCGGCAATCACAAGATTATTTAAGCATGTTACTAACCTTTCTCTTTGTAGGATTTTTTAATTTTTCTTCACTTGACGCCCTAAACTAGGGGAGCTACCGTCGAGGGAGTTAGCGATCGTGGACTACTTTTTCCACACTTTTATTTCTTCCAAGGGTTAACTTTTGTTTCGACAAAAGGGAGAAGAAGTAAAACTTAGGGGCTTTCAAAACTTACATCTATTCTTAAGTTTTACTCATCATAATATTATGTTTTGTCATCAACAAAAGGGAGATTGTTAATACAAATAAACCGTAAAAACGTTTATTAATATTTTTCGATCTCTTTGTGTTTTGTTGATAACAAATATAATGTTATCTTAAGTATAATTTTAAGGATACATGTTATTTTTGTAAATCATTTACATATAGCCATTTAAATACAAAAATGTAGTAATTAAGCATTTGTTCTAATATTTTATTAAGATGGGTAAAAACCACAACCCATGGACCATAACCCATGGATCATAACCCATACCCAAGTTGGCTAGATACAATGTATACTTAGATACATTGAATCTAAAGAAAACCCATGGACCAACCCATAACCCATGACCCATAACCAAAAACCCATGGGCAAGAGGGCGTCCCACGGATCCCTAGGATTACACTAGACGGATCCCAAGTGGGAGGGATCCGTGGGATCGAGGAGCGATGGAAGATTTTGCCTATAAATAGAGAGCCATTTCTTCATTCTAACTCACCCTCTTCTTACTAAATCTTTAAACACTCTCATTCTCTTCTAACATATAGATCACTTGATCTAGAGAGTTGTTCTTCTTTATTTCTATTGTGATCCACGATATAGGTCCTCTCTAAGGCGAGATCACGAGCATTCTACTGAGTAATCCAAGCAAGGGGTCCTTGATTGATTTGTCACTCCATAAGATTTACGTAGCGAAGATCTTGTATTTGATATTTCACATATTTGTTGTGTAATAGTCTTGTTGGTTTGGTCCACCGTGTTATGGACTCGGTATCTAGCTTTGTACCGGAAAAAGGTGTAAGCAACGTTGTGAAGGCTTCTCCGCCAAGTGAAGGAGTTTGTTGACATAGTGCTTGAACTCTCGAGTAGGTGACTCGGGGAGTGGAGTAGGTCAAGGAAGGTGTGCTTGTAGCTGAACCACTATACATCGGTTGTGTCATTTCTATCCCTTTAATTTACTTTATTTACTTGCTTTATCAATAGATCTATACTTTCTCTACATCCATAAGATTTCACATATTAACGAATCTAAAGTTTTTGAAACTGATAACGCTACATGCGTCGTTCGGGTTCAAAGGAACTTCCTTTTCGTCGAGCAAGTTTTTCAACACCCTAGGCAGTGAACCTAATCGTTGTAGTGTAGTATTAGGGTAAGCCATGGGAATTGATATCGTTCTCTAGGGGAATAGGATTGCTAGTGAGAGGTTACTACGCTAAGGTTGGGGTTGAGGAAGATAATTTTTATCTTTTATATTTTTAGGAAATGGAAAGGTACGAATCTCGGGTTTGGATTTGGGGGTTGGTATTTCTACCGATTACTCTACTATCTAATTATCTAATTAACTAAGGTGAGGGTAGTCTATGTCTAACTATTGTGTGCTCGCATGATGGTTTAAAGATGTGTTTACTTAGGTTTTATTACTCCTTAATTATCTCCTATTGATGGTTGAATTGTCACGTCCTTATTCTTAATTGCGTTGTGTGTCTAAGGTCGTAGGGTATGCGTTTATCCCTAACTCTTTGAAACTACCAAAGGGTCTCGTCTACAAAATCTCTAGGATTTATTAACTCTAACTCTAAGGTACTCTTTGGATGGTTTAGCCTACAACTACTCTAGGTGTTATAGTGTAAGATTCACAAAGATTAATCAAGTATTAAATACACAATGAATGACCTATCGCATTATTAGATCATTAACAATTAAGATAAGAGATAACCAATCAATATTCAATAGTTAAGTTTCATATTCCCTAAGCAAACACACAAGTAAATTAGCCGGACATGGAGAACATGCAAGCATACACACAAATAATTGAAGACATAATTGAATTAATGAAGTAAAACACTTATCTTGATGTAAGATATGGTTTGGAACCCTAAAATACTGTACAAGACAGCCTTGGTTCGGATTCTATATATAAGATTACATTCGCGACGGCATCACCTTTTAATTTGTGACGCCGTCAGTCGCGTCGATATTAGAGTTTCGTCTTGGCCACGTTAATCTTGCGACGGCGTCACCTTATGCTTGTGATGCCGTCCTCTTGACCTCGGCGCCGTCTGGATCAAATCTAGGCCGTCGAGTTGTGACGACCTACTCTTTTAAAGCCGACACGTCACTTGAAAATAAGCAATTTAGCTCTTTGTATCGTCACAACATGTGCTCGACGGCGTCGCAGAATAACACTGACGCCGTCCCCTTGTGTTTCAAAGACTTGAGTGTCTCGATTCTTGAATTTGGCCATTTTCTTGTATATCCGTGCCTTTTCGTCCAAATAAGTGCCATTCCAACAATTTGCCTTCAAGAGACCTAAAAGTGAAAAGGAGCGACATTAAGTAATAACGGATACAAAAGTGATCAAATAAGGGCTTAAACGACCCTCAAAAGGTACATTTAAAACCTTATCAAATATCCCTACACTTGGTATTTGCTTGTCCTCAACCAAATGTGCTTTTAGCCAATTAAGTTATAAGTTGGGGTCATGAAGCATTGGTTTAAAATAATCCACAACACATATAAGCCCATAAAAGTCATAACAAGCACGGAAATTATATACTAGCACCTCACATGGGGTGTTTGGATACTCACATCTCTGGTGTATATGAAATATAACAAGTTGGAAATGGATGATAAACACTCATTAACCGGTCCTAGTACATAGATTTCCATAGGCTTGAGACTAGATCAAACCTCCATCGCTTTGGCGTAAGCACCTAGGAAAGACTATTCAAGAGGACTTTTAAAGGGTTGTAATGTTAGGCTTACGGTAGGGAAACAAAGGGTTTGGTGGGATAGGCTATTTAGTGGTGGCAAGTCAAAAATCTTTTTGTTACAAGCATGCGAAGAATGGCGTTGCTAAGCCAAGACTCGACACTCTAGACTCTAGATAATTGAAATAAACAAACATAAATTAAAGATAGATGTAGAATGGTAGCCGGTTTTTTTTTTTTTTTTTTTTTTTTTTTTTACACTTTTACTCTACCATCCTCTATAGTAACATTAAAATGATAGGATTTATAGGCACATCCCTACACTTGAGTTTTATTACTCTAACACTAATTTGACCCGAATTGAAAAGATCAAAACACTTGGAGTACATTATTACGTAAATAAAGGGAATTTGAATTTAACGTTCCCTTCCGTCATTTCATAAACTTTAACTTTTCCCATGAGTCCCAATCGTCCCAAAGCGTGTACAAAGGATATGACTCGACTTAGCAACTTATGCAAGCAACTAGATAATTGAACTAAGGGTTTTAGGGTGATAACAATAATGCACTAAAAGTGAGTGCATACAATGTAGGCTAAGGCGATTTGGGTGTACATTTGGGGTGGGGTGTAAACAATGCTCTTCATTGATATTCGGAAAACCGAAACATCACAAGAACCGCGAAAAGGATAGGCTCTGAGGGGTTAACTAGTGGTATCATGTACTAAAGATGAGTACAACGCAAAGGTGTGGGGGAATTACTCAACCGATGTGGAAGAAGTAATTATATTACGGGTATAAAACAAGGGTTATCCTAATGCCTCTTATCATTTAGTTATTCCTAACTATACAAGTGTAGTCTTACTAGCGATCTCGGGATGCATCACAAAACAAGTTCTAGAATCTAATATACTACCGGTTCACACTCTAAGCATTAAAGATGAATGCTTTAATTCCTACTAATCTAAGGGTGATCCTCACATTTTGGGTGGAATTTAAGTGGTAAAGGGTTTTGTGCTAGTCATATAACTTCCTATCCATGAGGCGCTTTTGTTAAGACTAATGGCTCACTCCTATATGTCATGAAATTTTTTAAATTTGGTGCCAAAATTACCCTAACGAAATTTTCTCATGGTTTATTACACAAATAAAATTGGACAAAGCAAATAATCAAGGATAAGCATAGTTTCAAAGTTCCGTTTATTTTCCTCCTACACTTAAAGCGAACATTGTCCCCAATGTTCCCGAAAATATCAAAGTTATGATAGTGGAAGGTAATAAAGATGAAAGAAACTAGTACTCCCCGATTAGCTCGGTAGGATCCGTGTAAAGTGGTGGTTATATTTTCTTCAAGAAGAACGTTTGCGTGAAAAGCTCCTTCTCATCTTATGTATCTCCTTCTTGATAAATTAAACACCTGCACGCTTGAAGAAAACAAACGAAACCTTCGCGTAAAATCGGCGGTAATAATATATATAAGACTCTACTAAACTAGGATATAATGCTTGTGGAATGGATGTTTTGAAATTTACGGAAAATTAAGACCTGGAAAATTCCAAAAATTATAAGTAGCTCGAAAACGAGAAAAAGTAATCAGTTATTTTTGCTCCTTCCTGAAGCCGTCAGGTTGCGATCCTGACAAAAACTGGTCTGCGATTTTATGGAAAAGATTCTGGAAAATTTACATCTTTAGAATCTGGAAAAAAACTTCCTGCAAAACATTCATTATGACTCGATACAAGCATTTGACTCGAACAAACACACATCTATATCTTTTAATCAATTTAAATTCTCATGTTTACGTTTTCTTTGAAAACGTGTGTAATCCTCCCTACACTTATCCTTTATATAAAATACCTTTATATGTAATTAAGACGAGGTTAAAAACAAAATAAAGCATTTTTACAAATTTAAACATGAGAATAAGCAATCAATAAAAAATATATGACACAAACACGCAAACAATTAAGCATGGGTTGCCTCCCACGAAGCGATTTTCTTTATTTATGAGTCTTGTAGCTAGACTCGTAGTCGTGCTCCTACGTGACTTCATTGCCGTCCTTCTTTTCTTCCACTAAGCCTTCATCATAAGGTTGTAGACGTTGTATGCTCACCGTGAATTCTCTTCCAACATCGTCTATTATGATAACGGTTTTATTTTTTAGATTAGTTTCTTTCACCGTATAAGTTCCAAACCATCTTGGCTTATTCCTTCCCCATAATGCTTTTATTCTTGATTTATATAAAAGCACCTTTTCTCCATTCAAAAAATCCTTAGGGTTCTTTTGAGTTTGTGGTATTGTGGTATAGTTATTTCCTAACTTTTTATTACATTTCCACAATGTCGTATTAACCCTTTAACCATGAATTCTCATTGCCCCTTTTCCCATTCAGCCATTTTCTTCTTAACGGCATTATTGGACACCTGCGAATTCTTAACTTTTACCTTATCCATAATCTTCAAAGGATATCTCGGAACAATAGGTATCCTAACTTGTCCTTTTCCACTTTTGAGTATCATAATCCCTTCACCGCATTTGATGGTTGCCTTAACGGTGGTCAGGAAAGGTGTTTCCAGGATTAATGGCAGGTTTTTATCTTCCTCAATGTCTACAATTGCGAAGTCCACCGGATAGACAATATTGGCAACCTCAATTAAGACATCCTCCGCTATTCCTATGGGATAAACATATGAATGATTTGCTAAGGAAAGTCTAAGATTGGTCTTGGTCGGTTCCTCCATAGTCAATTTATTATGGTAGACAGTGACATTATGTTTACATCGGATCCTGGTCGGCCAAGGCATTTAGGTTCTCTAAGTCACCTATGCTACACGGAATTACAAAGTTCCCAGAGATCTCTTGCTTCTTAGTTCTTGGCTTTCTCGAGAATCGACTCGTACATAGGTCCAATAGGCATGGTGTCATACTCTTCCTCTCTATTTCACCAAGAGGGCTTTCCTAAGAACATCATTGCACTAAAGTTTTCACTTGGTTAACGATTGTTTTCTTATTGATCTCATGCTTAAGGTAATGCTTGATGAATTTGGGTTCATCATCAGTCCGAGCCTCATTCTTATCCTTACTATCCTTGCTGTTCTCAGGCTCCTTCTTCTCAACTTCTCCATCCTCATCGGAAGCAATGGAAATGGCGTTAACAGACAAAGTGGGGGTGGCGTGCTCATCGTTCCTCACTAGCACCTTCTCGGGAATCTTCGTCTTAGTGTACTCTTTCACTAAGTCCATCATCTCCGCTATTTTTTCCTGTATTTCATCCCTTTGTCCATTGAAGGCTTTTAAGAGGGTGTCGAGCTTGGTTGTCATCTCGCTTTGTCATTGCTTGAAATCGGCTTCAAGTTGTGTCAATCGAGCTTCTTGAGATGACATGAATTTGGACACCACTCCCTCAAGACTAGTGGAAGTTCCGGTGTTTGGAGGGTTGTTGTAGGATTTTCCTAAGTTATTAGGCTCGAGCTTAGGAGTCTCGTAAGAGCTCATTAGGAATTTGACTTGATCTTCAAGTTCGAGCATCCTACGATTGGAAGGTTGTGAGTCAACGGGAGGCAAAGAGCGCCTTATCGGTTTTGGACAACTCACGGGGTCATTCCAACATTCGTTTTCATAGAGGCAAGGTCCTCTATTATACCCCACGATTCTTCCACGGTGAGTTTACTAAGTTTTCCACCGGCCGCTTGGTCAATGGATCGCTTAGTGGGGAAATTGACATGATCGTAGAAGATTTGGACTTGAAGCCAAAGATCAATGCCGTGATGAGGGACTCTATGGAGTAAGTCCTTGAAACGAGTCCATGCTTCGTAGAGAGATTCACCTTGACATTGTTGGAACATAAAGATTTCATTCCTAAGCTTAGTCGTACTCCCTGGTGGGAAAAATTGAGCAAGGAAACGAGAGGTGAGATCATCCCAACTTGAGATGGAGCCGGAGGGAAGTCGCTCAAGCCAATTACTAGCTTGGTCCCGTAGAGAGAATTAGAAGAGACGCAGACGTGTGGTCTCCCGAGTAGTAGCATCGAGGTCGACGGAATCGACAATTTTAAGGAAATCCTTAAGATCTCGATTAGGATCTTGAATGAAGTCCATGGAATGCACATCCGTTTTGCACCAACGGATGGTGTCGGATCAACGGGCCGTAGTTTGGGCTTGATCGGAAGCTCAATGGTGTTCCTATAGCCTAGGTGGTTTGGTCTCGAGTATTCACCAAAAGTACGGCCTCTTGGCGGGTCATTTGGTGGTAGGTTGATGAATGGTGGTGGGTTATCACCTTCCATGATGAAAAGTGATGGGGTTTTACGAACAAAGGTCACGAAGAAGGGGGATAGACTACGAGGAAGCTAAAAAATTAGAAAAATTTTACTTGATAGGAATCAAGCAAAGAAACCTAAACGAGGTGGACTCCTAACTAGCTATTCTATTCCCGGCGTGCGCCAAAAACTTGATAACGCTACACGCGTCGTTCGGGGTCAAAGGAACTTCCTTTTCGTCGAGCAAGTTTTTCAACACCCTAGGCGGTGAACCTAATCGTTGTAGTGTAGTATTAGGGTAAGCCACGGAATTGATATCGTTCTCTGGGGAATAGGAATGCTAGTGAGAGGTTACTACGCTAAGGTTGGGGTTGAGGAAGATTATTTTTTTATCTTTTTATATTTTTTAGGAAATGAAAAGGTACGAATCTCGGGGTTTGCATTTAGGGGGGTTGGTATTTATACCGATTACTCTACTATCTAATTATCTAATTAACTAAGGTGAGGGTAGTCTATGTCTAACTATTGAGTGCTCGTATGATGGTTTAAAGATGTGTTTACTTAGGTTTTATTACTCCTTAATTATCTCCTATTGATGGTTGAATTGTCACGTCCTTATTCTTAATTGCGTTGTGTGTCTAAGGTCGTAGGGTATGCGTTTATCCCTAACTCTTTGAAACTACCAAAGGGTCTCGTGTACAAAATCTCTAGGATTTATAAACTCTAACTCTAAGGTACTCTTTGGATGGTTTAGCCTACAACTACTCTAGGTGTTATAGTCTAAGGTTTACAAAGATTAATCAAGCATTAAATACACAACGAATGACCTATCGCATTATTAGATCATTAACAATTAAGATAAGAGACAACCAATCAATATTCAATAGTTAAGTTTCATATTTCCTAAGCAAACACACAAGTAAATTAGCCGGACATGGAGAACATGCAAGCATACACACAAATAATTGAAGACATAATTGAATTAATGAAGTAAAACACTTATCTTGATGTAAGATAGGGTTTGGAACCCTAAAATACTGTACAAGATAGCCTTGGTTCGGTTTAGGTTTTTACTCCAAAAGACTACACACTGAAAACTAAAAATTCGGATTCTATATATAAGATAACATTCGCGACGGCTTCACCTTTTAATTTGTGGCGCGATGGGTCGCCGTTATTAGAGTTTCGTCTTGGCCACGTTAATCTTGCAACGGCGTCACCTTATGCTTGTGACGTCGTCCTCTTGACCTCGACACCGTCGGATCAAATCTAGGCCGTCGAGTTGCGACGACCTACTCTTTTAAAGCGACACCGTCACTTGAAAATAAGCAATTTAGCTCTTGTATCGTCACAACTTGTGCTCGACGGTCGCAGATAACACGATGTCGTCCCTTGTGTTTTTGACTTGAGTGTCTCGATTCTTGACTTTGGCCATTTTCTTCGTATATCCGCCTTTTCGTCCAAATAAGTGCCATTCCAGCAATTTGCCTTCAAGAGACCTAAAAGTGAAAAGGAGCGATATTAAGTAATAACGGATACAAAGTGATCAAATAAGGGCTTAAACGACCCTCAAAAGGTACATTTAAAACCTTATCATAAACTAACTTAAAATCGGCAAAACGATTCAACCCCCCCTTCTAGTTTTCCACAGAGTCCACAAGCACGAGTCATGACTTCTCGGCTTTTAATCAATCAATAGTCCAAACTATACTAAAGTCCATGTTACGGCGTTGTCGGGGTCAACTATTTACTAAAAAGTCAAAGTAATACCGACGTTGCTAAAAGTTGACAATTTATATATATCAAGTCCAAATAAAGTCATAATAGCGCATTTCAATCCCAAATAACCTCCAATCAATCTCGCCAACCAATCAACCAACCAAATATACCCAAAACCAAATGTTATGACCCTAATGGTCATGACACGGTCACGGCTAAGACCACGTGAACCAAACAAGCTCTAGAAGCTTTTCGGCTCCACGCGTCTCATCCAAACACCAACAACATCAACCCACAAGCTACCACGACAACTCAACCCGGACCTTTGGTCCTTGAGGGTTACGTATGCCACCCAAACACACCCATACGTGGGTTTGGTGGCTTGTACGCCCCATATGCACAACCAAACACTTCCCAAATCACTTCCACAACATCCAAATACAATCAATCAACCTCTAATCATCAACCAAACATCAAACCCATCATCTATTCTAACCAAAAACATAAAACTAAACCTAAAATGCAAAGACCCAACAATATGATACACCACATGATTCCAAAACACTAGATACATGTTTATTTAAGTGTTAATTAGATTTAATCCCATGTTTCACCCAAAAGCCCTAAAAGTCGCCACCCATACGAGACCCATATGGCTCGTACGTGGTTGTACCATGGCCAAAAATGGCGTATTCAAGTCCCTTTTAACTTTTACAAACACGAGCTACAAAACCCACTTGAAACCCTAAGAATCCGAATCTTAATTTGAAGATTTGAAGGTGTTATGGAGGTCTAGATGGCGCGTGTTATATATGGTTGGAAAGAGGAGAAAGAGAGATTCAAGATGGTGGTGGAGGTGGGTGGTCACACACGGCGGTGTGGCCGGAACAGTGGCGGCGGCCGGATGGGTTTAGGGTTAGGGTTTTAACTATTTTGAGGAGAGAGAGAGAATTAGAGAGAGAAAGGTGTGTGTGTGTTTTTAGTAAGAGAAAGTGAAGAGGTAAAATGAGGAGGTGATGGGGTATTTATACATGGGAAGGAGGGACCTCAAAATAAAGAAAAAGATAGGGAGGGGGCGCCAGCTAGGGGAAATAGGAGGGGCCGAAGGCGTCATTTTTCATAAACTATCCCGTTTACCCATTCCTGAGCTCATATATTGTCCCCCGAGTGTCCCACGACATTCATTCAACTTTCTAATATCGTTATTTATGTTTTTCCACAAGTTTTGACTATTTATTTGTAAATTTTGAGTTCGGTCTAAAAGTTACGTTATTTCTCGTTTAGGCTTTTCTAGTGCCGAATCGAATAGTGCCTACCAAAAGAGTTAAAACTCACACGATAACTCGTCAATAAAGAAATAAACCATAAAAACCAATAGGCGATATAAAATCAAGTCACGGTTGATAAAAATAGTGTTAAAGGCAAACTCGGTTTAGTGTAACGTAATGCGGTTACCTAAAATAGACTCCCTAAATTGAGAGTTGTCACTGACCTCCCGGCCTCGAAGAAAAACGTCCGGGTTTCACTCCGAGTTGCTTGATGTCATGAAAAGTTTAGGATACTTCCTCTGAAAACGTCCTCATGTTCCCAAGCGAACTCCGGTCCATGTCGAGTTCCAACGAACTTTAATAATCGAATACGGCTATTCTTGACCGTTTAATCTCACGATCCATGATCTCAATCGGTTCCTCAACGAAATTCAATTTCTCATCAATACGGATATCTCTTAAAGGCACAACTATGTTTTCCTCGAAAGACATTTCTTAAGATTACTAACATGAAAGACATTGTGTACATTGCTCAATTTCGAAGGTAGCTCGAGCGGTATGCTACCGGTCCGATTCTTTCGAGATTGGGAAGGGACCAATATATCGGGGATTGAGTTTTCCACGCTTTCAAAATGAATCACTCCTTTCCAAGGAGAAACCTTTAACATAACACGATCTCCAACGAAATTCTAAAGGTTTCGTCTCTATCGGCATAACTCTTTTGTCTATCACGAGCGGTTTGCAAACCGTTACGAATCTGAACTATCTTCTCAGTGGTTTCTAGGACAATTTCGGGTCCTGTAAGTTGACTCTCGCCAACTTCAGCCCAACAAACAGGAGAACGAAATTTTCAGCCATATAGTGCTTCAAATGGAGTGGCCTTAATGCTAGAATGATAACTATTGTTGTAAGAGAATCCGGCCAAAGGGAGATGTCTCTCCCAGCCTTTGCTGAAATCAATAACACAGGCTCTAAGCATGTCCTCTAAGGTCCGAATGGTTCTCTCGCTTTGACCATCGGTTTGAGGTGATAAGCGGTGCTCATATCCGTGTTTGTTCCTAACGTTGTCTCAGAAGATCTCCAAAGTGGGATGTAAAGCGGCTATCTCGATTGGAAATGATAGATACGGTACTCCATGACGCGATACTATCTCCTTAAGAATGCAGTTGAGCGAGCTTGTCGAGACTATCGGTCTCGCTAATGGCTAAGTGGCGAGACTTAGTTAAACGATCAATGATTACTCGAGATAACGTCATTGCCGCTAGCTGTTCTTGGTAATTTGGTGATAAAGTCCATGGCTATTCGCTCCCATTTCCATTCGGGAGTTCGGCTGAACTAAGAGTCACGAGGGTTTACGGTGTTCGGCCTTTACCTTAGAACAAGTCAAGCACCAAGCGACATCTTGAGCTATGTCGGCTTTCATGTTAGGCCACCGGTAGAGTTTCTTAAGGTCACGATACATCTTATCGGCCCGGGATGAATAGAGTATTTTGATTTATGCAACTCGTGCATAATCAAATCTGATTCCACCATGAAATGGTATCCGACTCATCTTTGAAGCATAAGGTTCTATCGAAACGCTTCAAAAAGCCATTTCGGTTCTACCATTCCATGAAGATTCTCATAAGGACGGTTCTCTTGATCAATCTTCTGCAGCCTGGGCGGCTAAGATTTGAGATGGTAGAGGCGAAACAATGGTCATTCCTAGGGATCGAACGAGCAATGGTGGAATTTTCTCCTTACGACTAAGTGCATCAGCCATACCATTAGCCTTACCAGGATGATAACGAATCTCACAGTCATAATTACTAAGAAATTCTAACGAGCGACGATGTCTCATATTCGGTTCCTTGATCAAGATATGCTTCAAGATCTTATGGTCCGTAAACACTACACACTTAGTTCCATCGAGATAATGTCTCCGGATCCTAGGGCAAACACTACTGACACCTAACTCAGGTCATGGGTGGTGTAGTTTTCTCATCTTCTTAAGTTTTCGGGATGCATAAGCAATCACCTTCTCCCGTTGCATCAAAACAACACCTAAGCCTTTATGCGAGCGTCGCGACACGACAAAGTCTTCGCTTCCTTTAGGCAAAGCTAGGATGGGCGCACTACACAACTTCTCCTTGAGAAGTTGGAATGCTTTTCTTCCTTTTCTCCCCATTCATACTTAACGTCCTACGTGTCGGTTTGGTTAGCGACTTAGCTATTTTGGAAAATCCTCAATGACTCTCCTATAATAGCACTCGCTAAACCTAGAAGCGGTGGATTTCGATGGGTTCTTAGGGCGCCCATTCCTTAATGGCCTCAATCTTAGCTGGGTCAACATGAACACCTCGACTATCAATTCGTGACCTAAGAATTGTATGGACGGTATCTAAAATTCACACTTAGAGAATTTGGCATCGACTCTCTCTCTCAACAATCCTAAAATGAGCCTCAAATGCTCTTCGTGCTCCTCACTACTCTTGGAGTATATCAAGATGTCGTCTATGAACACTATCACAAACTTATCCGGATATGGCTTACATACTCGGTTCATGAGATCCATGAAAACCATGTGGCGTTGGTCAAACCAAGCGACATCACTTGGAATTCATAGTGTCCATAACGAGTCCTAAGCGCCGTCTTAGGGATATCCTCCTCTCGAACTCTAAGTCGGTGATAACCGGATCGTAAGTCGATCTTAGAAAGACACTAGTTCCTTGGGTTGGTCGAATAGGTCATCTATTCTAGGTAGCGGATATCGGTTCTTCACCGTCAACTTATTCAACTCCCTTTAATCAATACACATCCGAAACGATCCATCCTTCTTCTTCACAAACAACACCGGTGCTTCCCACGGTGATGAACTTGGTTGAATGAATCCCTACTCTGACAACTCTGCCAACTGTTTAAACAGTTCCTCCAATTCTCTTGGAGCAAGTCGATAAGGTGCTCGGGCTACGGGTGCAGCACCGAGTATCAACTCTATTTGGAATTCCACTTGTCGGACAAGTGGAATCCCTGTCAGATCGTTGGGAAACACATCCGGAAATTCTCTAACGACGGGTACATCATTAAGGTGTCTTTCACTCTTCTCTTCGCTTTTCTTTTTAGAAATTCGAGCCAAGAAAAGACAACCTCCTCATCGATGTACTACGGGCCTTAATACAAGAGATGATGCTCAACGGGAAGGACTTCACGGTCGCTCCGATCTCCTTGTATGCTCAGAAGTTTTCCGCCATACGGTACACGCACGATCTTCTCATCGCAGATGATGTGTGCACCATTCTTAGACAACCAATCCATTCCGATAATGACGTCAAAACTTCCCAAGGTAACTAGCAATAGGTCTATGCTAAACGGATGGTCTAGGAAACTTAAGGTACAACCTCGAACTACGGTGTCTATCTTCTCCCTATTCCCATTAGCTAATTCCACATCGTAACTAAACCCTAGAGGTGTTTGGGAGATTCCTAGTAATGGCATAAAGTTGGTGGATACAAAACTCATATCGCACCGATATCAAACAGTATGGAAGCATAGCGATTATTGAGAAGGAGCGTGCCGTAACTATGTTAGGGTCCTCACCGACTTCCTTCCCAATAACATACACACGCTATTTATTCCATGTCTCTCTGCGATTCCTAGCACCATGGTTTCCATGGTTCTCCACAACCTCACGCTTCATGGGGTTTAAGCCATTACTTCCCACCCTCGGTTAACAAATCCTCCTACATTCTTTGGGATTTCCACTCATCCGGCTCTCGGCACTCATTCTTGTAGTGCCCCTTCTCCACATCCAAAGCAGGTGTGATTGGCCTTCAAGTCCGCTCCTTGTGCGGTTTGAGCTGCAGCAAGTGGTCGAGACCTACAGTCTTTGGCCAAGTGTCCTACCTTAGAGCACTTCCTACACACATTTGGGCATAGTCCATGGTGGTTTCGGTTGCAACGACCACACATGGGTCTACTACCTTCATAACTCTTCCTTTCTCCATTTCCTATGGTGAACACCCTGGCTGTCTCATGCCGTTTGTTGCCATTCCCTTTAACAACTTCATTCCTCTTCCTCTTATCACTCCTATCACTCTTACCCTAGTCTCCTACTTCTAATACATAAGAATCCATCAAGCGTTGAGCCACGATGGTGGCTCATGCAAGTCTTGGCTTGGCATGCGATGACATCATTTCGGTAGCTAAAGGCAATCCATCGGTATACCTCTCAATCTTAAGGTCTTGGTCTGCGAACCATATCGAGGCAAAGCAGCGATAACTCTTGGAAGCGACGATTGTAAGTCGTCATGTCGATACCATAACCTTATGGTTCCGAACTCAATCTCTAACTTCTTAACTTCATTCCTAGGACGGTAAGTTTTGATTAGGAGAGTCTTAAACTGAGTCCAAGTCATGCTATAAGCTACATCACTTCCTACTGATATGTGATAGTTGTTCCACCAGGTCAACGCTTCGTCCTTCAAGGTAAATGTTGCATACTTAACCTTACAATCCTCATCACAATTACTAACGGTAAACACAGATTCAATTTTCTCCAACCACCTAGTTAGGTAAACTACTCCCTAAGTTCCTTTGAACTCGATGGGACCACAAAATCGGAACTCTTTATGCGTCTGACCTCGAGTTCGATTCGACATGGGGTTCCATCGGAGGTTTAGAGATTTGACTCGGCTAGCGATTCGGCGACATCTTTGCGTCACAAAGGCTGGTTAATGTGAAATGGATTCACGGTGGAATACATGAAAGGATACGGAAATCAAAATGATCCTAACAACGATACTAATAAGATAACTAGGATAAACCAACATCTAGAACCATGTACTACTTAGTTTCAAGGCGGTGACAAAGCCATGAATCTAAGATTATCTAGCCACAATCACGAATACCACTAAGCGATCTCTAACATCGTCAACCTCTCTCCAAAGATGCCAACTCAACACGTCGGCGTCGCGATCACTCTTAAGATCTCGACCTCTCTGTCTAACTCACCAATCCTCTCGCCAAATCGCTTTCTCGCATCTCATTTGTATTGAACCCTTTCGGCGGGTCCCCAACCTGCACACGAGCTCGACATAACCTCATGCGAATCGTAGTCCTCGACTACGGTACCCATATCGACTCTCGGATCCTCTATACTAGCCTCGATACTCCAACCAACCGATCATCAACCTACTAAGCCTAGTACCTGTGATGCAATCCTCTCCCACATCGGACCCGTCTCACCATACTCCTCGGGCTCTGAAGCAATCTCCGATGGTATCTCGGATCCTAACGGGCTACCTATCTCAGGTGAATGTTGATTGTGCAAAAGATTGCACTACCAGGCTTCGATGAGGATCAAAGTAATGAGGGGTGTGTGTTCCAGCCAAGGCTCGACTATAACCTAAGAATAAGAAATACTAAGACACTACGTTAAGTGATTGCGCAGGGGTAGGACCCTGCGAACCACCTCCGGTGTGAGAGTAAGTATAGGTTATGGTTGTATAAGTATGTGAAAGTAAAGAGATGAGTGTGAAATGAGCATACCATAATCCATTGTCCGTATAACCTATTTATAGTGGAAGAAATACGGTTAGAGGCACTCTTGCATGAATGTCGGAGATCATGGGGCGTCCCATGATTGTGGGTAACCGCTAGGGGTTAGTGACCCGTTCTCGGACTTGACGGGAAGGCAGAGAGAGAGGAGATCGTGGGTTTGACCAGTCGGGAGGTTCCTTATCCATTGTTCCTTACGTCGGCCATACCCGAAGACTTAAGGCTTCAGTGGCGAATTCCCTTAGGTAACCTTCGTACCAGCGAATGGTTTGGCGCCTATGGATATTTCAGAATCCTAACGGGCCCGTATGGAAGGGCTTGACACGTCTCGGTGTCCTTGAGCTACTGGAGGTACATCATCAAGCCCCAGTCGAAAGTGATGCATATGGCGAGGAGGCATTGCTTTCGACTTCATGCTTCGAAAAAACACCATCCTGCTGTTAAACATACTAGTTGGAAGAAAACTGCGCAACTAACTAAACGCAATAAATGCTAACTAATCAATATTATTGCCCGCTACAAGAATCACAACTCCCCATAATACCCGGAGACCAAAAGTCTTCTCTATTTTAAAATTTAAAATTCTATACCGGATAAGAGTAAATGTGGGAACACGTGTGCGGTAGATAATAAAGGGAAAAGAGAGTATAAAAAGAGAGTAGATAAAACCCTAACTCATTTTACTCTCTTAGTCCAATTTACATGATAACCATTTCAGTAGACACCATCTTGAAAACAAAGTAAGTGATTCTCTTTTCTTGTCATTTTTGTTAAAGATAAGAACATGGATTCAAGTTTATTATAAAACAACGAGTGTACTTTATGCGCTAAAGATTTACATGATCATTTAGCCGATTATCCCATCCTACTAGAACACAAAGTGATGCTACCCAAACCTTCTCGGGTATCTTTGATGCTCCTCTGGGTTTCGTAGGGTTGTATACACATGCATTTAGTCACTCAAATCTTAGGATTCTGTTACATCCACTGATTTTAGAGTTTATGCAATACTACAAAGTTCACATCTCTAGGTTTAATCCCTTTGGTTTTGCCAAGCTGACCACATTCATAGTGATGTGCAAAGCATATGGCCAAGAACCAACATTGTTATTTTTAAGAGGATTCTTGAACTTGTACCCTGGGGGCAATTGGTTGACACTAGCAAAAAGACCTGAGGTAGATGTACCCAACCTGTTTGGGAAAGTGTACACAAACATATCGGGTTGGAAGGGTAGCTTTTTGTACGTGCAAGATACTATTGTTCCCCCTACATATTCAAAGCTGCTGAACAAGGAAAATAGGTATAATGCTAAAGCGATATAATGACCCCTGCCCTACGAGGTTCGGAGTGATCCTTGTTATCGGCGCTTGGTCAAATACCCTCACGGATGTGCAAGTATTCCACAAACCATTTTATACATGGTCGGGATTGCTCGAGTTGGGAGGGTCTCCCAAGCCTATTATCATATACCAAGGACAAAGTATGTTTATCCACTTTTATTTAAGTAGGACCAATGTAGCACTGATATTTAAAATGTCTTTGTTTCTATTTTGCAGAGATGTCATTCAGAAACTTTATGTATAAAGACTTGGATGAGGACTTAAGTATCATGCCTGCAGAGAAGGCTGAAGAGTCTTATGGTGTCGGTTCTCCTTCAACGTCTATGAATAACAACAATGTAGATATTCTCAAGCCAGAACCCATTGCATCAAGCATCGCAACTTGCGTTGGAGGTCCATCAAGCGGTGGAAAATGTTCTTTGATTCGGACGATCCTAGCGGATGAGGATGTCCATGTCCTTGGCTCAGCAGGAATAGCGACGAGGTTGAAGAGTAGGAAAGGAACAGCGCCAAAGCTATGAAATCCAACAAAGGAAGAACCCCCACCTCTGGGAGTAGAGTTGTGAAGCGAAAAGTACCGAGGCGAAAGCTTATCAAGTCTGCCTTGGTGCCGATGAATCCGTTGAGGTTCATGGTAAGTATGTTTGTCTTATGAGACATTGTTAAGTTATAAATTTAACTGTTATGCTAAACTAGTATACATTGTGTTACTCATAGGTCTTCCAGAGACGAAGGAGCTTCCAAATGCCTTAGCTTTGTCATCGGATTGTTGACCATGTGACCCCTCCACAGTGGAAGAGTATGCTAGAGAACATGTCTATTGAAAAGTTCTGTGATATACATGATAATGGGGTTGCTAGGCAGGCGGTGATGGATAATCATTTGAATGCCAAGACAGGGTTGCTTGCGAACCATGTATCAGTTTGGAGGCAAAGTGTGGACGAGATTGAGGGAGCGTTGAGAAGAACCCCATCGTCCAAGACCTTCGAGAAAAGATAGCTCGGTTGACCGTGGAACGTGGCAATCTTAAACCGGAAGAAGCCAAGGTTATTACTCTCGCAGTCGAATGCGCCTCGAGGCTAAATGTCTTGGGTTGGAAAGTGAGAAGGTTAGGCTTGGAGAGGTAGAGATAAAGTTGAGGAGGAGATCGATGGCTGAATGAGGTATAAGATCTTTGCGAGAAGATCGTGCGTGTTGTTTGAAGGTGGTGCCTTACATAGCCATGGAGCTCTACCACGGTGACGGCGGGAGCTCGATGTGGAAGGTCATCAAGTCAGCCCTATTTCATGGGCGGTGTTTGGCTCTGCGGAGGCCGCCAAAGCAGGTAAGCTGTGGACCTCTCCAACATTGAATGCTACCGTCCTACTTCAATTTGAATATGATGAGGCAGAAATGCATTTGCAACCAGAGTACTCCTTCCTTCAACGAGGCAACCAAAGATCCAATGGCACCTCAAGATCTCCCATCTAGAAACCTTAGAAGCTGAAGCCTACCACTCCAACCAAGAAGACCATGTCTCATTAAGCGTGCCTCGGTGCAACCCTCCTCCACCCCTCTCCGAAGAAACAAGAATGAAGGCTTTGTGTTAGCGTAATTTGGTTCCAAAGTGGCATGTACTTAAGACAATTTATTTTATGTGACAATGTGTGTCTTGTTTCCCAAACAATTTAAATGCTTGTGATGTATGGCCATGCGCCAAGAATAATTTGACGGAGTCTAGGCTCCTCATGCGTGTATAAGGCAAGTAGCCCATATTTTGAATGTAATAGTGTGAGGACATACCTCTACATATTTAAGCTTAAGTCATTATGTAAACTTCTCTTACGCCCTTTTGACACTTTAAATTTTACAACCTAAGGTTCAACAACCTCATTGTGTAAATTACAACACCAAGAATATAATGGCCAACTTGACCATTGAATCGAGGTCGCGACCACTATATCTCAAATCCTTTACATAGCATGGCTTTGTTTAAAATTTTTTACAAGCGCCAAAATCTACTAGGAGAGTTAATGTGAATGTTTGTTGGCTTTGAATAATAAGGCATATGTTACACCTCAAGCCATTCGACATTGAAACTCATTAACGACTTGGTTGAACAAATCTTTGTGTTTAAGAAAGCGAAGCAAGAGATTTGTGGAAATGTCTTATTTATCATTGAATTGGTAGGAGGATTACATCATTCTTGAAATGAAAATAAGACAACTACCAATAATGTGTGCTTTCCTCGAGAAGCTTTTGATTACAAGAAAAAGTTAAAGTACTTTTTAAACATAGAACTTTCGAAGGTTGCACCATTCCATGTCCTGTCGATGGGTTCTCGAGAAGAGTGGCCAATTTGTATGCTCCACTTGCCGTAGAGCCTCGGCTACCATGTAGGGTCCTTCCCAAGTTGGTCCCGTTTTCCTCGACACTGCTTTGCTTGCCTTTGTCAAAGCGCAAGTACATATTCTCCGGGCTTGAAAGTGGAAGCTCGACCCTTTGTTATAGTAGCCTTCGATCTTATGTTTGTGTATTGCTCGGATGGAGGCTATTTCTCTTCTTTCTTCTAGGAGATCAAGGTTTCCCTGATCCTATCATCATTTTGGGAGGCATCATACGTTGCCGCACGCTCCGTGTATATAATTAGTCTCGAAGGATGACCGCTTCATTCGTATGTTGGAAGTTGAAGGAGTTTCTCCGCTGCTTGACTTAGGGTGTGTCCGTGAGCCCATAAGACTTGAGGGAGCTCATCCACCCATCCATGATGAGTTCGACCTAGCCTTTTCTCGATCCCTTTGACGATTTCTCCTGTTTGTAACCTCCACTTGTCCATTACCTTATGTGATGAGACTGATGTCCAAGATTGCTTTATGTTGAGCCCTTGATGTAAGTCATAGAAGACCTTCGACAAACCGCTTTCCGTTGTCGACATGATGATGTGGGGCACTCTGAATCCGCACACAATGTGTTCCATACAAACTTCTCGATCCGCCTTCTTGTCACCGAGGCTAGGGGTTTTGCTTCCACCCACTGTGAAGTAGTCGATCACTACTAGCAAGAACTTGACTCCTCCGGAGCTATAGGCATAGGCCTACAATATCGATGCCCCATCGAGAAGGGCCACGCGGATGTCACACTTGTCATATCTTGCTTTGGCATTTTGGAACGCTTTGAGTGTCTCGACAAGCTTCACACTTGAGGATGATTTCGGCAAGGCCCTCAGGCATCGAAGGCCAATAGTAGCCCAACTTCATTATCTTCTAGACAACCGAGCGAGGTCCTGCATGGAGACCGCAAGATCCTTCATGGACTTCGGCTATGATGCTCAAGCTTGCTTGGGGCCCACGATCAGAACCATGGTGAAAAAATGACCTCCTATAGGGTTTCCCTATTAATGGCATCATGGACTTAACCTCGAATCTTTCTTTGCAAGCTTGGGATCTTCGTGAGAAGACCACTTATCAAATATTCCCTTATGGAGTCATCCATGTCTCTCTTCATGAATCACATCGAAACCTCTCGAGAACGATGGATCTTTCTGTGAAGGACTTCCACGAGAACCTCCTTAGTGAGATGAGCGAAAGCCATGGAAGCTAGCTTGCTTAGCGCCTCGTCTTTTTGTTCTCGTTCCTACAAACATGTTGGATGGTGTAGGAGTTGAAGTTTTCACATCTCTTTGTCTTTTCCAAGTACCGCTTGATGACGGGTTGCCTTGATTCAGAGGAACTCGCCACTGGTTTGCCACCAATTGGGAAATCACGAAGACAAGGGAGAGCTTTGACCTCCATATCTTTGGCTAGTCGGAGTCCCGCTAGCGCCAGACTCGTCATTGTTTGTGGCTTGAACTCAAACCAAGAGCATATGTATGCTCCTTCCTTCGGGGATCGACTAGCATTAGGCCTCGCCCGAGCTATCGGGAATCGATGCTCCATCTGTAAAGCTTCCATTCAACCTGCACTTGAGAAAGATTAGCTTTGGGCTTTTCCTCTTCTTCATCAGTCCGAAGGTGTTTCGCCAAGAAGTTTGCAAGAATTTGCCTTTGATAGAGCTACGCCCTTAAACTCGATTTCATGTTCTCCGAGTTCAATAGTTTCATTTAGCCACCCTCCTGCACTTTTCGTGTTTAGACAAGATCCGCTCAAGTGGCTTATCGGTTAAGACCTGTGAATTAAAGCGGGCTCGAAATAGCGCTGAGCCTCCTTGCCGCGTAAATTAAAGTAGCACTAACTTCCAAGGTTAGTAGTTGACCTCCCTCCTTGTAGGGACCTCGCTAACAAAGTAAATTGGGATCTCGCTGCTTTCTCTCGCCATAAGGATCGTGACTAATACTTTCACGAGGATGCTACATAAACAACACTTCGCCTTTGATTGGGTAAGTGTTGGAAGTATTTCAATGAACTCTTCATCTTCCGAAGGCTACTTGTCATCCGGCTCCATTGAAAGTTATCTTGTCCGCGCATCCTTTGAGTGTCTTGAAGCGGTAGGACCCGACTCCTTTCGACAAAAATCAACTTAAGGCCGCCAACTTCCCATTCTGTGCTCGTGACATCTTTTAGACACTTAGGGGCTTGGAGATCGGAGATGGCTTGACCCTAGAGGATTAGCTCGTATCCCCGCTTAGTGATCAAATGTCCTAAGAATTGCCCTTCCCGACAATCTAAGGAGCATTTTTAGGGTTCACCATGTTGATTGCCTTGAGTCGATCGAATGTTTCGCATACATCAAGGAGTAGGTCCTCCTTAGTCTTGCTCTTAATAACCATGTCATCAACGATGCTTCGAGATTCTTGCCTATCCGCTTGTCAAGGCTTTATCTACGAGACGCCGTAAGTAGCCCTAGCGCCTTCAAACCGGGCATCTTTCAGAATAAAGAGACACCTTTACTTGTGTAGAAGGTCGCTCTTTCCTCGTCCTCCTTGGCCATCCGGATCCGATGGTACCCTTTGTAGGCATCTAAGAAGTTATTTAACCGGAAACCGCCAAGGATTCTACCTTCCACGATTTGTGTAGGGTAGCAATCCTGGGCATGCTTTGTTGATGTCTGAAATCCACGCACATGCGCCACCCTCCGCTTCTTTACCAAAGGTTGGTCCACCAAGTTTGGTATTTAACCTCCCTCGTGATGCCCGCCAGGTAAGTTCATCAACTTCTTTGCAAGTCGCAGCTGCTTTCTCTCGGGCAAGGCTTCTCCTTTCGTTTTATGGGCTCAATGTGCTTGTACTCATTGAGCTTATGCTCCGCTCCAAGGGTTGCCCATCTATCAAGAATGTTCTTGGAACACCGTCATGTCGTAATATTTCCGTGCAAAAACATCAAGGTTAGTACGCAGTCAGCCTCATGAGCTTCGCTTTGAAATTCACGGAGTTGCTTCCCTACTACCACCGCCTGCCTGTGATAGCTAGGGTTTACGACAACTCTCCTCCATGCATCCGTCACAACTAAGAATTGCCATCTGAGGCTCCTCATTCTCCTCTCGATCTTTTTGACACCATATACACCCTTATCCGCTTTATAACTAGAATGAATAGCCCTACCCAGGGGGTTTGGAACTTAACAAATGCATGTATAGTAGAAACAACAATTCCCATTTTTGTATAGTCGTTCCCTATTAATAAATTATAAGGAGAATCGACCTTTACGATGACGAAAATGAGTGTCTCCGCGGGATAAGGGGCCTTCGCCTATGGTGACTTCCAACGGATTCTCCCATAGGCCATGAGTGTTCACCAGAGAACCCTACTAGCGGTGCCTTCGAGTCGACCCTTCCGAGCGATAGACGACTTAAGCTTTAGGAAACAATGCTCGAGATGATTTCGCAGAGCTTCCGCAATCCATATACGCCGGTTCACTCGCTGGATATGCGTACCTTGATGATCACGGATCGGTCAAGGTGTTCGCCTAATATGTGGGAAAGGTTATTTCCCTACACTTCCTAGCTCTTCTTCCGCTTCCTTCCTTTTCAAGGTAGTGTCGCGTTTGTGTACCATTAGTATTGGAGCTCATGCGTAGTTTCCTTCTTGTTCCCTCTATTCTCCTAGCCGAGTGTCGAGAATTTTTCCTTTCCTTCTTTATGCCTCGTGACTGTGTGTGCTAACCGTCCGGATCGCATCGCTTCTTCGACCGCTTTAATTCCCTCATAGTTGTTGTCATGTCCATGATCTTCATGGAAATGGCAAGATTTGACATGTCTCGGCTTTGCCTCGTGTTATCATCCGAGGTGGAGGATCAAGGATTTTGCGGCCTTCCGTCGCCGTGATTTCTCGGGAGATTTAACCAAGTTTGCCGTAAATCCATGGTTCGAGCCTTGTTGTGGGTGAAGCGATCTCTGCTCTTCTTCTTGTTTTGGATCCTTCTCAGAGGACCTCTAGATAATTTGTCGATGCTTCCTTGGCTCTATCGGAGCCCCGCTTGTCGCTACCTCCTTAGACTCAATCCTGTGTAGGCCTTCTCAATCAAGGCCTTGTAGGTGTGGGAAGATCGTGGACGTGAATTCCACCAAGCTCGAGTTCGGGAGGCCATGTACAAAACCGGAGATCCTCGATCTTCGTGTAGACCCATAACTGCAAAGTTTCATCAAGTATCCGTAACGAAGGCCCTCGTGCTTTCATTGTCCTTTGTTTGATGTGTGTACTAAGTGAGTTTTGTGTGCTTCTTCATTGCTAAAGTGTAACCGAACTTAGCCTTAAGATCATCTAGACTCACAACGCTCCTGCCTTCGTCTGCTCCACTATATTCTTGCCGAGTCTCCGAGCGTGTAAGTGAACATATGGCATGCTACCGCATGACCCACTTTTGCATTTTGATAGCGCCTTCAAATAAGTGGAGAAAGTTATCGGATCACCTTTTCCATCGTAGGTGCCTATATGAGTAGGCATCTTCACGCCGCCGTAAAGGGTAGTCCTCGATCCATTTCACGGCGGTGTGTAAGCTCCGAGACTTCGCACCATAAGGGTTGTATGGAGGTAGATAAACAGTGTAGGGTTATACGGGTTAGGAAATGGTCGAATAGGTAGGGTATGCAGTGGAAGTTTGGCACGAAGGGTATATTCCCATCGATTGTGTAGAATCGTCCGTAGGGCATCCGCCGGTAATTCGGCTGGGATTGAACCATTTGAGGATAAGTGTTGTAGGTTTGAGTAGGTAAGTAGGGATTCATTCCCCGAGGGGTAATTGGTTCATGTGGAGTAGGAGATGGATCTCGATACTCGAAACATAAGAGGGTGGCATCGAGCCCCGCCTTCTCTTCCAAAATGTGTCGCTAGAAGAGGAGGCATGTTTACCCTCCATTTCCTATCGGGTTGCTTCCTCCGCTGGAGTTCTCGCTCCTTCTTTCACCATGCATTATGTCCTTCTACCCGGATTTCCTCCGAGTCCTTCTTCAAGACCCACGGTCCTTCCATTTGACCTTCTAACGGGGGGAACCATTTCAGGGCCGAGCCCCGCCCATAGGTCGAGGCCTGCCCTCTACTTCAATCTCCTCGCCATACTCTTCACTGGAGTATTCCAACTCCCTCCGCATTGCAGTTACTTAACTTGTCTCTTGTGAGCCCTTAGCGAAGAATCTAAGGCCTCAAAGTTCGCTTTCACGGGCTGGACCGATGTCCTAATAGGGTTAACGGATGTTGAGGCGTGATGCACGGAGTAGTTTCCAAACCAGACATGCGGTGAAGGTCGAGGTTGTTATGGGGCGAGGTTATCGGTGTTAGTTGTGGTGAGTGGGACCAGAGTAGAAACCTCGGTGGAGGTGAATCTCTCTTCCTAGTTCTATGCCTGAAAAGTAGCGACTTGGTTAAGGTATTAGGACCGGGTGATTACGGACTAATAGTTGTGGTCCCACTGATGGCGCCACCGATTGTGCAAAAGATTGCACTACCGTGCTCATGAGGATCAGCAATGAGGGTGTGTGTTCACCAAGGCTCGCCTGAACCTCGAGAATAAGAAATACTAAGACACTACGTTAGTGATTGCGCAGGTAGACCTGCGAACCACCTCCCATGGAGAGTAAGTATAGGTTATGGTTGTATAAGTATGTGAAAGCAAAGTGATGAGTGTGAAATGAGCATACCATAATCCATTGTCCGTATAACCTATTTATAGTGGAAGAAATACTTAGAGGCACTCTTGCATGAATGCTCTGAGATCATGGGGCGCCCCATGATTGTGGGTAACCGCTAGGGGTTAGTGACCCACGCTCGTACTTGATGTGGAAGCCAAGAGAGAGGGAGATCGTTATTTGACCAAGTCGAGGTTCCTTATCCATTGTTCCTTCACGACATACCTCAAGGGCTTAAGGCTCGAGTGGCGAATTCTTAGGTAACCTTCGCATCAACGAATGGTTTGACGCCTATGGATATTTCTGAATCCTAACTTGGGCCTTCAGATGGAAGGGCTTCACATCGCCCCTGAGGAGTGTCCTTCGAGCTACCTTGAGGGTACATCATCAAATGCGGAGGTGAATCAAAATCAAAAGGTTGTCTAGAGAATTAGGCTGTGCAAAGGAGAGCCCTGGTCATGGAGAATGTGCAGACTCGCAATGGAGGAGTACCCTTCGGGATATCCTCATCATCCTCCTCCCGAGGATCCTCATCCTCATCTACATACTCGCCCTCCTCGACCATGCCCTCCCCTCGCCTCATCTTCGTAGGAGAGTCCATGAGTCGAGTCTCTATGGTAAACTCGAGGTGGTACAAGAGGGATCTAGGTCTTCTAAGACATGGTGATGCCGGTGGTGATGATGTAAGAGAGTGGGGCTGCTATGGATAGGTGATGATGGTGGTCTCAAGGACACGCGTGTAGTGCTATAAGCAAGTCTAGGAGTCCGGGCTCTGCAAGACCGATGTAAAGTGAGTCGCCTAGATGAGCTAGGCGATCCGATGATGATGAACTAGGGTGATGGTAATCTCATAGGGATCACCTCGCGCAACTGGCCATGAGAGTCAATGCCGGGAACTAGCAACAACAAGGACCTCCTCGTATACATCAAAAGCTAGTGAAGGCATAGTCTCGTGACAATGGCATATGGTAGCTATAAGTGTTTGAAAACATCTAGTTTTAATAAGCGCATCAACTCAACCAAAACATGTATCACATAATGAAAGTTTCAAAAGTAGAGGTACCAGACACTCAAAATATGCCTTCAAATAAAACACGTAAGTTCAGTTCTATCACATAATCCCATATCAAATCAATCGAGCTCAAAATCTCAAAATCATAACATATCGATAACTCAATTCTAACCGTTTTATCTCGATAATCGCATCACATTTACCCAAAATCAATAATCATATCCCAAAACGATTATCTCATATGTCAAATCATAGTTCATACTATAATCAAATAAGAAGCTTTGCTTGGCAACCAAGCGCATCTACGAGGATCAATTTTCTTGAAAAGTGGTTATAGTTTAGTGGTTTATAAAATAACTAGTTCTCTATAACCTTGAGCTCGATACCAATCAGATCACCCCAAATCTCGCAGACAAAGGAAGACTTAATCAAGTTTTCGTATGCTACGATTGGATTGGTACCTCACACAAGTATAGCAAACAAGATAGTCATTTTCATTCAAAACCAATCCCAAATTTAAATATTCAAAACATTACTCCAAAAGTATAAATATTAGGCCCAAAACATGATTTAATAAAATAAGTCCCCATAATTTATTAGAGTCAAATATGATCCTTGAGCCATGCCTCCTGCCAAGCTTCCACCAACACGATTCCAAACATCATTTAAATACCCGAAAACATGTTAAAAGGTCACTTACTGTGAGTTCATAGGTTTAAATTCAATAAAATCGAGTGGACTTGTAGGAGTTGATTTGCTATGCAAGACTAAAGATAGATAAACATCATTTACAAACCGATCCTAACCGGATAACAATCCATATCCCGCATCCGTGGGATCACTCTGCCCAATGACTCTAGTCCAAAGACTGTCGTGGCAAAATCTAGAACAATTCCCAACCCCGAGTAGGTCGAGGTAGAAGTCTATTCTGGCTAGGCAATGTATATAGCAATTAGATTGCTACCCTAGTCTAAGTCAACCACTATCGCACATCTATCTAAACAACCAAGCACATAAGCAAATCCAAATAGTTTTAAAGGTCCAAAACATTAGCATGATTCTCACCCCAATTTAGTTAAAAGCGAGATAAAAATGGGGATATGAAACTCACCTCAAGCAAGCAACGCACAAATAAACACTAGCGTAAGATAATGTAATCACGGCTCAAAGAACCATCGACTCGGACAACCTATTTATGTAAACCAATTTTAATATGTATTTCAAAATCAACGTTATTCACCCCAATGTATTCCATTTCGTTATTTCCAAAATGTCTTGTTTCACCATTTCGCCCTAGTGTTTGGTATCCTCATGCGGGTGTATCGACTCAATATGATGCCATGAATGCACACAACAACCAATATGTAACTCAATGCGACACAATGAGACATTTAAGCGATAAGCTCCATAGTCCAATAAGTTTTAATAAACAAGAGACCTTATCGAATTCGCCAACTCGATTAACTCAATTATTTATTCGTAGCTTATCGTCCCATAAATCGGTCGCATCCTAAGGAGTCATAAGGATAATTCACCCATTAATAAGGTTACCCAACGTACTCTAGTGGGCTCTTATTAGATTCACAACCTAATAAGTCCGCTACCCACGTGGATCAACACTATTAATGTTAGGTTATCCGTAACCCATGCACACAACGTAAGTAAATAAATACTTGAAACTAGTATTAAATGCCCATAATTGGCATATTTCGATAAACGTACTCAAAACATTAATTCCTTTATTTATTATAAAATATTTCCATTTTTAGTCGTTAGTTTCATTTGAAATAGTAAATAACAAGATAAGTCTAGTTATCGATATTTTGGTATAAAGCCCTTTTATTATTTATATTTCATTGTCTATTAGCATTTTCATATATATATATATATATATATATATATATATATATATATATATATATATATATATATATATATATATATATATATATATATTTCAATAATTTTCAATATTAGTTTTATATCGCTATTCGCTTCGAGTCCACAAGCACGAGTCATGACTTCTCGCTTTTAATCTATCAATAGTCCAAACTATACTAAAGTCCATGTTACGGCGTTGTCGGGGTCAACTATTGACTAAAAGTCAAAGTGATGATGTACCTCCGAGTACCTCAAGGACACCTCCGAGACGTGTCGAAACCCTTCTATTCAAGGTCCAAGTTAGGATTTCAGAATATCCATAAGCGCCAAACCATTAGTTATCACGAAGGTTACCTTAGGAATTCGCCATTCGAAGACCTGAGCTCTTGAGGTACCGATTGAAGAAGCATTGATAGGACAACCTCCCCGACTTGGTCAAACCCACGATCTCCTCTCTCTCTGGCTTCCCCACAAGTCTCGAGAACGGGTCACTAAACCCTAGCGGTTACCCACAATCATGGACGCCCATGATCTCCGACATTCATGCGTGTTTCAACCTATTTCATCCACTATAAATAGGTTGGACGGCAATGGATTATGGTATGCTCATTTTACAATCATCTCTTTACTTACACACACTTATACAACCATAACTCATACTTACTCTCATGTCGAGGTGGTTCAGAGGGTCATACCCCACGTAATCACTTAACGTAGTGTTTCATATTTCTTATTCTCGTGAAAGGCAAGTCTTGGCTGGAACATACACCCCTCATACCTTTGATCATCATCGAAGCCTCGGTAGTGCAATCTATTGCACAATCAAGTGGCGCCATCCGTGGGACCACTACTATTAGTCCCGTAATCACCCACCCTAAACCCTAACCGACTACACTACATTTCCGGATGGAACTGTGAAAGAAGATACACCTCCACCTGTGTTTCTCTACCCTAGTCCCTCTCAACACAACTAACACCGATAATCTCGCCCCCATAACGGCCTCAACCTTTACCACACGATCTCGCTTGAAACTACTCCCAGACATCACGCCTCAACATCCGCTAACCCTATTCCAGACATTAGCCCCGCCGCGTTGAGGCAAACTTTGAAGCCTTGGATTCTTTACTAAGGCTCATAAAGACAAGTTCGCAACATCAAATGCGAAGAGAGTTGGAATACTCAGTGAGGAGTATGATGAAGAGATTGAAATAGGAGAGGCCTCGACTGCTAGCAGTGGGGCGCCGCCCCGGAATGGTTCTCCTTCCATCGAAGGCCAAACGGAAGGATCAGAGGATTTGAAGAAGGACCCGAGGAGATCCGGAAGAAGGAAAGAATGCAAGGTGAAAGAAGGAGCGAGAACTCCAAAGGAGGAAGCCACCCGGTAGGAACGGAAGGGTAAACCTACCCCTTCTAGTTGCCCATTTAGGAAGAGAGGGATGGGGCCCAGACTTCATATGTTTCGAGTGTCTGAGGCCCTCCTCCATACTCAAGCATGAATCGCCATCTCCGGAATGAACCCCTACCTACCGCTCAAACCTACAACACTTACCCTCCAAATGGTTCACCCCAACCGTAATTATCAAAGAAATGTATTATGGACATGTTCCTACACAATCGATGGGTGTAAACCCTTCGCATCAACCTTATACTATTTACCCTACCTTCACACGCCCATTTCCTAACCCGTATAATCCTACACATGTTTATCCACCACCATACAACCCATACTATGTCAAGCCCTCGAGCTTGCACACCTTCGTGAGTGGATCAAGACTACCCCTACTGACGGTGTAAAGATGCCTACTCATATAGGCACCTCACGATGGGAAAGGCGATCCCGATAACTTCGTCCACTTATTCAAGGCGCTTATCAAGATGCAAAAGTGGGTCATGCCCGTAGTATGCCACATGTTCACTTACACGCCCGAGACTCATGAGAATATGGGTGGAATGGACAGAGTTGAAGCATTGTAAGTCTAGACGACCTCAAGGCTAAGTTCCGATCACACTTTAGCCAATGTAAGAAGTACACCAAGACCCATCTAGCCCGCACACCATCAACCAAAGGGACAACGAAGCACAAGGGTCTTCATTACGAGGTACACCGATGAAACTTTGCAAATTTGGTTTGAATGAAGATCGAGGATCTCGTGTTTTGTACATGGCCTTGACGCGAAGCTTGGTGGAATTCCTATCCACCGATCTTCCCACTACTTACAAGGCGCCGACGGAGAAGACTTACACTTGGATTGACTCCAAAGAGGTAGCAGCAAACGGGGCTCCGATAGAGCAAAAGGAAGCTTCTGAAAAATTCTCTCGAGGGTTCTCATAGGAAGGATCCAAGAACAAGAAGAAGAACGAGACCACTTCACCCATACAACAAAGGTTCGAACCACGGAATCTTGGCGAACTTAGTCAAATCTCCTGTGAGATTTTACAATGAGAAAGCCGAAAGTCCTTCGATCCACCACCCTGATGACAAAGACAAAGCAAAGCCAGAGACATGTCCAAGTATCGCCATTTCCATGAAGACCATGGACACGACACGTAACAACCGCAGAGAACTAAAGCAGATCAAGAGGCAAAGCAAGGTCCCAATAGCTAGCACATCCGTTAAAGGGATCAAAATGGAAAGGACAGTTCTCCGACACCCAACCGTGAATGGAAGGGGAACAGAAGGAGGCTACGCCCACGAGGTCTCGATACTAATGGTGCACAGCACGATTCAACCTTGAAAAGGAAGGAAGTGACGGGAGTCGAAGCGAGGGAAATAACCTTCCTTACATCTTAGGGCAACACCTTCGATCGACCCCGTGGTCATCAAGGTACGAATCCCAAACAGGAGGTAATCGGGCATATATGGATTGTGAAGTCCCACGAGATCATTTATGAGCATTGTTTCCCAAAGCTCAAGTCATCCATACGCTCACTAAGGGTGGACTCGAAACACCATCGGTAGGGTTCTCCATGAACACTCATGGCCCCGGGAGAAGTACAGGCTGAAATCACTATATGTGAAGGCCCTTATCCCGCACGGAACACTCACCTTCATTATAGTCATGTCGACTCTCCTTATAATTTGTTAATAGGAGAACAAATGCAAAAGATGGGCATTGTTGTTTCCACCATACATGCCGCTATTAAGTTCCAAACTTCCTTCTGAGTAGAACTGCTCATTCTAATTACGGGTGGATAAGGGTTTATATGGTGTCAAAAGATCAAAGAAGAACTGAGGAGCCCGATAACAATTCTAAGTCGCACAGATGCGGAGGAGCGAGTTGTAGTTAACCCTAGCTACCCGAACAAACGGTAGTAGGAAAGCAACTCCCAAGAATTTCAAGGCGAAGCTCACGGAATTGTTATGACTAACCTTGATCTTTTGCTTAGAAATATTCGACATGACAGGGGTACCGAGAACATTTCGATAGATGGACAATTCTTCGAATCAATATAAACTCAATGAGTACAAACACATTGAGCCGATAAACTATAAAAGGAGAGCCTAGCCCCTAAAGAATGCCGCACCGCAGCAAAGGGATGAACTCACACAAGGTGCATCCTAAGGGAACTTAGTACCAAACCCGGGTAGCCAACCCAATAATGGTCAAAAGAGCGATGGAGGCGGAGTATGCGCGCTGACTTCATCGACATCAACAAAGCATGCCCAAGGATTGCTACCCATACCGTAAACCGATCGAAGGTAGAATCCTTGGCAAAGCTTCCTGCTAAAATGCTTCTTAGATTCCTACAAAGGGTATCATCGATCCGATGGCAAAGGAGGACTAAGAAAAGATGCCTTCTACACAAGCAAAGGTGTTCATCGTCACGTAAAGATGCCTTCGATTAAAGAACGCAGGGCCACTTACCAACGCCTCGTAGATAAAGCCTTCAACAAACAAATAGGTAGAAATCTCAAAGCATACGCTGACTACATGGTTATCAAAAGCAAGACGGAGGAGGACCTACTCGATGTACAGAAACCTTTGACCAACTTCAAGCGATTAACATGAAGTTGAACCTAAAAATGCTCCTTCGTGTCAAGAGGGACAATTCCTAGGGCATTTGATCACAAGGTGGGATAAAGGCTAATCCTCCAAGGTCAAGGCAATTTCGCATCTCCAAGCCCCAAGTATCTAAAAGATGTGCAGAGCTCGAATGACAAGTCGGCAATTTTAAGCCGGTTTTTGTCGGAATAATGACAGTCCCTACCATTCTTCAAAACACTGCGGATGCGGATAAGAAAACTTTCCAACGAAGTCGATGTCAAGTCGCTTTCAAAAGATGAAGGAGTTCATTAAAATCCTTCCAACACTTACAAATTTCAATCAAAGGCTAAGTGTTATTCATGTACTTAGCATCCTCAATGGAGAGTATTAGCAATTCTTATGGCGTAATGAGACAAACGATGATCCCCATTTACTTTGTCAATAGGGTCCCATGTGGGCGTAGATCAACTATCCAACATTAGAGAAGTTAATACTAGCCCTAATCTAAGCAACAAGAAGGCTCCAACGCTATTTCCGTGCCCATCCAATCACAGCCTTAACCGACAAGCCACTCAAACAGATCTTGTCGAAACCCGAAAAGTCCGGGAGGGTGGCTAAACGGGCTATTGAATTAGAGAGCATGAAATAGAGTTCAAGGACAACCTCTATTAAAGGACAAATTCGCAGACTTCTTGGCGTAAACACCTTCCGATCTCGACGAGAAAAAGAAGAGCCCAAACCAACCTCATTCAAGTACAGCCGACCGAAGCTTTATACAGATGGAGCATCCAAATTGATGGTTCCGAGCAGCCTATGCTAGTCACCGACGGAAGGAGTATACATATGCTCTTCGCTTTGAGTTTGAAGCCACAAACAATGATGCGAGTATGAAGCGCTAGCGTGCCTCCGATCGGCTAAAGATATGGAGGTCAAAGCTCGCTATTTTCGAGACCCCAATTGGTAGCAAACAAAGCGACAGTTCCTATGAAGCAAGGCAAACCCATCATCAAACAAGACTTAGAAAAAAAGGAGATGCCGAGAGCTCAACCCTACACCATTCAACATGTTCAGAGGAATCGTAACAAGAAGGCGTATGCACTAAGCAAGCTAGATTCTATGGCCTTGCTCATCTCACTAAAGAAGCACTTGTCAAGTCCTTCCCGAAGATCCATCGCTCGCAAGGAAGTGCGTATGTGGTTCACGTAAGAAGGAGAGACGGATGACTCCCATCATGGAATACTTGATAAGTGGTCTCTCCCAAGATCCCAAGCTAGCAAGGAAGGTTCGGGTTAGGTCCCCGCAGCACGGGCCAATATGGGAAACCCTATATAGAAGGTCATTTTATCACCTTGGTTAAGATGTGGGGCCCAAGTAGGCTACGAGCATTATCTCCAAGTCCACGAAGGATCCCGCGGCTCCATGCAGACCCCGCCATTGTCTCAAGATAATGAAATTGGGCTATTATTGGCCTTCATGCATGTGGATGCGTAAATCATTATCAAATGTGAAGCTTGCCGATACACTCAAACGCTCCAAAGATGCCAAGCAGACATGACAAGTGTGACATCCGCATGGCCCTTCTCTCTGGGGCATCGATATCGAGACCTATGCCTATAGCTCCCGGAGGAGTCAAATTCTTGCCGGTAGCAATCGATTACTTTACTGCTGGGTGGAAGCTAAACCCTTAGCCTCCGTAATGTGGGAGATGATCGAGAATTTTGTATGGGAGCACATGTGTGTAGATTCGAGTGCCCCATATAATCATATCCGACAACGAGAAGCGCTTACCAAAGGAGTCTTTACGACTTCACAAAGGCTCAACATAAAGCGCTTGGACATCCGCTCACCATCCACAAGGTAACGGATGGTGGAGATTACAAATAGAGACATCGCCAAAGGATCGAGAAAAGGTCGGGACGAACTCATCATGGATGGGTGGATGAGCTCTCAAGTGTTATGGGCTCATGTGACGACCCTAAGTCAAGCAATGGTGAAACCCCTTTAGTCTAACATACGGAATGTAAGCGGTCATCCCTTCGCAGCCTAAGTGACACACGAGCGCAAGGCAACGATGATGCCTCCAAATGACGAAAGGATCAGGAAAACCTTGATCCGCTAGAAGAAACACGAAATAGCCTCCATCCGAGAAGCAATACACAAACATAAGATCAAGGCTACTATAACAAAAGGGTCGACCTTCCAATTTCAAGCTCGAGAATATGTGCTACGCCAACAAAGGTAAGCAAAGCAGAGTACTGTGGAAAGCCGACCAACTGGGAAGGACCTACATGGTAGCCGAGGCCTACTAAGAACGGAGCCTACAAACCGCCACTCTTTCCTGAGAACCCATTGACAGACATGGAATGGTACGAACCTTCGAAAGTTCTATGTTTAAAAGTACTTTTACTTTTTTCTTGTAATTAGAAGCTTCTCAAGGAAAGCAAACATTATTGGTAGTTGTCTTAGTTTTCATTTCAAGAATGATGTAATCCTCCTACCAATTCAATGATAAATAAGACATTTCCACAAATCTCTTGCCTCATTTCTTAAACACAAAGATTTGTTCAGCCAAGTCGTTAATGAGTTTCAATGTCGAATAAAATGGCTCAAGGTGCAATACATGCCTTATCATTTAAGCCAACTTTAACATTCACATTAACTCTCCTAGTAGTTTTTGGCGCTTGTAAAATATATACAAAGTCATACTACTTACAGATTTGAGACAGAGTGGGTCGCACCTCCGTCAATGATCAAATTTGGTCATTATATTCTTGGTGTTGCAATTTACACACAATGAGGTTGTTTAACCTTAGGTTGTAAAACTTAAGCGCGGAAAAATGGCGCATTTAGAAGTTAACAAAACAAACACAACTAATAACTATGTGTAGAGGTATTGCCCTACACCATACCATTCAAAATGAGGGCTAGTGCCCTTGTACCGCATCGAGGAGCCTAAGCCCCGCTAAATTGTTTTTGGCCCATGGCCATACATCACAAGCATTTAAATTGTTTAGAGAACAAGACAAGCATTGTCAAATAAGATAAATTGTCTTAAAGGGTACATGCCACCGAACCAAATTATCACGACATGGCACCTTCATTCCCGCTTAGAGATGGAGTGGGGATGGTTGAATTGAGACAGCTTGGTAGACATAGTCTTCTTGGTGGGAGTGGTAGGCTTCATTTCGAGGTTTCTTGGAAAGGAGGTCTTCGAGGGTGCCATAGGATCTTTGGTAGCCTCAAGAAGGAAGGAGTATCATGTTGCGAACGCATTTCCGCCTCATCATACTCACCTCGGTGGGACGGTAGCATTCAATCTTGAAAGGTCCACGGCTTACCTGCTTTGGCAAAGATCCTCCAACGCCAAGCACCGCCCATGAAATATGGCTGATTTGATGACCTTCCACATCCGAGCTCCCAATTCATCATCGTGATAGAGCCGCATGGCCATGTAAGGTACCACCTTGAAACGACCTTCGCACGATCCTTTTACAGATTTTATACCTCACCGCAAGCCATCGACTTCCTCCTCAACTTTACTTCTACCTCTCCGAGCCTAGCCTTATCGCCTCCGCACTAGCACACTTAGCGCCAAGCACATCATTTTGACCAATGCGAAGTGTTACCTTACCCTCCTCCACCTTGAGTCTAACAATTTCGGTTGTCAACTCTTCAATTTTTACTGAGGTCTTGAACGAGAGGATTCTTCTCCGTGTCCTTCTCAATCTCATCACACTTGGCCTCCAACTCAAAGATACCCCGATCCCTATGTTTTTCCCTTTCCAACATCACATCCATCTCCCCGCTTAGCCTTGGTCACGTACCGTGAGCAACTCCCCGTCCTCGGTATTCAAGTGATTATCCAACACCGCTGTTCGCTACACCATTGTCATGCATATCACAAACCTTCTCAATGGACATATTATCCAAAGAACCTTTCCATTGAGGGGGTAACATGATTGACAATTCGTGATGTGCCAAAGCATCGGGAGCTCCTTCGTCTCTCGAAGGCTCACACCAATACAATGTATAAAGGTTAAGTTAATTTTGACACTTATCGCTCACATGTTTCATAAGGAAAACTACTTACCATGAACCTCCACGGATTCATCCGTAACTCGAAGTCGACTTCACAAACTTTCGCCTTCAAGACTCTTTTGCTTCACGCTCTTGATCCGGAGGTGGAGAGGATTCTTCCTTTTGTTGGTAGACTTACCGTACCTTTGGTCATTGCCCTTTCAACTTTTCAATCACGCCTATCCTTGTTGAACTTATAACTGGACATCCTCATCCGCAGGATCGCCCAAGTCAAGAACATTCTCAACAAGTTGGGACGGACCTCCAACGCAGCTTGATGGGGTGCCGATGCAACGGCCCGGATTCGGAGTGTCACCTCATTTTTGTTCACAGATGTCAAGGAGAGCCAACACCATAAGACTCTTCGCCTTCTCAAAGCAGTATAAAGCTTAAATCTTCATCCAAATCTTGGTACATGAAGTTTCGAATGACAACTCTACAAAATAGAAACAAGAAGAAATAAATATCAAGCTACATTGGTCCTACTTAAATAGAAGTAGATAAACATACTTTTTCCTTGATATATGATCACGTGCTCTCGGGAGACCCTCCCAATACGGGCAATCCCACCATGTATAAGATGGCTTCAGGAACACTTGCACATCCAAAGGATATTTGGCCAAACCGATAATGTGGATCCTTCGCACCTCATATGGCAAGGGGTCATTATACTGCTTTGCATCAAACATATTTTCCTTATTCAAAGAACTCGATACTTAGGGGGAACAATAGTGTCTTGCACATAGAAAAGCTACATTTCCATCCCGTTATATTTAGATATACCCTTCCAAACAAGTTTGGAACATCCGCTCAGCCTTTTGCTAAAGTTAACCAAATGCCCCTGTGATACAAGTTCGTAAATCCTCTTAAAACCTTTAATGTTGGTTCATAGTCAGATGCTTTACACATCACTATGAATGTGGTCACTTGGCTAAACCAAAGGGGTTGAACCTAGAGATATGGACCTTGTAGTATTGCATGAACCCTAATATCAGTGGATGCAGAGGAATCCTAAGGTTAGAATGGCTAAATGCATGTGTGTATAGCCCTACGAAACCTTGGGGAGCATAAAAATACCCGACTAGATTTGGGTAACATCACTTTGTGTTCTAGTGGGACGGGTAATCACTAAATGATCATGTAAATCTTTTGCATAATGTACACTTTTGTCGCTTATGATAAACTTGGAATCCATTTAAAAAAAAAAAAAAAAAAAACAAGCTATCAAGGAGACTAAGGATTACCTCTTGTTTCGGAGTGATGGCGATGAAGTTCTAACTGCAGAAATAGACTGAGAGAGTAAATGAGTTAGGTTTCAACTACCCCATTTTTATACTCTCTTTTGCATCTCTTAAACACCGCACATGTGTCCCAAAAATAACTCTTATCCGTGTAAATTTTTAAATTTTGAAAAAGAAGACTTTGGTCCGTGGGTAAGCCGAAAATGTGATTCAGAAGGGCAATTTAAAAGAGTAATTAGCATTAAATGCACTAAGTTAGGTATTGTTATCCTCTAACTAATGCAATTGTAGGTGATGGTATTTTTTCGAAGCATGAAGTCGAAAGCAATGTCTCCTCGCCATATACATCACTTTCGACCTGGGGCTTGATGATGTACCTCCGAGTACCTCAAGGACACCTCCGAGACATGTCGAACCCCTTATATTCAAGGTCCAAGTTAGATTCAAGAATATCCATAGGCCAAACCATTCATTATCACGAAGTTTACCTTAGGGAATTCGCCATTCGAAGTTCTGAGTTCTTCTGGTATGGCCGACGAAGAAGCATTGATAGGACAACCTCCGACTCGTCAAACCCACGATCTCCCCTCTCTTGGCTTCCCATCAAGTCCGAGAACTGGTCACTAAACCTAGCGGTTACCCACAATCATGGACGCCCCATGATCTCCGACATTCATGCGTATGTTTCAACCCTATTTCATCCACTATAAATAGGTTGACGGCAATGGATTATGGTATGCTCATTTTACACTCATCTCTTTACTTACACACACTTATACAACCATAACTCATACTTACTCTCACGCCGGAGGTGTTTCGCAGGTCATACCGTAATCATTTAACGAGTGTTTCATATTTCTTATTCTCGTGTGAAAGGCAAGTCTTGGCTAGAACATACACCCTCATACCTTTGATCATCATCAAGCCCGGTAGTGCAATCTATTACATAATCACAAAGTAACACCGACGTTGCTCAAAGTTGACAATTTATATATATCAAGTCCAAATAAAGTCATAATAGCGCATTTCAATCCCAAATCAACTCCAATCAATCTCGCCAACCAATCAACCAACCAAATATACCCAAACCAAATGTTATGACCCTAATGGTGTAACCACCGTAAATTTCACCTCGATTAAATAATATTCTAATGAAAGAATACTTGTCCATTTTCACGCCAAATTTTTTAAGAAACGATATCCATTTATTTGATCACAACAACTAGCCAATGTGATGAAACTCACATCTTTAATAAACATAAACATCTTTATATGTTAAACTATAAAAGTTTTCAACTTTTATTTACCACTTTACGTTATTTCATAAATGTACGATTATTAAACATTCAAACTAAACGTTCTCTATCTATTGAAGTTTTCATGAAAGCATAATTTATTATAACTATGATTTCACATAAGTAACCCATCAACACTAAAGTACAACACTTTGAAGCTAATGTACAAGTTCTTAAAGCACGAAAACCTAATTTTATGATATTTCTCGTTACAAGCCCTAATTTACAAAACTATGATCAGATGTTAACGAAATCACAAACCCTAATTAATTTATACATAATTTTGTAAAATATAAATATACAAGTCTTTCAAGCTTATATACAAGTCTTTAATGAATAAAATTTTATACTTATATAAATCATATTATAAACCTCAATGTACCTATTTTTAAGCACAAGGTACAACCCTATAATGCACAAGCCTTTAAATTTTATTTTCTTAAAATTTACAAGTCTAAGGTACAACTCTCCAATGCTTGTGGTACATCTATCTTATGCATGTATATTAAATATGTCACTTACTTAAGCTAAACTAACCTTAACTTGTTTTTAAGTTAACTAAACTATGATTATGATATATAAGAACACAATTTATCCACATAAACATGGCCCCTAGGTTAGTCCTATATCTCAAGCTCTCATGTGTTTCTTTTAAACCATAACCTAAAATATGGACCATTTGCAAACACTTCATCATGTTTGCTTCCTTAAATGTGTACAAATATTAACCATGAAAACCTTAGAATGTTTACCTATATAAATCAACCAAACATCCTCTTTATATCTCATCACACCAACACACACACCCCTCACATTCGATTTGGAGTCCCAAAGTGAAGCAAAGGAAGGAGGAGGAGCTTGTGCGAAAGCCTAGTAGTCCTTTGATTGTTTTTTTCCTTAACAAGTACCAACAGTTTGAAGTCCATTAAACTCATCCTATTTCGCTTTCACTTTTAATATTAATTGCATGACGTTAAAAAGGATTTTATAAGGAAAACGTGGCCATTTGAATCACTTAAACGAGTACACGAATCAAAAGTTATGACCAAACGGTTACAATAAACTGTCTCGAAACTTTCGGGATGTATGGTCAGCACGCTAAACGAGGCACTTCCGTCCGTTTCATCAAAAAGTTAAACACAAAGATTTGTTCAGCCAAGTCGTTAATGAGTTTCAATGTCGAATAAAATGGCTCAAGGTGCAATACATGCCTTATCATTTAAGCCAACTTTAACATTCACATTAACTCTCCTAGTAGTTTTTGGCGCTTGTAAAAATATATACAAAGTCATACTACTTACAGGATTTGAGACAGAGTGGGTCGCGACCCTCTTTCAATGATCAAATTTGGTCATTATATTCTTGGTGTTGCAATTTACACACAATGAGGTTGTTTAACCTTAGGTTGTAAACTTAAGCGCCGGAAAATGGCGACGGAAGTTAACAAAACAAACACAAATAATAACTAAGTGTATAGAGGTATTGCCCTACACCATACCATTCAAAATGAGGGCTAGTGCCTTGTACCGCATCGAGGAGCCTAAGCCCTTAAAATATTTTTGGCCCATGGCCATACATCACAAGCATTTAAATTGTTTAGAGAACAAGACAAGCATTGTCAAATAAGATAAATTGTCTTAAAGGGTACATGCCACCCTTGAAACCAAATTATCGCCGACATGGCGCCTTCATTCCCGCTCGAGATGGAGTGGGGATGGTTGAACCGAGACAGCTTGGTAGACATAGTCTTGGTGGGAGTGGTAGGTCACTTTCGAGGTTTCTTGAAAGGAGGTCTTCGAGGTGCCATAGGATCTTGGTAGCCTCAGAAGGAAGGAGTACTGCGGTTGCGAACGATTTCTCGCCTCATCATACTCACCTCTCGAAGTGGGACGGTAGCATTCAATCTTGAAAGGTCCACGGCTTACTGCTTTTGGCAAAGATCCTCCAACGCCAAGCACCGTCCATGAAATATGGCTGATTTGATGACCTTCCACATCTGAGCTCCCAATTCATCACTGTGATAGAGCTGCATGGCCATGTAAGGTACCACCTTTGAAACGACCTCCGCACGATCCTTTTACAGCATTTTATACCTCATCTGCAAGCCATCGACTTTCTCCCTCAACTTTACTTCTACCTCTCCGAGCCTAGCCTTCTCGCCCTCCAGACTAGCACACTTAGCGTCAAGCACATCATTTTGACCAATGCGAGTTGCTACCTTACCCTCCTCCACCTTGAGTCTAACAATTTCGGTTGTCAACTCTTCAATTTTTTGACGGAGGTCTTGAACGAGAGGATTCTTCTCCAGGTCCTTCTCAATCTCATCACACTTGGCCTCCAACTCAGTATACTCCCGATCCCTATGTTTTTCCCTTTCCAACATCACATCCATCTCCGCCTAGCCTTGGTCACACCCGAGCAACCCCTCGTCCCGGTATTCAAGTGATTATCCAACACCGCTGCTCGCTACACCATTGTCATGCATATCACAAACCTTCTCAATGGACATATTATCCAAAGAAACCTTTCCATTGAGGGGGGTAACATGATCGACAATTCGTGATGTGCCAAAGCATTGGGAGCCTTCGTCTCGGAAGGCTCGCACCAATACAATGTATAAAGGTTAAGTTAATTTTGACACTTATCGCTCACATGTTTCATAAGGAAAACTACTTACCATGAACCTCCACGGATTCATCCGTAACTCAAAGTCGATTACAAACTTTCCGCTTCAAGACTCTTTTGCTTCATGCCTTGATCCGGAGGTGTGAGAGGATTCTTCCTTTGTTGGTAGACTTAATGCACCTTGGTCGCTGCCTTTCTACTTTTCAATTTGTCACCTATCCTTGTTGAACTTATAACTCGACATCCTCATCCACGTGGATCGTCCGAGTCAAGAACATTCTCAACAAGTTGGGACGGACCCTCCAACGCAGCTTGGGGGTGCCGATGCAACGGCCCGAATTCGGAGTGTCTACCTCATTGTTGTTGATGATGTCAAGGAGAGCCAACACCATAAGACTCTTCGGCCTTCTCAAACAGTATAAAGCTTAAATCTTCATCCAAATCTTGGTACATGAAGTTTCGAATGACATCTCTACAAAATAGAAACAAGACGAAATAAATATCAAGCATACATTGGTCCTACTTAAATAGAAGTAGATAAACATACTTTGTCCTTGATATATGATCATGTGCTTCTTGGAGACCCTCCCAATATGGGCAATCCCAACCATGTATAAGATGGCTTCAGGAACACTTGCACATCCAAAGGATATTTGGCTAAACGCGATAATGTGGATCCTTCGCACCTCATATGGCAAGGGTCATTATACCGCTTTGCATCAAACATATTTTCCTTATTCAAAGAACTCGATACTTAGGGGGAACAATAGTGTCTTGCACATAGAAAAAGCTACATTTCCATCCTGTTATATTTGTATATACCCTTTCAAACAAGTTTGGAACATCCGGTTCAGGCCTTTTTGCTAAAGTTAACCAAATGCCCCCAGGATACAAGTTCAGAAATCCTCTTAAAACCTTTAATGTTGGTTCATAGCCGTATGCTTTACACATCACTATGAATGTGGTCAGTTTGGCTAAACCAAAGGGGTTGAACCTAGAGATATGGACCTTGTAGTATTGCATGAACCCTAATATCGATGGATGCAGAGGAACTAAGGTTAGAATGGCTAAATGCATGTGTGTATTGCCCTCACGAAACCTTGGGAGCATAAAAATACCCCGACTAGATTTGGGTAACATCACTTTGTGTTCTAGTGGGATGGGGTAATCACTAAATGATCATGTAAATCTTTGCGCATAATGTACACTTTTGTCTTTATGATAAACTTGGAATCCATTTAAAAAAAAAAAAAAAAAAAAAAAAGCTATCATGAGACTAAGGATTACCTTTTGTTTCGGAGTGATGGCGATGAAGTTTTAATCATGTAGAATAGATGCAGAGAGTAAAATGAGTTAGGGTTTCAACTACTCCATTTTTATACTCTCTTTGATCTCTTAAACACCGCATATGTGTCCCAAAATAACTCTTATCCGTGTAAATTTTAAAATTTTGAAAAAGAAGACTTTTGGTCCAGGGTAAGTTGGGAAATGTGATTCAGAGCGGCAAATTAAAAGAGTAATTAGCATTAAATGCGCTAAGTTAGGTGCATTGTTATCCTCTAACTAATGCAATTCAGAAAGGTGATGGTATTTTTCAAGCATGAAGTCGAAAGCAATGTCTCCTCGCTCATATACATCACTTTCGACCGGGGCTTGATGATGTACCTCCGAGTACCTCAAGGACACCTCCGAGACGGTCGAACCCTTCTATTCAAGGTCCAAGTTAGATTCAAGAATATCCATAGCGCCAAACCATTCATTATCACGAAGGTTACCTTAGGGGAATTCGCCATTCGAAGCCCTAAGCCCTTCTGGTATGGCTAACTAAGAAGCATTGATAGGACAACCTCCGACTTGGTCAAACCCACGATCTCCCCTCTCTCGCTTCCCATCAAGTCCGAGAACGGGTCACTAAACCCCAGCGGTTACCCACAATCATGGGACGCCCCATGATCTCCGACATTCATGCGTATGCTCTCAACCCTATTTCATCCACTATAAATAGGTTGACGGCAATAGATTATGGTATGCTCATTTTACACTCATCTCTTTACTTACACACACTTATACAACCATAACTCATACTTACTCTCACGCGGAGGTGGTTCGTAGGGTCATACCCCGTAATCATTTAACGAGTGTTTCATATTTTATTCTCGTGAAAGGCAAGTCTTGGCTAGAACATACACCCTCATACCTTTGATCATCATCAAGCCCCGTAGTGCAATCTATTACATAATCACAAAGTAACACCGACGTTGCTCAAAGTTGACAATTTATATATATCAAGTCCAAATAAAAGTCATAATAGCGCATTTCAATCCCAAATCAACTCCAATCAATCTCGCCAACCAATCAACCAACCAAATATATTCAAACCAAATGTTATGACCCTAATTGTGTAACCACCTGTAAATTTCACCTCAGACAAATAATATTCTAATGAAAGAATACTTGTCCATTTTCACGCCAAATTTTTTTAAGAAACGATATCCATTTATTTGATCACAACAACTAGCCAATGTGATGAAACTCACATCTTTAATAAACATAAACATCTTTATATTTTAAACTATAAAAGTTTTCAACTTTTATTTACCACTTTACGTTATTTCATAAATGTACGATTATTAAACATTCAAACTAAACGTTCTCTATCTATTGAAGTTTTCATGAAAGCATAATTTATTATAACTATGATTTCACATAAGTAACCCATCAACACTAAATACAACACTTTGAAGCTAATGTACAAGTTCTTAAAGCACGAAAACCTAATTTTACGATATTTCTCGTTACAAGCCCTAATTTACAAAACTATGACTGTATGTTAACGAAATCACAAACCCTAATTAATTTATACATAATTTTTGTAAAATATAAATATACAAGTCTTTCAAGCTTATATACAAATCTTTAATGAATAAAAATTTTATACTTATATAAATCATATTATAAACCTCAATGTACCTATTTTTAAGCACAAGGTACAACCCTATAATGCACAAGCCTTTAAATTTTATTTTCTTATAATTTACAAGTCTAAGGTACAACTCTCCAATGCTTGTGGTACATCTATCTTATGCATGTATATTAAATATGTCACTTACTTAAGCTAAACTAACCTTAACTTGTTTTTAAGTTAACTAAACTATGATTATGATATATAAGAACACAATTTAGCCACATAAACATGTCCCCTAGGTTAGTCCTATATCTCAAGCTCTCATGTGTTTCTTTTTAAACCATAACCTAAAACATGGACCATTTGCAAACACTTCATCATGTTTGCTTCCTTAAATGTGTACAAATATTAACCATGGAAACCTTAGAATGTTTACCTATATAAATCAACCAAACATCCTCTTTATATCTCATCACACCAACACACACACACCCCTACATTCCGATTTGAGTCCCAAAGTGAAGCAAAGGAAGGAGGAGGAGCTTAAAGCGAAGCCTAGTAGTCCTTTGATTGTTTTCTTCCTTAACAAGTACCAACATTTTGTAAGTCCATTAAACTCATCCTATTTCGCTTTCACTTTTAATATTAATTGCATGTGTTAAAAGGATTTTATAAGAAAACGTGGCAATTTGAATCACTTAAAACGAGTACACGAATCAAAAGTTATGACCAAACGAAGTTACCATAACTGTCTCGAAACTTTCTGGATGTAAGGGTCGGCACGCAAACGAGGCACTTCTCGTCCATTTCATCAAAAGTTAAAACACAAAAGTTGTCGGAACAATGTTATATATATGTTACAAAAACATTCAAGACCCCCTACTTGCCCCATTTATTTACATCATGTTAAAGGTATTAGGTCAACCAAAGTACTGTAAACAACACCTAGGACACTCTAAAACGCCCCATAACTTGGTTGAAAAGCCTAGTTTTCATGCATAAAACGGCACCTCATTAGGGCCATAAGTCGAAACACCAAAAGTCCCTTACAATGTATATGGGAAAACTCGGATTTTTAATAAATTTGATTATGAACTATCTTAGAAACATTAGAAATGAGTAAAACAACATTTTACAAGGTTGCATGCAAAAGATATAAAGTTTAATGGTTTAAAACTAGAATTGCAATTTGGCAAGATTAGCCTAAGTAGCCCTTTTCCGTAATTAATATCTTGCTAATTAAAGGGTTGCAAAGTACGAGATTTACACCGCTTTTAAATGGCTCACGTAAGGACTTTAATGCCCCAATAACGCCTTTAAAATCACTTATAGTCTCTTTTATAATCAACCACAAAGAAGGTGACTCATGAAATTTTCATAAAAGGCCTTCGTGTACTTTTCTAAATTGGAGTCGAGGAGTTATAGAATGTTGGATAATGACTTAAAAGAGTTAAAACATATTAAATGTTCCTAGGTGACACCGTAAAAGTTAACGAGTCAAAATGAAATTTCTTTAAACGCGCCGCTGGGTGGCCATGTTCAGAGACTTGTATCTTTCTAATCAAAGACAACTAGGACATGAGACCTATACCATTTAGAAGAGCTTACAACAAAGCGTTTAAAGGGTCAAATTCGTTGTAGAAAAACTAGCTTACCTCGTGTAAACTCTGTCCTCGTTTGGCCCTGTTATCGCCCAAAACCAACAAAAGGCACTTAACCCCCTACTTTGGAAAATCATTGCGACCAAACCGTATGAAATTAAGACCTATAGTTTGAACCATTAGAAAGAATACCGGACAAACTCTTGAAGGGATCAAGAATGTAGTAAAAACCTTTTAAGGCCTCACTTTTATTTACCCGTACTTTTGTCAATTTAGGCCTAAAACAAGTGAATTTTTCTTATAAAATTACAAGTATAAAAGATGTAATTTTTGAAAGATAAAGTTTTCTTGGACTAAAAATGTAATTTATTCAAAGTTAATTATACAAGGGCTGATTTTGTCAATAACCCATAGTTGAGGGTTTAAAGTGTCATTTTTGAAAGTGCAAGGATAAAAACTATAAATATTTGAAATTGTAAATTATAACATTTTGGAAACATTAAATATTTAACAACATGGGTTTCGATAAAATTTATTTTCCATCATCCGAGCCATAAAAATAAGAACGATAAGTATTGATAATTTTTTAAGAGACTTCATGTTACCTAACTATCGATAAAGCATCGTTATCACATAAACTTGAACTCTAATACTAAAACATGACATACTAACTCGTGTCACGAGTCGAGCAGCTTTATTCACATTAATTAATTTTTTTTCCATCCGCATCATCGTAACATCGAGGTGAGTTTCATAGCCCCTACTTTTATGCATTTTATACTATTTTTGGGGGAGATACATGCTCAATTACCTATTTTTACTTTCACAAGTATTCTAAAATTTTTCATATTACCGTGAGTTCAGAGTCCCACTTTTACTCGCTTAATTGTTTTATAACTTTGGGGAGATACATGCTCAATTACTTTCTTTTACTTTCAAAAGTACTCTACAACTTTTACATGTTAATGTGAGTTCATGGCCCCTACCTTTTCTTGCTTTTAAACCTGCTTTGGGGAGATACATGCTTAACTACTGCTTTTACTTTCACAAGTACTCTAAAGCTTTTACATACTACTATGAGTTCATAATCACACTTTATAATGCTTTGCTACAAACCCGAACACAAGTACTATCCGTATGCGATTCGATTGTTATTGCTTAAGTTATACACTATTGCCACTAAAAGTCCCTCTATCATGAACCATTAATCACTCATGAGTGAACGCGAGTATAGTGAATAGATCTATTGGCGCTGACGCCCATTTGTGTTAGCTTGATAGGTAACCAAATGCACTTTATTTGATAATACTAGGAGAATGGCAAACTCCCACCGAGGGCATTGTTGCTCACATCATTATTATGATGTTTGTAACTTACGCCATTATTATGACGCTCGTGTTAAGGTTTCATGCTCATGAGACTTAAGGCAATATATATATTGTGTTGCATTGATGCAAATGCTGCAACTACTGAATTTATGGGTGCAACAACGTAGCCCAACCTTGAAACTCGTGTTCAATTGATTACTAAACGAACGAGCTATGGGTGTATAACAACGTAACCCACTACTTATTTCATCGACATTGGTATTTATTACAATAATCGCTCAAACTCGAAACTATTGAACTCAACTGATTTATCTATAAACTCTATGAACTCACCAACCTTTGTGTTGACACTTTTTAGCATGTTTATCTCAGGTTCATAATTTACGAGGATGGCACGGATAGTCAAGAAGGCTATATTATCATTTGAAAACTTATTTAATAAATTGTAAAACCACCGGGAACTCATTTTGTAAACTCGATATTTATATAAATCAAATGATAAATCTTTTAAACGACTCAATTTAGGGTTCGCTTTCTATTGATATAATTGTTGTGCCATGAAGTAACACCCACTTGAATTCACCGCGATCACGAAATCATGGTGTTACAAATGGTCATGACACGGTCACGGCTAAGACCACGTGAACCAAACAAGCTCTAGAAGCTTTTCGCCTCCACCCGTCTCATCCAAACACCAACAACATCAACCCACAAGCTACCACGACAACTCGACCCGGACCTTTGGTCCTTGAGGGTCACGTACGCCACCCAAACACACCCATACGTGGGTTTGGTGGCTTGTACGCCCCATATGCAAAACCAAACACTTCCCAAATCACTTCCACAACATCCAAATACAATCAATCAACCTCCAATCATCAACCAAACATCAAACCCATCATCTATTCTAACCAAAAACATAAAACTAAACCTAAAATGCAAAGACCCAACAATATGATACACCACATGATTCCAAAACACTAGCTACATGTTTATTTAAGTGTTAGTTAGATTTAATCCCATGTTTCACCCAAAGTCTCTAAAAGTCGCCACCCATACGACACCCATATGGCTCGTGACGCGGTCTGTACCATGGTCAAAAATGGCGATTCAAGTCCCTTTTACCTTTACAAACACGAACTACAAAACCCACTTGAAACCCTAAGAATCCGAATCTTAATTTGAAGATTTGAAGGTGTTATGGAGGTCTAGATGGCGCTGTTATATATGGTTGGAAAGAGGAGAAAGAGAGCTTCAAGGTGGTGGTAGAGTGGGTGGTCACACGCGGTGTGGTCAAACATCAATGTGGCGGATGGGTTTAGGGTTTAGGTTTGGGTTTTAATTATTTCGAGGAGAGAGAGAGAGAATTAGAGAGAGAAAGGTGTGTGTGTGTGTTTTAGTGAGAAAAGTGAAGAGGTAAAATGAGGAGGTGATGGGGTATTTATACATGGGAAGGAGGACCTCAAAATAAAGAAAAGATGGGGGCGCCGACTGTGGGAAAGAGGAGGGTCAATACGCCATTTTTGTAAACTATCCCGCTTACCCATTCCCGAGCTCATATATTGTCCCCGAGTGTCCCACGACGCTCATTCGACTTTCTAATATCGTTATTTATGTTTTTCCACAAGTTTTGACTATTTATTTGTAAATTTTGAGTTACGCCTAAAAGTTACGTTATTTCTCGCTTTAGGCTTTTCTAGTGCCGAATCAAATAGTGCCTACCAAAAGAGTTAAAACTCACACGATAACTCGTCCAATAAAGAAATAAACCATAAAACCAATAGACGATATAAAATCAAGTCACGGTTGATAAAATAGTGTTAAAGGCAAAACTCGGTTTAGTTTAACGAATGTGGTTACCTAAAATAGACTCCTAAATTGTCGCTTGTCACAAGAAGGGCCACCTCACCAATAATTGCTACCACCTCAAGGAGCAATTAAATATTGCTTTGGATACGGCTAATTGGACCATCTTTAAAGGATCGTGAAGGCAAAGGGGTAGAAACCCTCCAAGAGACAATCACCCACAGAGGAAGGATCATAAATATGGTATACCACGGAGGAAAAGATGTAAAAGAAAGGCTACCAACCAAGAGGAAGATTGATGAACGTTTTATAGCTTTCCTCCCATTGTGCCAGAGACGATCCAAGAACCATTGATTGTCAAGCGTATGTAGAAGGATACACAATCCAAGAATTTACGCTGATCAAGGAGCGGATGAGAGGTGATGTATGAACATCGCTTTCCTGAATTTGTGCCCAACGATCAAAGCAAAACCGAGAGAAACGAACAAACCACTGGTGGGATTCTCGGGCGAAGCAATTAAGCCTCTCAGAAAAATCGATCTGAATGTTTATTTTGGTAATGATGGTTTATATCGCCGAACGGTGATGACATTTGCGGTGATAAGATCCCCTTCTCCTTACAATCATACCGACGATCAGAATCGAGAACCGAGGCGATCCTCTACCATTCATTCTATGATAAAGTTCCCAACACCGAGTGGAATTGCAACCCTAGTCACCAGATCAGCCGTAATCTCTGAATGTAGAAGGTTAGAGAAACAATTTTGGAGGAAGGTCAAGGGTAAGAATGAGGAACACACCATCAAGAAGAAGAACCCCGAGGGAAGACGGAGGAGGTGATGATAAACCCCGAATTTCCCCAAGAACCGGTCACCATTGGAGGCAACTTCTCCAAAGAATGCAGAGGCAACTAGTTGAGTTACTAAAAGCAACAAAGATGTTTTTGCATGGCAATCCCTACATGACATGAGTTCCCGGTGAGTCATAGAACACAAGTTAATTGTTAATGTGCACGATATGCCGATCGCTCAAAAGAAAAGAACCTTTTCACCGAGAAAACCAAGCAATCAACACGGCAGAAGAATGGTCGAAATGGGATAGTCCGGCAAGAAATACCCCACGTGGATTTCCAATCCAAAGGTCGGTAAAGAAGCTTGACGGAACATGGAGAATCTGCATGGATTTCAAGAGCATCAACGCTCCTCGTCTGAAAGACTACTACCCCTCCCGTAGATTGACCGAAAATAGAGTCCGTGATGGGATACAAATACAAATGTTTCTCGATGCATATAAGGGATACCATCAAGTACAAATAGCCAAAGAAGACTAAGAGTAAACGGATTTTTACACGGAACATGGAACCTTTTGTTATACCAAATGCCCTTCGCTTGAGAAACGCTGGGCAATATATCAAAGGTTAGTTGACTCCACGCTCAAAAGATAAATTGCGTAAATTTGAGGTATACGCTGACGATATGGTAATAAAGAGTAGAATCTAATGAAATGGAGTTGTTAGCGGACATGGCGTAAATGTTTGATTATCTCCGGGATCAACATGAAACTTAACCCAAAAAGTGTTCATTCGAGTCGAAGAAGGAAAGTTCCTGCACGCAGACATCCAAAGAATAAGGGCAAATCCTAAGAAAACAAAGGCAATAGCCGACATGCAACACCCAAAACACTCAAGGAAATGTGGAGCCTTAGTGGAAATTGGTCGCTATGAATAGATTCCTTTCACAATCCGCAGAGAAAGCCTTGCCGCTTTTCAACACTTTAAAGAATATAACAAAAGAAACCAAAGTGAATACCGTGAAGTGAGCAAGTCAAGAGGCATTTCAGAAGATGAAGAGTATAATTTTGGAGTTACCCAACCTAACCGCCCCGGTAGCAGAAGAGGACCTTTTTGTATATTTAGCGGCAGCCGAAGAAGCCATAAGCGTTGTATTAATGGTGGAAAGGAAAGGGAAACAAATGCCAGTACACTATGTCAGCAGAATGTTGCATGAAGCCGAACGGAACTATGCCCCCTTAGAAAAGTTGGCTATGGCTCACAGTAATCGTTCTCAAGACTCAAGAGATACTTCAAGCCCACCCGATCAAGGTAATCACTGCATCAACCCATTAGGGACGTGTTGAACAAACCTCGAATCCTCGTGAAAGCCGATGAAGTATGCGAGAACCTGGAGCATATAAAATTACCTACATCCCAAGGCACGCCATCAAGGGCAGTTCTGGCGTATTTCATAAATGAAATACCAGCTTGGCAAAGAGGGTGGAAACCAAGGAAAAAGCAAGGAAATATGTAACATCTCCATGGTCGAAAAGGAATGGACGTTGTTCATCGACAAGGCCCAACAAAAAGGTGCCGGAGTGTGTTTAGTGATCGACGTACCCGGATCAAACGGAATATACTTATGCTCTTCTACTTAATTTCCCAAAGACCAACAATGAGGCGGAGTATGAAGTGGTACCGTCCAGATAAGAATAGCCAAAGACATGAAAATCCAAGTGTTGAACGCTAAGGTAGACTCCAACCTAGTATCAAGCCAAATCAACGGAGAGTTAACCACTGCAAGGAAAGCATGGCAAAGTACTTGGCTAAAGCAAAGGAGTACATTGGATGTTTCAAGCGGTTCGTAATACAAAACATCCCCAAGGTACGTAACCGTAAGGCCGATGTGTTGAGCAAGCTAGCATCACCGCTTTCGACCATTTAACCAAAGAAATACTCGGAAGTATTGGAAACACCTTCAATGTAAGAAAACGCTATCTGGACAATAGGGAGGAAGAAAAGGAGAACCGATGTCTCCAATCATCCGCATCACCAAGGAAATGGTCGAACGATGAAAATGAAGCAAGAACCTTTCGGATGAAAATCAATCACTATACAATGGAAGACGGTGTGCTCAAAAGTCATATTTAGGCCCAATGTTAAGATGTATGGGCCACCGCAGCCAATTACATGGTAAGGGAGGTGTATGATGGAGCATGGGATGCATTCGGGTCCAAGATCCATAGTGGCAAAGTTAATTAGGCAAGGTTACCACCGCCGACAATGCATGTGGATACCGTAGAGGTAATTCGTAAATGCGAATCCCGCCAGACACACGCCCAAGACCTAAGTTACCTAAAACTCTCATGACTTCTATTATGTCGCCCTGGCCTTTCTTTCAATGGGGAATGGACCCATGGGCCCTCCTCAAGATCGGAAAAGTAAAGTATGTCATTGTAGCTATCGACTACTTTACAAAATGGATGGAGGCCAAGCCGTTATCAAAACTACAGAAAGGAGGTCATAAATTTCATGTGGCAAAATATCATATGTCGCTTCCGCCTACCACACATAATTGTAACAGACAACGACAACAATTTCATCTATGACCCCTTCAAGAGCTGGTGTTAAAAACTAAACATCAAACAGATAAACACCGCGGTAGCACATCCCCAAGCCAATGGTCTCGTAGAAAGGGCAAACAAAAGCCTGATGCACGGTTTCAAGACAAGGCTAGGAAGAAGTAGGTCCGGATGGGTTGATGAGCTACCAAATGTACTATGGGCTCACTGAACATCCCTTAAGATGAGCAACAGTGAAACACCGCTCACCGACGCACGAAGTAAAGCAAGAATCCCGCAGAATTGGGATGCCGACTTTCCGGACAATGATGGTAAAAGAGGAAGGGAGTGAAGAGGAAATCCGTCGAATTTAGACCCACTGGAAGAAAGGAGAGACTCGGGCCGCAGTGGAAGAAGCAAGATACAAGAAGAGGGTGGAGCAATACTACAACCGGAGAGTAAGAGGCTAAAATTCAGAGTTGGAGACTTTGCTCACCGAAAGAACGAAGCAAGGAGACAAGAGAACCAAGGAAATTGGGACCAAATTGGAAGGCCCTTATCGCATCGCCGAGGCATATGAAAATGGTTCGTATAAGTTACAAACAATCAAGAGAAAGAAGTACCGCACATGGAACGCGGTGAATTTGAGGAAATGTTTCTTGTAGATTAGGAAAAGATTTGTAATCCTAAGCCCAAAGGGAAACTAGTTGCAATCACATCGCTTATTAATGAAAGTATAGCCCCTGGACGACGGAGGAGCAATTTTCCCCATTTATCGACATCGAACATAATTATCGAGTGATCCCCGGTAGGCTCGCGACCGGGAAAGATGGTTAATAAAGATGGTTCATACCCAAAAAGGGTTGCCATAAGAAAAACCGAATCTGCTCATACCCAAAAAAGGGTTGCCGAGGTATTAAACTAAACGGTTCATACCCAAAAGGGTTGCCAAGGTATTAAACTAAACGGTTCATACCCGTAAAGGGTTGCCGAGGTATTAAAGTAAACGGTTCATACCCAAAAGGGTTGCCGAGGTGTAAACCAAACGGTTCATACCCAAAAGGGTTGCCAAGACGTTAAAAATCAACCACGAACGGTTAAAAAGAAAAGTCGAATAATCGCGCCAAAGAAGTAAAGAGGACAATAGCAAAGGTAACATTGCACATAAGGGACACAAGCAAGCAAAATATCACAAGAATACAAACAAGGTAACAACATAATACTTTGATTCCAAAGACACCAAAGAAGATTCCATTAATCGTCAAAATATCACGCATAGAAACAAAATTGCCTCGGCATTACATCAATACAAATTTCCCCAATACATGTTCATGTTTAGTACAAGTTATAACAAAGATCAAACTTCTATTGTGGGAGGAACGTGGTTTCCCCCATCTTCATTCTCTCCGGCATCTTCCTCTAAAGCTTCATCGTGACGTGTTGGAGCAGGGTCTGACATAAGAGCCATTATCTCATCAACTGAGCGGTGACAAGCATTTCGGACTTTGTCAACATAAGGATACCTTTTCACAAAAGCTCGTCATATGCGGCTAGGTACTTAACAGAGCTTCAAGATCCAAATCCCTGTATCATCCGTAACTGCTTTTACCCTCGCCTCGAGCGATCAATAGCCACCCCGTCCAACCACCCGACCATCCCACACAAGTCGAAGGGACGGACAATGAAGCCTTGTACTCATGACTACCCGTATATGTAGTCACAAAGGTGGGGATGAAGTCCCTAACAAGTTTGGATCGGGCAATCTCTGTGTTCCCCGCGCCACCGCCATCTCAACAGCGCTCCTTACGGAGAACGCCATTCTCCTCTTCTTCATTTTTCAAGGCCCTCGCCTCCATCAACTCTTTCTCCAAACAAGAGATTTTCTCACCCCGAGCTAAGGACAACTTCGACCATTCAACCTTTTCACCTCTAGTGTGCGCACTGCTTTTTCAAGCCTCCTCTCGCGGAACACTCAAGAAGTTCATCTTTCACAACCTTTAACCCTCCAACATCTTACTCAGATAATCAAAGTTCTCTTTAGCGGCCGTCTCGCGCCCCTTATGCTCCTAAACCAATTCCTTATGTGCAAGGTCAAGATTTTCGAAACAAACGAGCATATCCGTGAAAGCAAGAGAACCTCTGGCCATAATAGCCCAAGACCTCTGAGCTGCCTTAGTATCTGTCATGCTCTGCAAATATGCCTCTTCGGCAGGAGGAGGCAAGTGAATGAGCAGATCCCTGCACTTATAATAACCTTTGACTCTCTCATCCTTCTTGATAGACCACTCCGGCACATAAGTAGCACTGGACGAGGCCCTCTCCCCTTCTTTGCCACCCTTATCTTCACAGTGCTGAGGAGGAGAAGAAACCCCTACAGAGAAAAGTAAAGGCAACCAATAAGCGCACGAAATAAAAACACACATAAAAAAAGGGAAGGGAAAATAAGGACAACTTACTATTCTCCTGGGGAGCAGGTTGCTCAAAAATACGATATGCCTCATGATCCCCGTCATGATCATTGGGATTCCCTCAAGATTCTGCCAAGATTCCATCAAGATTAGCAACATCCAGTTGTTGCTAGAATGACCTCTAGATTTTCTTCTTAACGGTATGGGATCATTCGCCGAGAACCCTCGGGGTATAACATTCAACGGCGTAGGGTTGGTGGTCGACTCCACAATGACGACGGTGGCGGACTCTTCCTCCTTTTTGAGGTTGCCTGCAACCACCTCTCTCCAAGTGGCGCTCATGACTTTAAACCTCCGGCCTTAGCCTCAGCTCTCCCTTCTCATAGCCGCCTTGGGTGGAATCGAGGCGGCTTACCGGGAGGGTGACATGCATAAGGTGAGCCTGGCCTTGCCGATATTTATCCCCCTGAGTCATGGCCACCCCCTTGCGATACCTTGGTTTGATCAAGTAATCAGACATGGTTAAAGCTGCAACACAAACAATAAACTATAAGACATTAAGAAACAAAAAGTCCTAACTAAATAGATAAAACGCAGTTAAGTACCATTCCCTCGGCATCCTTCGAACCGCCTGAACTCTGGTACTTCGAGTTTGCCGATAACCCAACGGCATACAAAAACCCTCGGAATCTTTATCGTGTCAATGACATTAGCGTACAATGATCCAGATCCAAAGACAAAACTCCCCGGTAGGAAAGGGGTCTGAAACATCCAAATCGGGATGCTCCACTAAGATCGCAAAAGGGATAGCCCGACGGTCAATCAAAAAGAACTGCCGCCCAACCCTTCAACCCGCATAAAATTTATTGAAAGCAAACCCAATGTTTTACCGCCTCGGCATAAAGTGAACCAATTCCCTTGTTTATGTAATTTATAGAAGTTACGGAAAAGGAAGTGGTAGGAGGATGAAGGCTACGACTATATACTTCAAAAAGTGTAACCCAATGTAAACCTATCGGCACTAACATGAACTCAGAATAGTGAAGAACATCTAAAAGAAAAGTGGATAACGGACGCTAATCCCCCTTCCATAAAATATTCTAAGTATAAACCTATAGCATCATCTCCTAATTGCCCCATCGTAAAATTGGTCGGTGGGAGCCTCGGATGGAGATCAAGGGAATCCCAAAATTATCTATGGCCCACCAGAACCCTTCTCACCATATTTGAAGTATATTTGTCAAGATCAAACTTGGGTTTCGGTCTCGATGGACCTCGTATGTGTCCGAGTCGTGACCAGATTATGAGTCTGGACGGTTTCGACATTGTTACCGAAGGGAACTAAAATAGCCTAAGTTTAAAGTACAAGGAAAACTTGTTAGGAATTGGAAATTCCATGTTAAAGTGTCGGTCACCCCAATTATGGTCTAGCATATGTTAGCTCATAGACTTGTCGTTATTTACGTTATTAAGTAGTTTATTAGTTATTTGTAGCGTAGTTTAGTTTGGAGTAACATCGTGGAGGAAGGACGGTCTTTACCCATCAGACACCGATCCACAGCCGTCAGAGGTCGCTTAGTTTGTAACCTATAAATACCTCTACCTTCCAAGGTAGAGGGTTAGAAGTTCTAATCTAACATTTTACACTTTTGTTTATCTCTAGAATTCTCTCTAATCTCTTCATCTCTAACCATGGCATTCATATACTATCATCATCATAGACCACCCGAATCATCTAAACAACATAATATTCACGATCCTACAATTGGTACCAGAGGCAAGGTTGTGTTGTTTTGATTGATTCGTACGGCTCCATGATGCGGTTTGTTATCTAGTGTGGTGTGTGGTTGGTGTACAATGATTTTTGTGGTTCGAATCATGATTTTTGTGGTAATGAGGTTTCATTATTTGCATCCTTAATAGTAAAATTCATCCATTAAACTTTAATATCCAGTTTTAACAAAATCGTTTCGCGTCTGTTAAGTCTCAAGATAACTTTTTATGTTAACTTTTATTTGTGAGACTATTTTTTTCCAATCCGTGATGATTTGTGGTCAAAATCATGTTATATTGTCAAAATGGGTATTTGTTGAAACGTCATTTTTCCGAAGTTTAAGGTCGGACCGAAATTTCTTGGATGCGTGTTGATGTAAGAGAAATCCGTGATCCCATTATTTTCGGAAAGTACAAACCGCTTTGTCAAATTCATATATGCGAGTTGGTCTATTCATGGATGCGTGTTGTGTTTCGTCCAGATTTAATGCGAGTTACTCAACTCGCGATATGGTATGGTTGACTTGCTATTGAGCAAGTTGTCACACCGGGTGGGGTTAACTAGCATGCGTGTTGACCGAATGTCCAGATTCTAAGTACCTAATGTGTCAAGAAATGCATTAATATGCGTGTTGTGGACTCGTATTTTGAATGCGAGTTGAGTACTAGCGCTAAGAAGCGAGTTGTGTTCATGTCCGTATTCAGTGAACAAGGAAGCGAGTTGGGTACTAGCTTAAAGGAAGCGAGTTGACTATTTAGTCAATCGTGAGTTGGTATGGTCAATCGTGAGTTGCTATGATGCGTGTTGTGAATAGCGAGTTGGGTAGGATATGAGTTGGGTATGATACGAGTTGGGTTAGTTGCGAGCTGGGTAAGATGAGAGTTAGGTATGATGCGAGTTGGGTAAGAAGCAACAAAAACCTATTGAGGTTTGTAAGATTGAGATGAAAAAGTAATGACATATTTGACCATGACCTCACAACCAAAACATCATAACGCTAAACTATGAAGTATTCACGACTCATATGATTCTAAGACTCAGCAACCAAAATGAGATACCAATATACACTGAGCTCAGTTTTATTTCGTGGTATGCAACAATTCATCAAGACTCTAATAGGTCTACTACCACGAAACTCAATCATCACAACTCTTTGTGACCTCAGGTTTAGTTTATTACCATCATCGGTCCATCATCAACACTATATCAAACTGAAAACACAAGTCGGGATTCAACCATATGTACAACCAACAATACAGCCAACAACAATACCACAACTATTCACCACATATTATTTCATCTACATGTAATCTCAGATTTCTTTGTGCTTTGTGGCTAATTTTTTCAGATCCAAACTACAACAAAGAATCTCATCATAGTTCAAAATGTTTTGTGAATATCCGAATGTTTTTTAAATGAAGACAAAACCATGAGTGACTTCGTCATCCACTCTTATCCGGTTAACAAGAAAAAATGAAAAGACTTTTAATGATCTCAGATTCAACGTGTATATTTTTGGAACCGATATCCGTTCTCTATTATTCATTCACACGAGATAATCCATCATTGATCAGTGTCTTAATGTTAATATCCGAATAAATTGAAGTAAGGACAAAACCTTTCATGGTTTCATCCTTCTTCTTGTTCGGTTAATAAGAACAAAGGTAAACAATAATTAATCGATCATATAATACCCATTACCTTGGATTATTACTCGCTGCCAACTCAAAGTACATCAAGCCATCCTTGAGGCTATGTCATACCTCGTCCCTATACCATCTCTGTGGCAACAAAGGTGAAATGATTTGTAACAAGGAAAGATGAGAGGCGAGTTGACATCATTTGGAAGAATGATAATACTGATTTGATAAAGAGTTGTTAGAGAGAGGCGGATTTATTTTTGATAGATTATTTAGGGTTTGGATGAGAGGGATTTTAGGGGGGCGTATGTTATAATGTGATACTGTGATTAGGGTTGCAATGTTTAGGGGAGTGACTTTATATACACTCGTGTATTTAGGGTATCCTTTCCCTTAGTTACTGATTTCTCACATGGGCTAAACGGTTTGGTGTTATAATATGGACATGGGCCGGACATTGGTTGAGTGAATATGGGTCGTGAACTATTGATAATTGGTCTCGTGGGCTACTACTTGTGTATTTGGAAGCGTAAGTAATATTAACTGATTGGACTGTTGGCTCACGTCTAAACATGAATATATATCTAAACGTCTAAACTTAGGATATCATGTTTAGATGCATAAACAGATTGGATATCTTGATGATCATTCGACAGTTGGAGCTGATTTTCTTTGGACCATGAATTTAAATTTGCAAGTTTTATTTGGACCATATTGATATTCGGATTTTTTGAAGATGGGAGGTTGTTTGGATCGGGTATTAATTGTCTATTGACTTGAACGGGCTGATTTGAGTTTCAAATTTGATTTGATATTTGAACCAGTTGATAAATATTTTTTAGATATGGACGACTAGTAGTTTGATGATAATGAGATTTGGATGTTATGAGTTTTGATGACGAGATCCGATGATGAGATTTGGTATGATGATGATTGATGTTGTGGTATGAGGGTTGATACTTTGGTCTATGTATTTTCACAAAGAATATTTTGTCTCGGCTTGAATTTCCATTGAAACTAGGGTGACTACGGAGTTGTTTGGACGATATTTCTTATTTGGGTTTAAAGTGAAGATTTTCGGGCGAGTCTGCTTATTTCGTCTTTTTTCTTTCTACCCTTCCGCGAAGATGACTTGTTTGGGCATTTATAGAGGGTGATAAAGACTTGGCTATTTAGTTGCTTTTGTGATTCTTTCTCACTTAACCCACAACGTAGCTATCACTTCGGTGTCTCATTCAGTTGAGAATGACAAGAGGTTTTATACATTGGGTACACCATTTCTTGTTCACGAGGATTAGTACAAGTTTAAGTAACAAATCTGGGGAATTTTACGTCATGTTCGAGTTTGATATATCGGGTTTACTTCTCCATGTGGTCACTGCAATAGCCGACAGATTGCGTGAATGATGTGTTTACCAATGTGTTTACTAGATGGTTGATGTTACTGTTGGTTAATGAACCGTTGATGAACCACTGCATGTCCCTCTAAAACAAATATTCACCGAAACCAAAGTTGTCATAACACATTCAAGCTAACATTGTTTACGGTTTTGTCTTGATTTTGTAAAACTCATGAAAGAATCTATTTCGGTTTAAATCATAGACTTGTAAAATCCCGTGATAGTGGAAACATCCCGGTAATTGTAAAGTGCATTTCCGGATCTATTTTACGGTTTATTCTTGGTTTTATAAAATCCCGCGAAAGAAACTATTTCTCGGTTTAAACCATAGAGTTGTAAAATCCCGTAATGATGGAACCATCTTGGAGAAAGGAAAGTGTATTTCGAGATCTCTTATTTGATGCTGGTGCTACGGTTTATGCTTCGAAGAAGGGATAAAAGAGTGTACTTCATGAATTGGATATGTGTTTGGATATTCGTCATGGCATTTTTGTTATTACAAGGTTTTACGGGGTTATGTGCATTTAACCATGGTCGGATGAAAACCATTATCATAGTTCACTTAAAACGCCAAAGGAGGCTAGATTTGAGCTTTTAACCGTAAGATGTGACAACGGAGTTAATTCACTATTATTTATTTGAGGTTGAAGTGAATTATCACGGCGAGTGTACTTAGTATCCAAGGTATCGGGATGGATGGATGAAGATTCTTCATGATCGTTGTTTGAGCTTATTATCAAAAAATGAAGACTTGGAAATCTAGTTATTGTTGGGTGTCTTTTACCTTTTCTTTTTACTACTTGGGGGAATTGGGCTCTTATCATCTTAAAATAACTATCACTTTAAGGAGTTACGTTGTAGTGCTCAGTGTCACATTCAATTGTGGATTTTCAAGAGGTGACGTATGTCTTATACTTGATGGTTGGTTGGTTGAAGAGTATAGAGTACTTAGAGATTCAATGGAGGATGAAGTCTCCGCACCGCCTTTTGTTACATATGTGCAAGTTTAAGTCACGAGTTCGGGTTAGTTTACTTCATGGTCAAATTCATCATATTGGGTTTTCCATCACCGTCACAACAAAGAGCCCACCGAATGATAATGGGTTGATTACATGTTTTGCCAAAAGAGATGATGAAAGAGAGAGATTATGACGTTTGAATACTTCACGTTTCAAACCTCGCTCTCTAAAGAAAAGAAAAGTGTACGTGTCTGCGCTTTATCTTCCAAGAAGAGAAATCTTCTATTATGACCATTCTCATCAACATGCTTCAAGTTTTTCCATGCGCTAATTCATCAAGTGAACCGAACTACCGATGATTGTTTTCTTATTCCACTTGCTCGACTATGATGACGATGGCGACATCATGTGCTAATTTTGCGGGGGAGAAGTGTGAATTGAATACTTTTGGATGATTTCACTTATTCAATCAAGAATGGCATCTTCGTATGCAATTCTTAATGGGGAGAAGAAGTATGATAATTCTGCATGGTTGATTGACTTATGAGAATATATGGTCATACGGCTCCTAACTCATATAAGAACCGAGCTTCTTCTTATTGGATCATCTTTACATGGAGTTTCTTCTAAGAGCCGTTTGTTGACATCTTCACCGGATTGATGAGTTTATCGACAAAGTGCTTCCGGTTAATGCTTCACGATACATCAACATGATGATTCCGAACAATCTCTCGTTCTTGTTTGATGTGATTGGTAGTTTGGTGTTACCATCTTGTGTGTTCGTTATGCCCGATTGTTGATTTCCTTGATGAACATCTTTCTGTTCTTGTTTGATTGGGAGGGATCTTAGTTAAGGGGATTTGCAAGATGTAAGTTAATTGGGATGCTTTTTGGTGTGAGTTGAAGATGTTAACACTCTAATCCCCAACTGTACAATCTTGAAGAAGGTCGAGTCTACAGTCGGTTCTACATTTTCTGCTACATGTTAGAAGACTAAAGACGAGTTGCATTTAACGATCTAAAGACTTCTTCTCAATTCAAGCATTTATCAAACAGATTGTCGATTTAGGGGAGAGCACTAGTTGGAGGAGAGTGATATGCCGAATTTAATCCCCAATTAGACTTGCTCACATTATTCAGCATGTTGATTCTCACAAAGACTTCAAGCGATCTTCTCAATGATTTCAAGTATTTGGGCTTATAATGTTTTGTCGATTTCAAGTGTCAAAACCGAAGGGGGAAGGAGACAAGCACCTAAACGCGAGTAAACTTAATGAACTTAATACTTCTAATTAGTTGAAGATATCCCGGAAGACAAATGTTATTACCGCAGAGAAACTCAAGGTTTGACTCGTGGCAGTAAACTTGATGAACTTAATTCTTCTAAGTGATTGAAGATATCCCGGAAGACGTATGTCATGACCGCAGAGAAACTCAAGGTTTTACTCATCAAGGCGCTTAGTGTTATTATTCCAACTATGTGGGGAAGTGATGTTAGAGAAAGTTTCGTAAGATATAAGAGGTACATTAGTGTGTGATGATCTCGATGTTATCGCAATCATCGTGGAGAGAATTGTGTACATTGGGGCGCCATTGCCTCACTCGAGGGCTTAATCGTGATTCGTAGATATAATCACTTATTCCGAGTCGACATCCGCAGATTGTCATCCATGAGATAATCAATGATTCGCCCGCTTCTTCAATGTTATCGGTTGTTTCTCTTTGGGGAATGTGTGTACTGGTTCTTGAGCTTCATACACGATCATTAGGGAAGAAAACCATTGTTTACCACAAACATTGGGGAGGTGTTTTCTCCCGCATGATGTATTCGGAGAGTTCTTGGATATTGGTGTACTTGGGTTCTTGAGCTTCATACACGCTCATCGTGGAAGAAAAATGAACATGGGAAGGTGTTCATCATTCCCTCATGAAGTGTATTCGGAGAGTTCTTGAGCATTATACTAAGAGACGGACCGCATCATTTCAACTACACGGGAAGTGGTCTCTTGACAAACTTTGAATGGATTGCTTTCACTTCAAATGATAATGAAATATGAGAAGAAATTTAAAGAGTGGGATGATACGTTGTCTATTCTTTATCTCGATTATCGCTCTTAAAAGGAGCAGCGGATTTATGTTAAATGGTGTGCTTTTCTGCACCGCTAAGGCAAGCTTGAAATAGAGCTTGAATCGCTCATCTAATGGATTTTCGGTTTGGGGAAGTCGCCAAAGTCTCTTTTCTCAAAGGCTCATGTTCTTTCTTCTATTATGGAGCCTAGGAAGCTTTGGTGGTGGAAGTTTAAGAGATGAGGAATTCTATCTTCTACGACGGGTCGCTCGATATCCTTATCTCTGCACTGTGATCATCATCTTTCTTAAACTATATCATCTACTCTATCTTTGTATATATTTATGAAAAGAAAATACAAAAATATAAAACCAAAGAAACAAAATAGAAAAATATAAAACCTTCAAAAATCCATAAAAATCGAAACTTTAAAAATACCAAAAATATGTTTTCTCAAGACATGTCTTCGGTATCGATAACATCTGCGGTCTTAGAAATGTCATTCAATAATGGCACGGACCATAGATGAAGTTCGAGCAGAGGTGTAAATATTCTTTTCCAAAACATGTCTAAAAATATGGCTTACGCTTATTTCGATCAGAACCGCGCTTCAAAAATGGCTTGCGTTATTTTTAGATCAGAACCCGTGCTTAAACCATGGTTTTCTATTATTTCGTATAGCAACCCGCTCTTCAAGAAAGGAAAGTCTCGCTAAACCAATTTTCAAACATTTCGTGCACTTATCCTAAAAACAAACATAAGGAAAGTATGTCGACGGACTGATGTTCCTACTCAAGTATTTTTCCGTCTAAAATTCTTCAGAAAAATATTTGTTTAACAAAATTGGTGGAAAATGAGTTACTTGAAAATCAACCAGATTCAGAGTTTTCGTAAAAATTGAAAACTCAGTCAATGACTTCAGCGCTCTTAAACTTTTTAGAAATTGAGTTATTGATTGAGGGGGAGAATGTTTTTAAATCTATATCACCTAACGAGATTATCTAATTATCCTATATGCTTAATTGAAAATGAAGTTAACCTACGTTGAAGGACTAGGTGCCTAGGATATGTTTGTTAGGATTAGATGATTAGAGGTTGATAAACACATTATTCCCATACATTTATATGATCTGATTGATATGTTACATTGACTTTTATTAGTCGATTGTTGTTTGGGTGATGTCGACCACCATATATCTGTGTGTGTGTTCACTAACGTATGCAGATATATTGGTATATAATAATGTTCCTGATCCGGATCCCACAATTTAAGATGATTGGATGCCGAAAGGAAAGGGTAACTATATCTTGGGCTGAAAAATGAAGAAACGGAGCTTAATTGGACTTCTATGGAGAGTTGGCATGAATGCAACGTAAGAGGTCTCACTGCATCGGCAGATGGTTTTCTTCTAAGTAATTGAAGAAACGGAGCTTAATTTGACCTCGCTTGGCATTAAATGCAACGTAAGAAGTCTCACCGCATCGCCAGACGGTTTTTCTTCCAAGCCCTACAGCATCAACATAAGCTTCTCAACCACCTAACGTATCTTTGTGCGGATACCATTTTTAAACAATTTTTGAAAAATTTGAATAAATTGTTTTGAAATTGGAAAATATTGTTTTGAAAATTTATTGAGCTAATCTTTGAAAATCACCGGACTTCATTTTATCAAAACTTAAGTCACTCAATCATCGACTACTGTCATGGTTTGAGGGGGAGAGTGATTTTAAATAAAATATTTTCAAACGATATTTCTTCATAAAAGTTCCTGTTTGTACGTTAAAATGTGGTGATCTAAAGATTTAATGTTATGTCATGGTATGATTTTTCTTTTGAATCAAGGTCTTTCAAAATGAAATTTTTTCTGTTCTTGTTTGATTGTGAAACTGTTTTATTTTTCTTAAAGGTCCCTTAAAACAATCATACCTGACACGAACAATCTTTAATGTCTTAAATTGGTCCTTATATCGTCATTTTTCAAAATCAAATCTTGCCACGCCTTTCCCCAAAATTTTCTAAATGATTTAATCACTTGGGATCACAAATCTCAAATGGTTTGAAATTTTGATCGGGGAGAGATAGTGATTTAAATATCTTATCTGCTTAAATGGAATTGGTTTTAGTCCTTTATAGGCACTCCCGCCTCTATGTGCCAAACGATTTCAAATACACAATGCACATGTTGAGGAGGAGGATTTATCCAAAACCGATGAGTATTTAAACCAGCCACAAGTTCTCCCATGTTTTCTAAACCAGACAATCACTTGGGATCCAAAATCTCAAAGGGTTTGATATTTTGATCGGGGAGAATTTGTGATTTAATAATGAAATTTGATAAAAGGTGATCATTTGATTCATCGTGTCGGCTCTCTAATATGTGCTAAACTCTTTCATATATTGATGCACATATTGAGGGAGAGCGAATGGTTTCTATTGGCGATCGTGAAAAGTACCTCTAAAAGAATTCTTGCCTCTATGTGCAAAATTATTTTATAAATATCCAACGCACATATTGAGGGGGAGAATTTACCAAGAAAATCAAAAGGCTTTTCCTAAGGAAATTGTGATCAAGAAATTATTTCAAAGAAGTTATTTCACCGAACTCTTGCCTCCATGTGCCAAACAATTTCTAAATCATATGCACATGTTGAGGGGGAGGTTTTCTAAATCATATGCACATACTGGGCCTTAAAACATGCCAATTTCAATATTCAGACACCGGTGATCACCGAAAGTTCAAATGAATGAATTAAATGAACTCGTGATCAAGCATACGAGAACTCTTCGATCTACAAACAAAAGACAAAGAAGATTCATGACTCAAAATCAAGAACCGCGCTTTCAACGCTCGGTGATCGAGTCCTTCTTTAAATTCAAGATTGAAGATATTCTCGAAAGCTCAAGTCCCGCTGGTCCGTCCATTTACTATTGCTAAGGTTTATCCTTATGGTACCATTGAGTTATCTCACCGATGGTCCAAATTTTAAAGTGAATGGTCATCGATCAAGCATTATTTTGGAGAGGACATTTCACCCGTGGTTGTCCCGGATCTACAAACTTTCCCATGAACCAATGAATGCGGGATCGAGTCAAGCTAGCGACTCGGTAATCAAAAACAAGAGCACACACCACATGGGTTTTCACCCGTGAGTATCACCTAGTGCGGGGAGTTCACCGTTGTATATAAGTACTCTAAAAAAATGTGTATATATCAAAAATAAAATAATGGTCAGTAGTATTTCCCTTTACGTTCTATGTTTCAAGATAATCATGCAGACTTTGAATATTGAGGGCAATATTCATTTCTAAGTGTGGGGAATTCTCACTAATTTTATCATGTAATTATACCACCCAATTCCCCGCTTTTGGCCAAAATTTTTTGGAGTAAGTGTTTTCACTTACTCAAGAAATGGTAATCATCCGCCATGTCTAACCCACATAAGGATTGGCTAATCCAGAGCAAACGGCCCTTGGTAAAGATATCTCAAACCGCTTATGGCTTGAAATTTGCCCAAAATTGTATGGTGTTCAACTCACCATATCTTTAATTAGTGAAGAGTTGGCTAGCCCGCAAGTTTATGGCTTGTGGTAAAGGCAATGGAAAAGCCATAATTGGTAATCGACTCACCAAAGATAATATTGATAATTTATCTAAGAGTTATTAGTCCGTAATAAACGGCTCGGTAAAGACAAATCAAAACCGCTTATACCGGTGATTTGCTCAAAATCATTTGGTTATCATTGTGCCAAGGTTCTTACTTGAACTGAAACAATTGGCTACTCCAAGTAATGGCTTTTGGTAAAGAGATGAAATCCATTAATTTTTTCAAAACATTGCTAGGGACTAGCAATATCTTAGTACGGGATTGATGAGTGTCTAAATACTCATCATTTTGTACCATTTAAAATGCCAAAACATCCGAAAACACTCGTAAATGCATCAAAATGATGAAAATATCACAAATAAGTGTTTTATGTGTTTTAAATGCAAAAATATCAAAATCGATGAAAAGGTATCAAGTTTGCATAATTGGCGCTTTAGTCCCCAAGTTTCAAAAGTTGTCAAATTTAGTCCTTGGTAAATCAAAATAAAGTAAAATATCATTTAAGGTCCATGGGATTCAAAAGTTGTTAAACAAACCCTTCAAAGTTTAAAATTGCAAAATTACAACTTTGGTCCCTCAAGTTTGAAAAATGTCAAAATAGTCCTTGGATATTTAAAAAGTGAAAATTATCAAATATTATCCTTGTACTATTAAAGTTTTTCAAGTTTGGTCCTTTGATAACTTTGGAGAAATTATGTTCACCCTCACTTTTCGTAAATTACACAAATGGTCCTTGTCATAAAGCTACAACCAATGGCCCCTTTGTGTATTTTGATCCCACCAAAACAAAAGAACCCCTCATTATCCACTTGACCCCCATTATGACCCCTTCATATTAATACCTCGGTCAAATTGTCAAACCCGCCAAAATCACGAACACTATTCACTCTCCTCTCCCACACCTGCAATCCCAAAACCAGAGTTGTTTTCTTCCACCTTGCCTGTTTTCACCTTTCCACCTCACCCCTAACAGCTGGTTAACAACCCCCTTCCACCTCCACATCCACCAAAATTCATTAATCACAAAAACCCGCTCAAATGACTTTTTTGGCGCCAAAATTACACTTGGACGATTCTGATGATTTATGAAGATCCAATGGTTGGGATGAGATGGGAAATGTTCAGAGATGTCGACAAGAGCTAAAAAGATCTTTATAAAGGAGAAGAGAGGCAATGTGGAAGCTATCTAGTGTAATTTTTAAATATCTATGTCGTTTTAGTTAATTTCAAATTTCCAGTGTAATTTAAGTCTTTCAAATACTTTGTTTAAGTTATTTTAAATGTATGTGAATCCTTTTCAGTTATCAATTTCAAGCTTTAATCTCATTTTCAAGTTTGTGCAATTTCAAGTTCAAAAAGCTCATGTTAGTTTGAAAGTTGTTAATAGATAATGTTCTGGACTCATAAGCCAATATAAGCTCCTATATAGCTTATTTAAGCTATTAGAAACCCTTAAATTCAGTTTAGAAGCAAAAGAAAAAAAATACCAAAAATACAAATAAATTAGTGAAAAATCAAAAATCCATGGAAATGCAGGTAAAAGCTGGAGCAGGGTTAATAAAGGATTGCCCTTGGGTTTAGTGCTTATTGGGAAGCTTTAGGTTGTGTTTGTGTACCTCGCCTCGCCTTGTGCTTGGATCCAATTTGTAAGCCTTTTGATCCATTTTGGCATTTCACCGTATAAGACATTCATAAGCTTAAATCTGTTTGTTCATGTTTATTAGTCATAGTTAAGTATAATTAAGCATTAAAAAACAAATACTTGTTCTTTTTAATTGGTAGTTAATAAAAATCTTATTTTAAGCGAGCTAATATAGCCTAAGTGTAATTTATTAGTTTTATGTTGTTAGTATTGTTGTTTCATGCTTATCTAGTCTCATATTATGATAATATAAGTTCTTGAATCTAGTGCATGGTCTGAATTTGTGAAAGTCTTTGGAAATCTTCAAATCAGTCTCATAAAGTGGTGTTTGTTTTGATTTGTTAACTGTGTTAGAGTGTGTTCAAGACTGTGTCCTTGTTTGTTGTTTGTCACACTTGGTCTAATTAGCTCATATAAACAAGAAAACCGCCTTTGTTATTGTAAAAGTCAAAATACCATTTAATCTCACTTATCTAGTTAATCGTTAGGATTTAGGAATCTAAACTCATCATAGTTGCTTAAAACTTGGTACTCTAGCCTAAGTTTATCTTATTATAGCTTATAACAACTTAATCAGTCAGTAGATTTGATTATAAGTTCATAATAGTCAACCTAATAGAGTAATATAAAAAGTCAAATTTTCAGTTTGGTCGTTTTTTAATAAACTAGATTATTCTCTATAGGACTTAATATTAAGCTTCAATATTTAAGCTTTTGGAATAGTAAAATACAACTGCTCAGCTTTATCCTTGTATTTTTTATATTTTCTAATTAGCTTATTTAATAGCTTATTTTTCAGCTTCTTTTAAGCACCTTTTTCAAATAGGTGCCCTGTGCACAGTTTTATGGTCATTTTCACAAGCTCATAAAAAACTCTCTAGTTACCTTTAGCTTGTGAATTTTAGCTTTTTGAGTAGCTAACCTAGCCATCTCAAAGTTCCAATCTTAGTTTTCCATTTTGTAGCTTATTTGCTAGGGCTGCATATAGCTTTTTCTTTGTCCCATTTTCTTGTATACACTGTATACCCAGTGCTAATAAGCTTTTTCTCAAGCTCTTCACAAGCTCATTAGTGAACCATAGTAAGTGAGCTTGGACTTTTTGGATAGCCCACCAGCTTATGTTGACCCCTCAGTGCTTATTTTGAGCTTAGAAGCTTTTGCCCCTAGCTTAATCTTGTCTACAAGTTCTGCGGTGACTGCTTGGATAAGAGGCTTAGTTAAGTGCTTATTTGCTTAGTTTTAGCTTATCAGTATGTTTTTCTTTGTTTTCTAGCTTCATATAAGTAGTTTTAGCTTATTGCATCTTATTTCGACTTTGGTTTCAAATTGTAAGCTTGTTTGAGCTTAATTCATTAAAATAAGCTCATAACTCCATCGTTAAGCTTTTAAGCTTCTAAACGACTTATTTTTAAGTTTGAAAATTTTGTCTTTATTAAAGTTACTTAATATCAAGAGTTAAATAGTTTTCAAAAGAAAACCACAAAACATCATTTTAAATATAGTGATAGCGTTTATTTAATAATTTAGCTTTTGATTTTTCTTTTCACTATTATTAAGCACTTTCGCTTTTTATAATTTTCTTAGCTTTCTGTCACCATAGGATATTTTAGAAAAGTTTTAATTTTCTCTGTTTGTTTAGTATTTATTAAAATTTAAAATAGGTAAAATTATTAAATAATTAGTAATAAATAAATAAAAAACTTAAAAAAATATCTTTTTAGTTTTAAAATTAGTTTTATAATATTCTAGATTTTTCTAAGTTAAAATTTTATTTTTCCAGGTTAATTTTATATTTTCTTTTATTTAAGTGTACTTTATATAATAATTAATTAATAATAAATAGATAAAAAGTGTAAAAATATATTTTCAATTTTAAAATAAGTTTTATAATATTTTAGATTTTTCTAAGTCATAATTTTATTTTTCTAGCTTTATTTCATATTTTATTATATTTTAGGATATTATTAAATAGTTAAAAATAGTTTTAATTAATAATAATTAAATAAATGCTTTAAAAATAATTTTCTTTTCTAATAATTTTCTTTTATTATTAGGATTCCAAAAATATCATTTTCATATTTGTAGGTCTTTTATTTCTTAGATCTCACGTTTTATTTTGTAAGTTACATAGTTTTTAATAAACGTACGTATTTACGTTTATCTAATCTGATTGTTGTGCTTTACAATTCTGTATCCAAAAATTAATTCCAATCAATCAGTAGTGTAATTATCACTCAAAATCCTTACTGATCATTATCCTTATTGATTATTCGACATCTGAAAGTGTTAAACACCATTAATCCTCCGTGGGACTTAACGACCTGTGGAAACACTATACTCTCCAGATCTTAATTGCATTGTTTCTGAGCTGTTTGAAGTTTTTTACGATTGACCATTCACAAGTGGTTAGCTTGTATGATAAAACTTGACTGTTTGGGAGCCAATCAATGTTCTTCTTGAATTTATACAAATTGGACGAAGAACTAAAACTATACTAAAGATTCAAGAACAAGAAATAGAATCTCAAGTGGTAGTTTTATTATTGAAATGATGAAAGGATTACAGATGAGAGAATTAGTTACAATTTCTGAATGAATCCTAATCTTACTACACTTGAGTATTTAAAAGAAGTTAGCGCCAAAGTTAGTTAGAGGTCGTTGGAGAGAACACATGCACCTCACGCGACCGCCTTAAAGTCATGCACATGCACCTCATGTGCCAAACATTCCTCTCATAACATTTTCCCATTGTTTATCCATTGTCAAACACATTCGAACTCCTCATCTTTCACTATTCACATAAAAGAGCATAACACAATCATGATAGATTTTTGAAACCCATAACTAAAGTTAAAATTCAATCTTTGAAAGAAATTTCTGATAATGTATTCCAAAGCACAACTAAATGAATTCAGTTACATGTATTGATCTGCAAGTGTAATCACAACTCAATGATATGAAAAAGATGGAATTTTGAGAAACGTGTGTGTGGGAAGAGGGTTCAAGAAGAGTGTGGAAGTTTGAGAATAAATGTGGATGGCTAAGAAAAGTAACTAGAAGCGAATACTTACACTTGTTATCTTTTTCATGGTGTCGTACAAAATTTAGATGTATTACAGGGTTATTACGGTAAACGGGATGCGAATAGTAACTCTTCCACTCGCTACAATACAAACTAAGCTACTGTTGGGCTTTGTAATGCGTGAGTCATTAATTTACAACCAATCACAGGCCTTTTTAGGGGATAACGGACCCCTTAAAAATTTGGTTTTGAGCCCGTTCCATTTCGCTTGTTAGTATATTTATAATGTAACTGAATTTAATTACTTGCATTGGTCAAAACTATTGGATACTAATTTACTAATCCATGAAAGTCAAGTATTTAGTTTATGTATTTAGAATCGCGTATGAATATGTATATAAGTTAAAGGGTCTAGAGTGTCAAAAGTAAAGTTTACAACCGAAAAAACAGTTTATTCAGTTATGTCTATTAGTGAACCGTTGTGTCAGTTGATGGGTTATAAATACCCCTAAAACCCAAGTCTGTAAAAACTAACGATTGATTATAAATAAAACTTAGTATACTTTCTTAACCGATTGTTCATAGAAATGAGACTAACAGTGGTATCAGAGCCAAAGGTTTCAAACCAGAAAGATAAAGAATCGATTGATTCAGGGAATCAATCAAGAGAACAAGAGACCGTGCGCATACCGGTCAATCAAGAAGAGAGACAAAAACCGATTGATTCAGGGAATCAATCAAGAGAAAGGAAAAGAAGAAACCGTGGGCATACCGGTTAATAAGTCAAGACAAGAGAAGAGTTTTGATTCAGAGTAATCAATAAAGAAAGAAACACGATTCAATTAAAGACAAGGATCGAATCAGAGAAATAGACATACCGCCATACCGGTTGTGCGAAGGAGAAACCACCGCCGGAGAAGAAGAGAAACCATACCACCGTAACCATCATTACCAGAGAATAAAATTGAAACATTGATTAACCACCGTTTGATTAGAAGAAAACCAGAGGAAGGAGCGTATTTTGAAAAAAAATGGCAACCAGTGTTTAGCCCTAATCTGCATAAAGGAGGAAGCGTGGGTTTTTGGATAAAAAAGGAGAGAGGAGCAGGGTTGTTGTGTTTGGGCCTAAGATCACGCACAAAGGCCTGCTACAAGATATACAGGTTTTACTTTTTACCTGTGATAGTTTCTTATTATTAGTAGAATAGATTTCTCCCATTACAATTTGCCTTAGAAAAACATTAGATTTGTTTGAGAATTATTGTGATTAGGCAGAAAATTTAAGCTCGACTGTTTATTAAGACTATATTGGTTTTAGAAGTTGCATATTACTATTGTGGGTTAGAAAGAAGAATTTAAGGTCGACTATTATTAGAATTATATTGGTATTAGAAGAAAACCAAATCGAAAGATATGACGGAGATAAAAATGAAAACAGAGTTGTTTTCACCACATCGTTACCATCATATCAATGCCCAGTTTTAAGAAATACAAATTATACATTATGGGCATTAAGAATGAAGAAGATACTATTGGCAAATGGAGTATGGGATTTAGTAGAAGGAACAGGTACATCAAAAGAGATTGATGTAAAAAAGGATAGTTCGGCGTCAGCATACCTATTTCAAGGGTTACCGTAAGATTTGCAAATGCAAGTTGCGGATGAAACAAAGAAAGAAATTTGGGACTCTAAAGTCCGATTTATTGGAACGTAAGATGTACAACAGCACACTCGCAACAACTTAAATCGTAATTTGAGAGACTTGTGATGAAAGAAGATGAATCAATAGATTCATTTGTCGGGAGGTTGATGAGTATTATTACAAAGGTGCTACATGTGGATTGACGCTTGATGAACAAACAAAAGCACGGAAATTACCGAATGCGCTGTATAAGTTTGTACTGAAGAGTAGCAACCATTGAAATGGTTGTTGATTTTAAGAAAGCAAAATTAGAGGAGATTATTGGGAAACTTAATACTTATGAAGAAAGGCTTAAGTTTAGGAAAGGAAGTGAGGAAGATAATAGTGAGAAGTTGTTGTTCACACGTCAAGGAATAACGTAAATTATGAACGCAACTATGGAAATGATAGACGAGGAGGTGGTAATCGATTACCGAGGAAGAGGCCAAGGAAGATTCACAAGAAATAGTAAGAATGAAGATAATTATGATAGAAACAAGAGAAACCATGGAGATCAAAACTACCATAGGAGAGACTTTAGAGAAATAGAGTGTTATAATTGTCATGATTTTGGACACTATGCTGCAAATTGTCCAAAACCAAACCGTAGAGAAGAAAAAGCAAACCTTGTGTTCGAAGATGACGAACCAGCACTATTGATGGTTACTAGTAAAGATGAAAAGGAGATAACATCCTTAAAGGAAGAACCGAGAGGAAAGGAATTATCATTGAGAAGGATGAAATTCCAAAAGAAAAGTTAGAATATATACGGTCAGAGATAGAAATTGATTTGAAGAGTAAATTAGAGTTTTGGAAGTTTGAAATGCTTCAAGAGTTAGAGATGGAAAAACAAGATTTTGAGAAGAAAATAAGAAATAGAGAAATGGAATTTGAGAAACAAATGCAAAGAGAGTTAGAGAACCTCAAGAAGTTGAGAGATTGCACAAGCAAAGAGATGAAAGAGTTAAAACAGTAAGAGAACAGTTTGAGAAAGAGAACCATGAAGTTGTTTCAGATGAGAAATATTTAAAAGAAGAACCAAGTATTGACAAGGGCAAATGCAAGAAGCATCGAGAGACGCTATCAAGATTTCAGAAGGAGAACCAGATTGAGAAAGACATTAAATCAAGCAACAAGAAAGTTGAACCAGAAGATCGTGATACAAGAAACAGATTATTGGAAATGCAAGATTATGAAATGATACAAATGAAGAAAGATAGTGACAAAGGAGACAAAGATGACCGAGATGAGATTGAAGACAAGGAAGAAAGAAGTCAAATCAAGGAGGAAGTTCAAAACATAGTTCGCGTTGAAGATCAAGACAAAGGAAATGGAAACAAGCCAAAGTTGAAAGATAAAGATGATGGAGCTTGAAGATATCGAAGGCATGGATTAATAAATTAGCGGGAGTATTGGATACTAATTTACTAATCCATGAAAGTCAAGTATTTAGTTTATATATTTAGAATCGCGTATGTATATGTATATAAGTTAAAGGGTCTAGAGTGTCAAAGTAAAGTTTACAACCGAAAAACAGTTTATTCGGTTATGTCTATTAGTGAACCGTTGTGTCCGGTTGATGGGTTATAAATACCCATAAAACCCAAGTCTCAAAAACTAACGATTGATTATAAATAAAACTTAGTATATTTTCTTAACCGATTGTTCATAGAAACGAGACTAACAAAAACAATGACAATTGACAAATGTATGAACATATTTTCTTAATTATTACATGCAAGAGCATTATTAATTTAGCACCATAGAAGTTTAGATATTATAATCAAACACTAGAACACGGGACTTACGTGACTAATAAAGGGTACTTTCGTGGACTGTAATACCATATTTCTCACTCATGTCCAAATCCTCGTGTTTGAGTCCATTTGGCAATGCTAAATCGAACTTGAAAACTATATTTGCGATTGCAAGCTCGATACAACCGCATCAAATCGAGTACTGTGGCACGCTCTTCAACCAACACCAAACGGAAGCCACTCAAATTTTAGCCCACTATAGTTAATCGAACCTTCGAGAACCTTTCTCGCCTAAACTCATTAGGATCATCCCAAAAGGTAGGATCTCTTCCGATTTGCCAAACATTGACCATAACTTGTGTGCTCGCTGAATATCGTACCCCATTAGTTTGACATCGTTTGTTGATTTCGAGGAATAAGAAGGGACCGGAGGATGTAGTCGCCACTCTCTTTATGACCGCTTTAAGATATCGCATTCTCCAAATCCTCCTCGCTACCATAGATTTTCCTTGTGATATTTCGCCACTTCTTTTGTAATTTCTTCATTACGGTTGGGTGTTTAACTAACTCGCCATTACCCAGTCTATACTAGTTGATACGCTATCAATTCCTGTTGGAATTATATAACATGACTAATCATAAATATAAACAATAAACATCAAAGTAAGTGCGGAAGCGTATAGGAACATATAATGAATAATTAATTAACAAAAGAATAAAGTATGCGTACCTTTCTTGATTCTAGCCGAACAAGAATCAAATCCACAAACTAGCAATTAGGATGAACCCTAATTAGGGTTTATAGGATTATATGAATTACCCCTTACCGTTTTGTAATTCAATCCAAGATAATAACAAAAGTATGTTATTACTAAGTTCTTGTACACACGTACTAAACCGAATTAAAGTACCGCTAGTTTTTATCAAACAAATAACTTGTTATTGTGGAAAAGACTTGGATCGACCCCTATAAGGTGTACGATCGGTTTTGGAGACAAAAACACACACAAAACAATTTTAGGGTTTAGCTAATGAGCACAAGAGATGGAAAAACAAGACCCCTAGCCTTGTATATATACCCAAGTAAACTTGGTGAACAAGTTGGTCCTTGTTTTTTTCTTGATGGCCGATCGGTTCTAGGTATCCCTTAGGATTCCGGAACCTTCCCAACTTTTGCAATTTGATCCTTTTCCATAAACATTTAACGACCGTTAGTCCATTACATTAATTACTTAACGTCCGTTAGTTATTTCGCTTAATAAATAAATAAATACAACATTTATATTTAATTATTAACTTTAAATTCTCATACGTAAAGTGTGCAATCCCAAAGTCTCGAGTTCGATCCTAACTCACGCCTATTAATTTATTGTCCATAAAACCAACACCTCCCACTGGACATATCTTAATAGAGTGATCACATTCGATTAGCGTCTAGCAACACTTGATGCCTCTAGTACAACTCGAGCAAGGCCCCGGAAAACCTTTAATGATTTCTCATTATTATTATCCTTTTGTTTCTAATACCATGTTAAATAAAGATATGGAATTAAGTCATTCTTTATCCAACTATTCTGCTTCTCGTTATAAGTGATTGAGCAAGATTACCAAATCTTCTCGAACATATTCGTGGAGAACTTTGGGTGTGGCCACACAAACATCTTGTCAACCCTACGAGGGCCCAAAGAAGATTAAACTCCAAAATAAATTTGAAGGAACAAATTCTATCTTGACTACAAGAATAACCCACAAACTTTGCAACACTTCAGAAACAACCCTTATGACTACCGCCACGATAGCGTTAAGTTGTTCCACGTAGTGCACTACATTCATGACACTTATCCGGTATCTCAAGTCCGAGGATAACTATTCATAATTTACTTATAACAATATCCACAAAGTAAATTATGTAGTTGGGATAAGTCCTATATTCAATTCATTGAATATCATCCGAAATTGGTATGCATTCTCATCAATATACTTTCAAGTATATTCTACCATATCTCTGATTTGTCTTAGTTTAATGATACTCCCATATCATTAATCGACAACAGACGATTTAAAATAAATAAATTTACTCACGGATTAAACATGCAAATATAGGATACAATATATTATAAAATCAAACATACCAAGTATTTGATTTATTATAACAATTGTTTAACATCCCTTATCCAAATACCAAATAGATCAATGCATGAAAATTCCGGTTGATGAATTATACTCAAGTAATGACAATCATACTTGTTGACAAGGCATGAATCAACCAACGTGATCTATCATAATTTTGAGAATACTTATTTCAAGAATTCAATTAATGAAGTCCTTGTATCGTGCATTCAACAATCCACATAATAATTCATAAAGTGTGTAACATCCTCTATCACAAATTTATGACAATTTAAACTTTCAAACATTTCAAAGTTTAAAGTATTCTTATTCTTTAATGTATAATGCAACTGTGCTCTTAGATAAGCACCACTAGTTCACATGGCCATTAACAAGGATGAAATCCTACCACGACTAGTATTGAGTGTCATCTCAATTAAACTAGCATCATTGTATACAAACAACAATATGCTTATTAAAACTCCGTAAACTTTAATATCTTATTATGTAACGTTTGATGCTTTCCTAACTTTCAAGTTTAAAGCTGATGACAATTTGCACAACAATTGACATATTGTTCATCCATAGAATCTAGGAGCAATTCGGATCGAGGATGTAATTCTATTAGAATATTCATTACACAAGTTATCTAATAACTTTTAATTAGATATCAATGTTGTCAAATCATCTATCATTCAAGAATGATACAACAATTTGAATACACAACATGATGTACATGATGAATCTACAGGTCAAACTTAGATTTCATTCATGTTCTATCTTGTCAAAAGATATTTATCCATTTCCAAATGATATATCATGTTTTATTTAGAATCATTTATTTTACTGCACATGTTTATTAACAATAAACATATATTCCAAGGTTGTATGTTTTAATTCTTAAATCTTATAAGTGAAGTTTCATTCCAATCTAAGACTTAACATTTAGCTTACAAGGAATGTTACTTCCTATATGTTATTCAACATATAAGATTTAAAATCTTAACATAATACTCCCACTAGCTTTGTGAATACTTAAAATTTATCTTATTTTAATTATAAATCGAAAATGGGATTTAATAATTAAACATAAGAATAATTTCATAGATGCATGCATTTATCCATTCATGAATTATTTCACTGTACACTTCCAAAGATTATATGAATTCAAAAACCTTTCGATTACTTACCGTCCTCGCCAAGTAATTTCTCAAGAAAGAGTTTTGATATTCCATTGTCATATTTCATATTAATGAAAACAAGTATGACAATTATCATCTTTATATATTTAATGTGTCTAGGAAAGAATATTCAATCATAATTAATTGCTTAAGTATGACTAATAATCTTGTCATAAAACATGCACTAAATATGTGTACAATTTTGTCCATATGATTTCTACATAGAAATTCAAACCACTAGGGTTTTTCATCTCTTTGAAGTAACTCATTTCCATTCTCTAGTCTAACTATTAAGATAAACCAAATTTCCAAAATTGATTATCTTTATGGACAAAGATCTTTAACATTCATAGTATGAGTAATTTTCCCAATTCAATATTTGGTAATCCATCATAATGATTATCGGGTTTACTATAATCCCGTAACTCATATTTCTCAAAGATATAAGTCAAATATCCGAGATATCCTTGCGCATCTATGAATGAAAATTCCATCATCTTGAGGTCTATCATTTACATGTCTAACCTCATCATGATATTTACTAGTGTGTTTTAGAAGATTATGTATCTTGTAATTTTATCTTTCAAGATAAAAAACTCCCACTTGCCTTTTGTAATATATAGACCATCTATATATACTTAGCAATTAGAGCAAAACTACATTGTTCTCTTTTGGGACATTACAAATACACATTGATAATTCTTGACATTAGTTTGTTAATAACCTATTCATAAGTAGTTTAACAAATTCAGAATCTTCAACTTTAAAACTTAATGTGATTCATCACATTCCATAATGAAATGGTGTTTTAACAATCTTCTAGATTGGAGTCATATTGAGTATATTCAATCCATACTCAATTTTCTAACCTTGTTACTTTTAAGAAAGAAGTTATGGTTATCTTGAATCAAACAAATCAAATAGTCTCGATTCTCCTAACCGAAAATACCATCAACTTGTGGTATTCATTAGAATTAATATTGTAAGACAATCTAACAATATTTAAGATAAACATATTCCTTTTGACTTACCTATTTACCAACTAAGTCAACTTAATTATATAATAGACTTTCCAAGCCAATTACATGCTTTATAACACAAGTACCTTTTAACCAAGTTACTTCATATCCATGTCTCAACAAGAAACATAAACTGTTATAATCCCATTATACGTTATAAATCATTGATCAACTCAATGACTTCTTGTATATGTCTTAATTAAAAAACATAACAAGTTAACGTCTTACTTTATTATAAGTCTTAAAAGACTTTATGTTTATGTCTTTACAATGAATCATAAACATGTTTAACAAAAGTAATTATGAACACAACTCTTGGTTTCAATAGTAATTTCAAGTTAATTTATTTTACTTCACAATAATGTAAGACTACATTATTTATTCATTTATTTATGTCATTCTAAAAATTCATAAATAGACAAATTTTAAAGTAGTATTAGATTACTTCATTTATGTCATTCTAATAATACATAAATATCTAATTTGAAGTAGTCTTATATATCATTTTGACACATGTTCTAAATACTTGTCTAATTTAGAAACTGCAAATATGTCCATGCAAGGTCTGACTTCACATAGAGATTTACTTTGTTGTTGCAATCTCGCCAAGTTCTCACATGACGTAAATTTCAACACCAAGTGTTTCTTGAATTAGATATGTACAAGTTATATTAGAACGTTAGTCTCTTACCTTGCAGTCAAGAGAATCCGTTAAATCATATACTTATATGTTGTACCTTGCACACAATATAGATTTCTCCCACTTGTGCATGTAACAACATCATGTAGCAGATAAACAACACGACATATGTTTGTTTATGTGACTAATATGATTGTGTCATTGATATTAGCATAACTAGTGGATGTAGAACCACTTCATTGTCTAATAAGGAAACGTACATGACTATCCTTGAAAACATAAGTGTCTACAAGTGGAAAGTAATTATCGTAAGACATTCTAGAGATAATCTGAGTTACTACCAAGATGACAAAGCTTGTAATTCCCACTGAATAAGAGATCATTACATTAATTCTTTATTCAGTAATAAGAACACAACACTCCCACTGGATTTGACAACATTGTAAGTGTTTCATTAACCAGTGAAAGAAAATAGTGTATTATTTACTTCCCTACACTTTTGATAAAGTCCATACATAACAATTACTTATGTACTAAAAGAGTGTATTCTACTATGTAGATGATGAATTTATCCATCAATGCTATTAACTTGAAAAATTGGGCATGCAATTTCTTTCTTAATAGTTCTACTATTCCAACAATTGTAAGTAGTACTTTTAAATGGTCAAAGCACAACAACTAGATAAAATATGCTAGTTTGTCTTTTACCAATTATACAGTAATTAGTCTAGCTTCTAATTTAATAACTCAGAAATATGCAATTTTCTTAACTATTAAAATTTGCTTACGAGTTATGTATTTAGAATTTAGACAATTCTAATTTTTCCTATCATACCTTTCTTCATTCATGAAAAGGGATAGGGTTGAATCTCACTCTTTCGCGTGAAAAGAGGACTAGGTTTATTCTTTTAGTAACGTTGACTCTACTAAAACCCTTACGGTGTAGATCAATTTTACCAATACAGAATAACTCCACGTTTACGGTTTAATGTTGCATTAATACATTTAAAGAATTAGCAAAATTCAATTTTAGTATTTTCGATAATTAAACTTTTCAAGAAAATAAAATACCCAAGGTAATATTCATATAACCATAGAATTTTCTCGAAAACTAGGATCCAATTATCGTAGTTCCATTACATCGCTTGATCCGCTAGTAACGAAAGCACATAATAGGGTGTCTGTCGAACAATAATTGGCAAACATTTTCCAATTCCTAGATCATTATAGGATTTATATTTTCCAACGCTATTGCAAATATAAACATGTTTCATCCCATCTTATGCCATTGAGTCCGTGTCTCACTTCCTACTCAACTTAAGTGTCTAACTTAAAGAAGCGCAAATATGTCCATGTAAGGTCCGACTTTACATAGAGATTTACCTTTCCATCACAATCTCGCCAAGTACTCTCATGACGTAAATTGCAACTTCAAGTGTTCCTTTTAATTAGATGGCACATTCTTAATTTAAAAGGGTACTAGTTTTGATTTTATGTGGTCAAATCAAATATGTACAAAGATGTCATGCATTCATCTTGTAGCATAAATTTAATAAAAAACTTTTATTTCCAATTCATAAAGATCAAATTATCAAAGTTTTGATTGAGGTATTGGGTTCACCAATCAAGGAATTTAGTGTAAATTATCATCCATTATACCGTACTTTTGCATAAGTGTAAACACTTAGTGTTTCGGATAATTACCACCAGTGGCACATGGAATTAAAACTAATTCGCCTTAAGATGAGCTTGTACTTTTATGGCTTACTAAGTAGCTCCATTCGAACTTACAGAGGGCAGAGGACCGTAAGCGCAAACGCATAACCTAGACATCCATTCATTGTGACTGCAAGCACTTCTTAAATAACCCCTTTATAGTTCATTCGAATGGGTGAGCCGTTCAGTCATTGTACCAAAGTCACCAATCAATTAAACTATAGAAAACTTAACTCTTCCAAAACAAATCAAATTTCGCCATTGTTTAGTCCGTATTATTTTTCTATTCAAAATTACCCTTTGCTTAAAACTGTCTAACATAATAAACAAACAAGTAATAAATAAAAAATAAACTACTAAAAACCCAATGCGCACATAATAAACAATTTATACGTGTAAACAAGTAGCCACATGCAACTTATTCGATAAAACCCTATTAATAATCAATGTCTAGGTTAAATTAACGTATATATTAATTAGGCTTTACTCTCTCAATTGAAAGTGAGCCACATACATCGACGAATCGATTACGTAAACCCATAATTAATGATATACCAAATTGCACATAATTGATTCATTAATGTATATAATTGGAGTTTTCCCCAATTCAAGATTTATCATAATTATACATGTGTATAAAACTTAACAATTAATCCAATCTTAACAATTAAATAATAATACAAGCAACTATCCATGACAAACATGCATGTATCATCATGGATATAACATAACAATTATTCAATTAAGTCACAAGATCGCATAACAAATTCCATGACACATAACAAATTTATTCATGAATTAATCACGTAATCAATATATTAATTCTAGGTTTTAATAAGGTTAGCAAACAATTTTCAAAACCCTAAAAATTTAATGTATGTGTCGACCAAAAAAAAATAGAGGTACGCCCCAATTAACTAAAAAATCGACCAAACAAAAAATTAAACATAAACCCTAGATAAACATATTAAACAACATACAATTATTTGTTTTATTACGCGTTTATGTAATTAATTACTCATTAAAAACCAATGACTCGTGATGCCACTGTTGGAATTATATAACATGACTAATCATAAATATAAACAATAAACATCAAAGTAAGTGCGGAAGCGATAGAACATATAATGAATAATTAATTAACAAAGAATAAAGTATCGTGCCTTTCTTGATTCTAGCCAACAAGAATCAAATCCACAAACTAGCAATTAGGATGAACCCTAATTAGGGTTTATAGGATTATATGAATTACCCTCACTGCTTTTGTAATTCAATCCAAGATAATAACAAAGTATGTTATTACTAAGTTCTTGACACACGCATTAAACCGAATTAAAGTACCACTAGTTTTTATCAAACAAATAACTTGTTATTGTGGAAAGACTTGGATCGACCCCTATAAGGTGTACGATCGGTTTGGAGACAAAACACACACAAAACAATTTTAGGGTTTATTTAATGAGCACGAGATGGAAAAACAAGACCCTGGCTTGTATATATACCCAAGTAAACTTGGTGAACAAGTTGGTCCTTGTTTCCTTTTCTTGATGGCGATCGGTTCTAGGTATCCCTTAGGGATTCGGAACCTTCCCAACTTTTGCAATTTGATCCTTTTCCATAAACATTTAACGACCGTTAGTCCATTACATTAATTACTTAACGTCCGTTAGTTATTTCGTTTAATAAATAAATAAATACAACATTTATATTTAATTATTAACTTTAAATTCTCATACGTAAAGTGTGCAATCCCAAAGTCTCGAGTTCGATCCTAACTCACGTCTATTAATTTATTGTCCATAAAACCAACAATTCCACCACCAAATATGTCCTACAAGGCACACAATCGATAACTTTTAAAATATGAATATTAGTACATGTAGTCCAAGTACTTATGGCACTACTTTACAAAACGAAAGCTTAAATTTACTGTACTTTAGCCTTCATATAAGAATTTAAAAGTTAAAACATTTGGTATCAAGCAGATGAAGCAAGGTAAATGAATATGCATACCCGCGCATGATTTGCTTGAATCATGAATAACATATAGTAATAAATATAATTTCTTCAACTACATTCGTGTTGGTGTAAATCACAGCGATATTCGAAAGTAAACACCATTCATTTGTTATTGTCTAGTGTCTACAACTCTAAACGTATATGATTCAACGTTTATTTGGTGCATGAAAAGAGATTAGAAAAGAAAACAACAAATAATGTATAGAAAGATACGCCATAACGAAGGACCATAAAGAAAATTAGAACATTAGAACACTTACAAATATTACAGCTTTGATGGTATCTCTCTGAAATGTAAATCCAGTTGTTTTATCTTGTTGGGCATTTAGTAACATGTCAATGAAATCTTTCCCAACATTAATTTTAGCATCTTCCCCTATTTTGTTGTTAACATGTTCTTCAATAATAGCTTCAAGAAACTCATCAAATTCTTTTACAACTTTTTTAGCTCTCCCAGTTAAACCACTGAGTTGATCTACCCATGACAACCATGGAATATAACTCCCAACACTAAAAAGATTAAACATACTAAGGTACCTTCTTAATAAACTTGTGAGCTTTAACCCATCAAATTTCCTCCCAAGGGCCACCGTACAAATTACATTTTCGGCAAGTGATACAAGTAAGGCACTCATATCAACTGAAGAACCAAAACTTTTGCCAATAACATCAATCATATGACCTATCTCTTTTTCTCTCACATTTTTGAATGATTTAACTTGTGTACTACTTAAAAGGTTAGACACTATGATGCTCTTTAACTGCCTCCAATATTCCCCACTAGGAGCAAAGGCTATGTCCTTACAACCATACAACAATATGTTCAAAACTGGAGAGTTGGGTCGACTAGCGAAAGATACATCATGTGTTTTCATGATCTCTTGCGCTACTTCAGAACTGGAAGCTACAAGCATGGGTACGCTGCCGAGGTGAAGGAGCATAATAGGACCATGTTTTTCAGACAATACTTGGAGAGAGCGATGCGGGGTTGACCCTAATTGGTGAAAGTTTCCGATAATTGGAAGCTTATGTGGAGACGGTGGTAAGTTTTTCTTAGTTTTCAAATAAAAGGAAACCCATTTGATTATGAAAAACAACAACATAAAAGATAAAAGCCAAGAAATTAGAAGAGTTTGTAAGGAAGGGATATTTGCCATGATCGATGTCACTAGCTAGATTTTCTGGTAAGAGTTTTTGCCCTTATGCTTCATGAAAGAATTGAACGCTATTTATAGAAATTAAGTTCGGTTTTGGACTTTTGGTGTACGTTCATCATCTCAAATTACTCTAATCTCTAATCTAACAAATCGAGTTCCTCATCTCATACAAAAGTCTTTTATTTCTCTTCAGGGTTGTATAGTTAGCTCGCCGGCAACATATATTCAAGTTTTAACACAAAATTGAATTTAAACCGCTAAAAATGACATAGATCTACACCTCGAAAGGAATTAAAACAAAACCAGTATTTTTATTATTAAAGTTTCATTAGTTGGTTCAGCATATGCGAACATTTTAAGTATTCAATCAATATTCAATCCCGTATAAGACAAAAACAATTAGATTTATGAGAATTTTTCTCGCTAAAGTTTGGATCAATTTTTCTTTCTATGATAAAAACCCCAACCGAGCCACTTATGACAATGTGACACTGCACGTAAACCTCAGACTCGACCAGAGGACCTATCAAGCCTGGTAAATCACTAGCATTTCACGATTGTGGATTATATGGCTTGGGACTAGTAGGGGTGTTCATCAGTTTGGTTATCGGGTTATTCGGTTTGTTCGGTTAATTTTTTTTTCTGAGTATAACCGAGAACCGAACCGAACCGAACTTAAATTGATTAAACCGAACCGAATAACCGAACACCCATAACCGAATACCGAACCGAATAACCCGAATTACATAAATTTAATTATTTATCCATTTATTTATATATATTTTTAGCAAAATTTTTTTTTTCAAGCTCAAAAAATGTTATATATATAGTATAAAAGAGTTTTAATATTTTATATATATATAAATATATAAAAATACTCCAGATATAAATTTATTTGAATTCGGTTTTTGGTTTAGATTGCTAAAACTATAACCGAACCGAAAACCGAATATTTAATTCGGTTCGGTTCGGTTACGAGTTCGGTTCAGTTATTTTCGGTTCGGTTATTTTCAGTTCGGTTTATTCGGATATTACCCGACCCATGAACACTCCTACTTGGGAGGGTATATGGCCCCAAGAATTTTACAGCTAACGAGATGTCAACTTCTGACCAGTTATTGAAACTTCCAAGACCTTATCACTAGACTCAGAGGCGGTACATTAATATCAAGGCAGTGTGTGCAATGCCTCACAAAGCTCACTTTCAGTAATATCGATTGATCGTAGAATTTCATTTTACCCCCATAAATGGGTAAATAGTATAACTGTGAAAATTTATCCAATTGTTGCATCATTGTTTAGTGGTTAAGGACCTTTGCACTTTCATGGAGATATAAGGTTCGATTCTTGTGCTACTCTATACTTTTGTGAATTTTTGTTATCCAACTTTTTATTTTTGCTTAAACTACTTGTTTTAATATCGATCATAAAAAGCAAGTATGTGCTAAATATTGTGCATATCATCATCAATTTAAAATTTTGGTTCTCGCATGCAAACAAAACTAAAAAAAATCACTTTCACTAAAAGTAAAATCGATTTCATTATGGCAACAAAGGTCAAGTAACTGACATGACCCGACTGGCACCCATTTTTAACTTTTGCCCCCTCTTGAAAGTTTTTCTGATACCGCCCCTGACTAGACTGCCTCTTGAAGTTAGATTGGGTCAATTTCTCAGCCATGATCACACGCTGGCATGTGTGGTGAACTCAGTGCGTTGCTAAGTTAACTTAATTTAACTCACATATGACAGACACGAGTCGGGTTTCTAACCATTTGGGCTTTCTGGAGAATAAGTCTTATAGAGTAGTAGTATTTGGCAGGCACATATAGCCATATAGGCATTAACTAATGGTTTCTTTTTCATCAATATTACGGCATTTCTTTTTAGGGGTCTTTATTAAGGCATTTGATGTTTCCTTCTGCTAGCATGTTTTGACAAACGATAAGTTTTGTCAAATTTTTCATCTAAACTATTTTTGTCAAAAGTCCATTAGGCAAAAGTTTAATATATATTTCAAATTTACTATAAATTCAATGAACCAATTATTCATTTTTCTAATAAAATAAAATTTCACTATTTTTTTAAAAATTAAATATCTCGCAAAACCGTTAATCGTTACATGAAAAAAAATCATCTATCATGACGAAATTAAATTATCTTTCTATAGATATGCACTTCATATATTTTTAACGATTTTTTCAAAATTTGGTCTAAAAAATCATATATGATTTGTGAAAATAATATGTGATTCGATTTTACAAATCATATATGATTTTGAAAATCATATATGATTTGAAAAATCACATGTGATTTGATTTTACAAATCACATGTGATTTTGAAAATCATATATGATTTTACAAATCATAATTGATTTACCTAGGCGGAATTTTGAAAAAAAAAAATCGTCGAAAATATAGAGAAGTGCATATCTATAGAAAGATAATTTAATTCTCGTCGCGATGATATATTTTTTATAGTTTGAAGATTTACCGTTTGCAAGGTATGTTGTTTTTTAGAAAAGGGTGAAAATGGTCTATTTATTAATTTTGATAAAAAATGAATGGATAAGATTTATTAATTGGATTTATGGCAAATATGAAATCTATATTGATCTCAACTCAAGTCCAATAATGGTTAAGCGCTTAAGCATTACCTATGGGTGTGTTTGGCAAAAGTAGATGTGAGTAGAAGAAGAATGAAGAATGAAGTAGTAAAGGACGATGAAAGCGATGCGACTCATGATACCACAAACTTCTTAAAGAAGCATTGGAAAATTGAGCATTCCTAAAAAATATGAAAGCTCACCGCTCATTTGCCAAACGACTACTAAAAATTAAAATGCTCATTGCTCACCACTCATCACTCTAAAAAGTTTCACACCGCTTCGTGCCAAACATACCCTATATCTCTGGTTACACATACTCCATAGACATCATGTATGTATGTTTTCAAATCTATCTAAAAAAAATCATTGAATCAGATAAACATAACAAGTCCATAAGTGCACCTATGATCAAGGATGAAGTCAATATGTAGCCTTTTTTTACTAAGAGACCAAAGTTAAAACCTCACAAGCAGCTAGTTTGGGCAGCCTTCGGGCTTCTTTTCTCCGAAGCCACTAAACATAGGTATTTCATTCGAGGTAAGCACTCAAACGTAAAGTCAGACAAAAATAGAAAGTATAAAAAATCACCGGTTTGCGACACTTGTCCTCCCATTCTTTTTCCCTCCAAGCCACCATCCATTCTTGTCTTCCCTTAACCCCGATCAGTTTTCCTCTCCTCCCAACCACTATCCAATTTTTTTAATTTTACTTTATTAAATTCGTGATTATATCAACTCAATTCATGATTTATTACATCAAATTGAAGATCCAATTTCTTCGATTCGGAATCTAATAGAGTATCTTCAATTCCACTACAAGTTTCTTTAGTATTTCTCGAGCTTTATTTCAAATTGAGATCAATAAAATAAACGCATCATTAATTCTTTACCTTTCATTGTTCTTTCAATTTTTATCTAAAATTTCAAATAGATAAAGTGTTTATGAAAATGTATACAAATCTTTGATGAAATGTCTCAATGAAATTTTGTTAGCGAAAGACTTTAAAAGTGTTAATCACATTAAATTAATGTTTTAGTAATTTTTATAAAGATTAATATTCTAGGATGAACTTTTATTCTACTATGATGAACATTACAATGTCCATTGGTTAGCTTACGTTGTTCATCAGTTATTTTCAAAAACCTTTTTTTTAACAATGTTTATTAGTTTTCTTTGATGACCAACATTACAATATCAATAAGTTAAATCACGTTATTCATCAGTTTCGTTTTAAAAAACTTTTTTTTTTGTTATCACAATATTCATCAAATTTATTTGATGAATAACATCACAATGTTCATCAGTTAGATCACGTTGTTTATCAATTTTCTTCTTAAAGAATTCTTTTGTTGTTACAATGTGTATTAGTTTTCTTTGATGAACAAAATCACAATGTTCATTAGTTAAATCACGTAGTTCATCCGTTTTCTTTTAAAGAACTTTTTTCTTTTTTTTGTTATTACAATGTTCATCAGTTTTCTTTGATAAACAACATCACAACACTCATCAGTTAGATCACATTGTTCATCAACTTTCTTTTTGAAGAACTTTTACTTTTTCTATTATAACAATGTTAATCAGTTTATTTGATGAACAATTTTTAGTATGATGACCTTTATTTTTTACTATATGATGAACATCACAATGTTCATTTCATAGGATCCCGATCCCATCTCCTCATATCCGTAGGAAACAACTAAACATTCATAGGCCTTGGGAATGATGATATAGGGTCCAAACTAGATCCCGAGTAAATGTCTCTTGTCGAACCAACTTTGTTTTAAGGTTTTATTTTTTGCTAAGAGTCTTGTTTATATTTTCAAAGAGGCCTACCACATACACATTAACTTGCAAAATGTGTCAAAATGGGTAAATTTGGCACTATGCCAAACACCGCTTTAAGCAATACCGCTATAGTTGGAACTAATCACTGTCTGTATTCAATACTGGATACTAGGTATCAATGAAGCCATTTTTCAATGCTGGCAGTTTGACTAATAATGAAGGGGAAATGATCACTCCTGTTAACAGCTGCAAATTTGCTTGTTGCCCTTTGCTTTATGACTTGTTTTATCTCATTTTACTCCATTTATCCTCATCTATCATCGTTGTTCCAGCACCTTTTTTCATCATCCATTGAAGGGAAACAACCAAATTAATGTGAAAAGAAGACTGACATCATGTGATTGAATAAAGAGAAAGGGTATGGAAGAAAAGAAAAAAAGGACAAATAGGCTTACAAGAAGCAAGTTTGTCGCTATTAATGAAGATGATCATTTCTAATAATGAAATTATGTGTGGAACTTACTATTGAAATTGTACGTCTATAACATTATCTTGAATAAGTACATAAAGCATGTCTTTGTCTAAGTGCATAAGCGATCGAGTACATAAGGACATTCTTAGTGCATAAAGTACATTCACCGAATGTATCAAGTACTATTAGATTATATGATTTACATTATTGAAAGGGGTGCATACTCCCAATACTGAGTACACCAAGTACAACACTGATTAAGTGTACGAGTATGGTGCTGACTTTATGCGTAAAGCATTATTGTTCCACACGAAAATGACTGAATGCTCAGAGCATATTAGTTAATTGGCTAAATGCACAATATTCACAAAGGATGTGGGTGTATAAAATACAAACACATAGAAATTTGTCACATTAAGAGATAGTGATCAAAACTGTTGCCAGAATCTCATGGCAATTAATTTAAGCACAATTTTCAACAGATGAATAACTCTTTCATTCTGACCATTTTTGTGATAATGGTAAACGGTATCTGGATTCATATGAATACAATATTTTGCTGAAATTTGTATAAGAAGTTTAAGCACTAATATGCTTATTTTGACGGCTAGGATGATAACAAGTATCATATGTCTGACAACAATTTTTTGTAAAACACAACTCTGCGAGGGGTTCCGATGATGAGGCCTTCTTGATAGACAAATGATTATATTGTTATTTAGTCAATTCATATATATTCATGAAATATCATGCTGAGATATTATTTTGGAAAATTTATCGTAAATTCTCTAGCAATATTTTCCCATTGCACACGAGAAATCTAGGGACATCAACTTGCCAAATATTCATCAATGTTCTAACTTGTGAGTTCTATCGAGTAACACATCCGAAACTATTTATTACTTGAAGACTTAAATCCTGTCGAATTGTCATCTGAGTCCTCGTGAACTTACTACAAATCTATATATTTAACCCACGTGATTCTCGCGATCTGATTTTTGTGCGAGTTTTGGGTTGCTCCCAATTCATAATGGCATTAAGAGGGTGTTTGGGATTGCTTATTGAAAATAGATTATTTGTTTTGAAAACGGATAATCAGATAATCAGTTGTTGCAAAACGTGATTTTAAAATAGTGTTTGGATTTGATTATGATGTTTGAAATCGCAATAATCAAATAATCAGTTTTTTTAGTGCTTGGAAAATCTGATTATTTTGTTACTTAATGCATAAAGTTACCAAAATAGACATTTGCATGTGCCATAGGGGTGTCAAAAATCCCGACCCGACCCGGACCCGACCCGGACCCGAACCCGTCTAAGGATAATCGGGTCGGGTTACTCGGGTCCAAAATCTAACTCGGGTTAATCGGGTCAACCCGATTAACCCGAATACGAACTAGGGTCGGGTATCGGGTTCAAAATACTTTGCAATTCGGGTTCGGGTCAACCCGACTAACCCGAGTTTTTTTTTTTTTTTTTCAATCTTTATATACTTCTTTATTGCACCATCCGCATCAAACAGATACATGTTAGTTGTGCTGAATGTTGTTGTTAGCTTAAATTTCTTCGAGATCCCCTCTCGTTTTGCTGTGTTCATTTGATCTTCGCCTATGGATGTTGCAAATTGCAATTTTGAAAACATGCAAGTCTACAACAAGACTTATATACCGTGTTTTACTTGTTAACAAATTTCATTCTGATAAAATCATTAAATTAGTTTCTTATTATTAACTCATCATCTTTTATAAGAATTACTACAAGAGTAAAAAGACTACTAGCACTTATAGTTAATATACAACATATGCAACAATAAAAAAACGTAATTTTAACTATAAAGTCTAAGAAATCAAATTATGTAATTTTGTAAATGGCACAAACCCGAACCCGACTTGACCCGACCCGACTAGACCCGACCCGATTAGACCCGAACCCGACTAACCCGAGTTCAAATAGGGTCGGGTTCGGGTATGTTATTTTTAGCCTCGACCGACTTTCGACCACCCGTTGATTCAACCCGACCAACCCGACCCGATTAACACCCCTAATGTGCCATATGAAAATTAAATCAAAAGGCAATAAAGGTTTTTTATTGTGGGCCACTTGAGAAATAAATGAAAGTTTTTTATTGTGGGCCACTTGAGAAATAAATGAAAGTCAACAATGTACCAAAACTGCGTTTTGTAAAAGTAGCTAGCACCTCACTTTTCCAAAACTGCGTTTTGATCCCTCCAAAACGTAAATAATCACTTTTTCAACTTTTTTAGCCAAACACTTAAAACTGATTATTTGCGTTTGCAAAACGCAATAAGCAGATAATCAATTTCATAACGTAATCCCAAACACCCCCTAAATTTTCGCTAGATCGACCTTAATGTCTTCACTATTGATGATATGTAGGAGAAATTAAACTTCTCATAGCCAGAATTTACATTTTGAGAACTTAGCATGAAGCTTTTCTTATCTCAACATACTGAAAACTTGGTGCAAAGAGTTCATGATTACTCACTGACTTAGAATAAATAAGGATATCATCAATGAACACCATAGTTGAATTATTTAACATCGATGGCGACTCGATTCATCATGTCTATAAAAGTCGTTAGGCATTCATTAAACCAAATGGCGTAACAACGAATTCATACGACTACATCCGTGCGAAAAATTTGTGTTCGGTATCTCCTTTCGAATCTTTAATCGAAAATATCATGATCTTAGACCAATCTTAGGAAAGAAACTCGTGCCCTAAAGCTGATCAATAAATCATCGATCCTGGGAAAAGTGTATCAATTCTGGACAATGACATTTTAGATTCTCGGTAGTCGATATACCTTTGAATATTATGATCTTTGTTCTTGACAAGAAGAACTTGAGCTCTCGAAGGGGAACTACTAGGGCTAGTAAAGCCTTTTCTAGTAGTTCTTATAATGCCTTAGTAATTTGCAGTTCAGATAAAGCAAGTGAGTGGGGAGTTTTAACAATAGGGGTACTCCTGATATAAAATCGATATGAAATTATAACCCTCTGTCAGGTGGTTTACAAGGAAATTCTTCTAAAAATATATCGGGAAATTCCCGAACTGCTGGAATGTTGTCGCAAACTGGAGTAACTTTTTAAGAATCAATGACATGAAATAAATAGAATTAACAATCATGAGCCAGGTATTCTTGGCTCTAATATCCGTACTTATAGTCGAGGGGGCTTTCTTACGCTCGTCATAAATGAACGTTTATGTTGTTCCCTATTCACTATAGTATAAAAACAGTTAAAAGTATTTTAAACAAACTAATAGTGAATCAATGACTGAAAGATGTAAGTTAAAACACAAAGATTAATTTTCAACATCATATTCTTATTAGAAATGAATCAAAAGAATACGTTACCCTAGTACTTGCGGAATAGTACTAGGGATTGAAATGACAAAGTGTTGTAACTCCTCACTAAGCTCGAAGCTAAGTCTCGAGCACAACTACACGGAACCACCGAGCTATCTCGGGGACACGGTCGTGTTGGAGGAGTGAAAGATGGCAATTGTGTGTGTGTGAGTGTTTTACAATTCACAAGCTTAACCTTTCACTCCATCTCTTATGCTATTTATACAAGTATGAGTTTTAACTATTTCCTAAGTGACAACCGACATTCTAGAAGACAAAATCGATGTATTTTGTCTCATTTACTGAACTATATTAGGTAAAGGGACCAAGTCACTTTCTTCATGTCAAGATCGACGTCGAATCTAAAGGAAACTTTCGTGATAAGTACTCCGTCTTATTCGCTTCAAACGAACTGCTTTATCCGCCCATTCTTGATCTTCATAGTCTTCGCCTTGATTTCGGTTTGTCTTGATGTGAGTAGTTGGTGAGGAGTTTAGGGATTCATGAGTTATTGTCATCTCACCGAATCCACCATCTTCTTCTTGACTCGTCTTCACCCTTTAAGTTCCGCCTTCATCGAATGGAGAGACTTATTCTTCGCCTCATCGAGTATCCTAAAGATGGCTCACCGAGAGACTATGCACTCAGTGACCTATTAGTGTTTAACGATATAAACACTTAGGGTATTTTCTATTCAAATCCTAGATTAAGGGGTTTGGGTATTTTACAGAACCCAACAGTCTCCCCCTATTTGGATATACAAATAGCCTAAGTGCTTGATCAGTGTACGTGAGCAAATGGCTTCTTCTTACACTGAATGTACTAATGAATACAATAAGGAACATTGAGTACTTTAAAAGAACATACATCTTTTATATGATCACATTACATGGTTCCTATCACTAGTACAAAAGAAAAATCATAATGATGTCAATCCAGATGGATTCCTAGTGCTTCAAGCTTGACTTTCTTGGTGATGAGTGATTCCCTGTCAGGATGGTCTCTTATCTTGGTGTTTAAGTCAGCACAGAACCTGACATTTGCAGGAGCTTGAATTTGAGAGGCCACTGAAATATAGCTCAACATTGTAGCTACTCCTGCTTGATCAATATCACTCCACCTTTGGAATGCTGGGTTTCCATAGACATCGATGAAAAATGCCCTCTTTCGAGCTCTTAGATCACTAGGCGTTTCTGAACTTTACACCTTGAGCACACTGTTGCATTCGAGTCCGTGCACTTTGATTTCAGGTGGAACTCAACTCTCTTTCTTTTGCCCTGTGAAGAATGAGGTTGAGATCCTTGTGGTGCGATTAAGGCGGTGAATCCCATTGCATGGTGGGTGCATCCTCGATCTGTCATACCTTTCTTGAGCATCTTCATCGCCTCCTTAACCACCACATTCTCGCTTCTTTTCAATTAGTCGACCAAGTTCATCGAGTTCGGTGATCCCAAAGTCGGTGAATTTTGGGGATCATGAACCTCGAAGTGTCTTTATCATCCCCACAGCAGGCGTTCATTGCCAATGGTTTAGACTTGGGATGATCTTGACATCGATGATCTTCTCTCAGCAGACCTTACCTTGTCATTGTCCAGTTGTAATGATCAATTCTTGCTTTCCGATGGTGCAGTTCTTTTGTTCTTTTCTTCCAATCGCTTCCTCATTTGACCATCTTTCGCTGAGCATCCTTCAACTTATGTCTGCTGATCCTTTTCAAGCTTCTAGGGTCTATTCCAATATTTTCAGCTTCCTCATCGACCACTTTTACCAGTGCTTCTCTGTTTTTTCTTTCTTCCTCAGCAAGTTTCTTTTTCCTATCTTTCTTTGCGAGGTAGGCACTTAGTTGTTGTGGTGTGAGCAGGTATTCAGTGTCGTCGATTTTGTAGGGAATCTTCTCATGCTCAGGAGTTTTCATTATGCCCTTTCCTTTGTCCTGGCCTGAGGATGCTACCAAGGGTGGTGGTGTTGTCATGATTGGTGTTGTGACTGTCAGTGTTGTTGTTGATGTTGGTGGTGGGATTGATGAGATGGGTATTGCTGAAACATGTGGTGATGATGATATTGAGCTGCAGAGATCTTGGTGGTGTTGGCTCCCCTCGGCGAGAGGAAGTCTCTTGGTGCTCCTCTCCCCTCAACCTGCTAAGCAACGTCGGTGAGAGCAAGAGTTGGCTCGACACCTTGGGGAGCTTGGGTGGCTTGACCTTTGAAGGCTTGGTAGATTTCGGTAATCATAGCCTTGATAACGGATGTATCCTTTGGAGACCAAGTGACCGTTGTTTCTAGATTAGCATGAGAGTTCCAAGGCTGTCATCCTAGGCCCAAGATTCCACGCCATTGATGAGGAAGCCTTAGCCATATTGGTCACCTGAGCATCCAAAGAGCCCAGTGTTGTCTGAATAGACTGAACCGAAGATCGAAGACCTTGAACATTAGCAGACTTCAGCATGTTGATAAGTTCAGTTAGGCCTGAGGAATTCTTCAAGTAAGCCTCAGTAGCCTCCAGCACTTTTGATTTGAGTGTTGGGTCTTCTTTGACTGATTCCCTGATTTCATCAATCTTGGTCCCACAACCCTAAAGATGTTTGAGAAATTTAGCTAAGTTATCATCCAATCTGTGAAGGTTCTCAGACATAAGATCTCTGTGTTCATCAGTGTTAGCATTGAAGGTGAGCACATCGGATTTAAGATCTGCATAAGTGGCAGCAGCCTCAGTGTGTTGATCCCACAATTGGTCAGTGACCCCAGAGTATACCTTCCTTGAGGCTTTGGTGATCCACATGACTAGCTCCCGTTCAGTGATTGGAAGAATGTTATCATAGCGGCTAAATTCACCAGAACTGGATGATGAGGAGTCCGAGTCATTGTCTTCGAGTTGAAATGGTGACTCGGTATGCTCACGTGGATCGAGCTTAGGTTCTTGTTCAGATTGAACCTCGTCCACTTCTTCCCCATCGATAAAATTTCATCATCACTTCACAGATTCATCATCGAAAAGAGTATCCCCAGTAACTTGACCATAGTTAAGAAAGTGGGGTGATGGGTTCTGGTATATGCGAAAACATATACCTTTTCTTTATCAAAACCGGACCAAAAAGACCAAAAACTAACCCCTAAAGCCATAAATGTTTGTGTTTTTGTGTTTATGTATGTGCAGGTAACAGATATTGCAAAATGGACAAGAAAAGACAAAACAACGCAAAAATGAGCACGAGAATGGAAGGTGCACGAAGTTACGGGTCTAATGATAATTTTATTTGGAGCATCGAGGCAAGAGAAAAAAATTTTAAAGATCAAACGAAGCTCGAACGAAGATTGCAATTAATTAAAATGCTTAATAGAAGGAAAAATGGATCAGCAGAAAAAAGGAGATTAAATAGAAATTAAATGCAATACTTATCACAAAAAAACTCTTGGTCTAGTGGGTGGGGACATATTTGTCAAGCAAGAGGTCTTGGGTTCAAATCTCACTTATGACAAAATTATTAGAATATTCTTTACATCACAAATTATTGTAAATTAAATCTGTCGATTGAGCCCAAGCGAAGCCCATCTCAGCTCGAGGCCCAACAGCGAAAAGAAGCCCAGACCATATTCAAATGTAGCTGCTTGTATCATGAAGCCCAATCTTTTCCAAGTCCATATTCAAGCCATCCAAATGAAAAATGCAATCTGCTACAAAGCATTCGTATAAAATTTACTTGGGGACCAAGTTTTATAGGTTTTTATTTGTGTCAAGATTTTATAGTTTAGGGGCTATTATGAAAAACTTTTAGGGGCTAAACTGTAACTTGTGAGTCTATAAAAACCCACCCCCTCCCCTCATTTTAATCATCTTTTTATTTGTATTTTGTACCCAAACTCTTGTATTTTATTTTTATGCTCTTTTTATTTGTATTTTGTACCCAAACTCTTGTATTTTATTTTTATGCTCTTTAGTTTTATAAAAGTTTTATTTATTTCTTGCATCTCTATTTTCTTCTCATCTCTTAATCATTTTTATTTCATTTTATTTTTTCTAAAACTTTTATAAAAATATCCCATGAAGAGTTGAGTTATAGTAAGATTGTGTGAGTGTATTTTATACGCCCGCAATACGCTTCAACATATCATATTTATATTTTATAAAATTTTAGTTTTTCTTTTATTGTTTTTTTTTTTATTAAAGATCACTTTTTCTTGTTTTATTTAGCTTAAAATAGTAAAAGTCTCTAAAAATCTTGTATTTTTACAAAATCAAAAATATATTTTACTTTCGTCTTAAAATTTTCGTATTTTTCCGAGTTGTTTTAGTATTTTTAAAAATCAAAAAGCATTTACATTCTTTTCTTTTTAAAAAAATTTCGTTTTTTATTTTAGAAAATAGAAAAAAGTCAAAAAAAAAAAATTAGATTTTCTGGTAGCTTTTCATAGTTTTCTTAAGATAGTGTGAATTTTTCATATTTTTTTGAACTAGTTTATTATTTATTTTGATTTATTGGCTATTTTAAACATTAAAATCGAAAACAAATATTTATTTAATTCAGAAAATTCTAAAATTTTTTCTGTGAGCTTCTGTCACTTTTCTAACGTTGCTAAAAAATATTTGTAATTTTCGGAGTTCATTTAATATTTTTCCTTGATTTATTTCCTTTCCAAAAAAAAATCCGAATTTATTTTTCTTTGTTTTAATTAGTTTTTTTTTTTTTTTTTATTTTGAAAAAAAAATAATTTTTTAGTTCACTATTTTATTTTAAATTTCCTAATTGTTTTAGTTATTTAATATTTTCTTTTCTTGTTAAAAATATATATATATATATATATATATATATATATATATATATATATATATATATTTTAAATCTTTAACCTTAATACCCAAATTAGTTTTTGTGGAAACATATCTCCTTGAGAGAGTTTGGTGGTTAAGATTTGATTTATTAAGATTAGTTTATCTATTATTTTAGCTTTTTATTATAAAAATCTTATATTTATATCTTTGTGCTAACCCTTAAAGTTTTGATTTTGTTTGTGTAATCCGATCCTACCTCATAAGGTGTGGAGCTAACGGGTCTTATAAGCTTAAAAATCATTAAAGTTTACAAATTTAATAACTTTTATTAAGTTATTTAGTTAATAAAGCTCAAAACTTTATTTAACTAATTAGCAAAATTAAAGTTAATAAAGAAATAAACTTTAATAATTTATCTAGTTTATAAGATTGGGTGGTATTTCTCTCGTAAAAATCACCGGGTTTTATTCTCTTACCTTTTTATCATTTTTAGCTTAGATTCTTAGTTTACCGTTATGTTTAATTATTCGTATTATGCTTGTTAAGTCTTTTTAGTATCATACTCTTAGCTTAATATCCATCGTCACTTGTTGTAGTTTGCCATTTAAATTAGTTTAAAAGTAATTAGTTAAATTAGTTTTTAAAAAAATCTCTAAAAAAAATCCTAAAAACGTAAAAACCCGAATTTAGATTTTAATTCAAAAAAAGTCAAAAGTCAAAAGTCAAAAAAATATATATTCCGCTTTTTTTCAAAAATCAAAAATCAAAAACCAAAAAAAAATTAATTAAAATTAGTTTTAAATTTTAGATAATTTTTAAATCGCATTTTTAGTTGTAGAAAAATATTAGATCACTTTTAGGGGTTAAAATAGATTAATTTGCATTTTAGAATCGTTTTTTTTGCATAAAGTAATTTTGCCTTTAGTTCTATTTACGCACTTAATCGAGATTACTTGTTTGCACCTTAGGATTAGTAGCTTTATATGCCTTTTATTATTATTGCTTGCCCGTGGTTTAGAAATCCTCAAAATCCTTTTACACATTCAAATCCCGATAATCGCTGACGTGAGTTGGAAATTCCATTCAACCTCGTTCGGAGCGATCTCGGTGCTCAAACCTAACACTTTTGAGTTACCCGTAATACTACACTTCTCATTATTGATTTTATCGAATCAATTTTTGCGCCGCTTGCGGGGAGGGCTTTAGTAGTTTTCGTATTCGTCTCGAATCGCGTGAATTTGAAGATCCTTCCCGAGTGAAGTTACCGTCGTTTTTGTATATATAATTTTTCAAAAACCCAAAAACATCTAAAAACACCAAAACATTCTTCCTAGAGTATTTACAAAACCATAAAAAGTAAAAAAACCAACAAAACAAACCCGAACGTCAATTGTTACGTCGGCTCACCTCAGAAGTACAACCTATACACTGGGTAAACGGAAGTCTTGACATTAAATTGCAGACTGAAGAACGATCCACTCTTCGTTCCCGCTCCGCTGCGCGTACTTTTGGGAGCTATCGAGCACCGGTTGACGTAATTACAAAAAGATTGTGTTTTCAAAAGTTTTCTAAATATAAAAACCAAAAAGATTTTCCTTTTTCAAAATTATTTTTCACTTTTTGATTTTTGGATTTTTAGTGCATGCGCACTCGTTCTCAGTCACGACGTAATCGTAATCGTAGAATAGACGTAGCCGAGTTACGTACTATCGTTGAAGAACCCGTCGTCATGGCGATACTCGAACGATGATCGAATTACTTCAAGCTCCGTGAGGCGGCTACGGTGATGCTATCGTTGTTCAACCACTGATGCGAGAATTTTGAACTAAAAGCGAACTTAATTCAATTGGTTTCAAATAAACCTTTTTGTGGTTTGGATCATGAGGAGCCCCACGCACACCTCCGTTGGTTTAATCAAGTTGCTTCTACGATAAACTTTCGGGGCGTCACTCATGATTCAATTAAATTGAGATTGTTTCCATTTTCTCTTGAGGGGGCAGCCCGGACTTGGCTCGAAAAAGAACCCCCTCAATCTATTACAACATGGGCCGATCTTTCTAAGAAGTTTGTGAATCAATTCTTTCCTCCTTCGAAAATTACAATGTTACGAAATCAAATCATTAATTTTCAACAAAAATTCGATGAAAGTTTTGGAGAAGCATGGGATAGATTCAAGGAACTTTTACGTAAATGCCCAAATCACGGTTTTACCGATCTTCATCAGATTGATACGTTCTGCAATGCTTTAACGGCGGCCGATCAAGATTCGCTTAACGCAGCCACCGGTGGCAACATCTTGAGTCGTATGCCCGCCGATATTAGAACGATAATCGAAAATAAGTCAAAAGTTTTCTCGTCTAGAAACAGACCCGTTGTTTCTAAGATTGCTGAATGATAACTATGTTCGAGAGAGTGAGTTGGTGATCTTACTCATGCTATTACTTCTATGATGAGAGAGTTTAAGAGTCGAATCCGAACAAGTCAAAGCCATCGAAACATGTGTTATTGCGGTGGTCCTCATCCGTACTATAATTGTCAAGCCACCGATGGCGATCTCAGAAATGCTTCCGTAGCATCTGCTAATCCGGTTCAAAATCAAAACCAAGGATACCGTGCCAACCAAATGGGACCACCCGGTTTTGCACCCATTCCTCAACAAAACTAAAACCATAATCAAAACCGCTATCAAAACCAATCTTACAATCAAAACCGAGGAGCTAATCTCAATCATGGTATTCAAAACTACCAAGCTCCTCCACCTCAAGTTTATCAACAACCTCCTCAACAACCTTATCAACCACCTCATCAAGTTGCTCCGAACAACGATTTTCTAACTTACATGAAGAATTCCGATAACACCATTAAAAGTTTGCAAACTCAAATCACAAGTATGAGGAATGATTTCAAAAGGGAAATGGAAGCTACGAGTAACAAGCAGATGAGTGAAATGAGGAATATGATGGCTAGTTTCTTTCAAGCCAATCAAGCTTATACTTCTTATTCTCAACCATCGGGTTCTAGTACTCTTCCGAGTAATACGATTCCTAACCCGAGAGGTGACATGAAAGCGATCACTACCCGAAGTGGTGCTGCTTACGATGGACCCACGGCTCCTACCATTATTTCTTTTTCTCCGTCTCGTGTGGTAGACCGTGAGACCGGGGTGACAAAGGACCCGGTGCTTCCTACTAATAAGGGGAGTATCGAGAATGTCCAACCCACGGTTGTCCCGACGTCTGAGCCTAAGGATGCTCCGGTTAGTGCTGAAAAGACTATCCCAAAACAACACTTCGTACCCGTCAGGATGAATGATCAAAAGCAACGCGAACAAGCAAATCTTCAAACGGAAAATTCTTTCAAATATTTCAAGATCTTCACTGAAATTAGCTGCGGATGCTCTTCTTCTCATGCCTAAGTTTGTTTCGACACTAAAGGGATTATTAAGTAACAAAGAAAATTGTGGATTTGGCAAAACGTCTTTGAATGAGAATTGTTCGCGATTATTCTCAAGAAACTTCGAAAAGTTAGGTGACCCGGCAAGTTTCTCATTACATGCGATTTTCAAGGAATTATTGATTCGCCTTGGCGATCTTGGCGCGAGTATTAATTTGATGCGAAATCAATCTATGAAAAGCTTTCATTGCCCCACTTACCCTAACGTGTATGACCCTCGAGCTAGCCGACAGTACTACGACAAAACCAATCGGTATAGCGAGGATGTTTTTGTTAAAGTGGGACGTTCGATTTCCCCGGATTTTGTTGTCGTTGATTTTGATGCCGACCCCGGTACCCTTATTCTCGGAAGATGCTTCTTAAGGACGGGCCATCGTTGATTGATGTATATGAAGGAGAGATCACTTTAAGAGTTGGAAAAGAAGCCGTCGCGTTTAACATTAACCATACTACTAAATCTTTAACCTACCAATATGATGTGGCCAAAATTAATGACACCGGGTGACAAAGGACACAGAATTACTACTAATAACGGAAGTACCAAAACGTCCAACCTCGTTGGTTCAAAAGTTGGGCCTAAACCATCGAGAATTGATCCAGAGCCTTTCACGTTTTACGGTTAAGAGTTTATCGACGATACGTCTTTGAGCAAAGAAGAAATTAGAAAAGGAGACTACAACGATTGTGGTGGAAAATGCTAGCTCTAAGAGCACACCACTTGTCCCACCTCTCGCTTTACATTTGTTGTGTTGAACTTAAGAACGTCGAGTTTTCTTTGGTGGCAATCCCACTCCTTACGAAAATATGGAACTTTCTTCTAAACAAATCATTTCGATTCTTCCTCTTCCCTCACTAAATGGAGGAGGATGATTCTATCATGAAAGAAATTGAGGCTTATTTGAAAAGTGATTAGGTTTCTTTGAAATTGATAATGCCGACATCGACATCGAGGAGATATTCGTTTAATTGAAGAAATGCTCTCTTCACTCTCTCCGAAAGAAAATGAAATTAAGCCATCTATTAATCCTTCTGAGCCCGAGCTCAAGAATTCTTCTATTGATTTACTTCGAGGAGTTCGTAGATGAACTCGCCGCATGGATCCTCTTCCACCGGAAATGAGGATGACGTCTTTGATTTTAGAGCCGACTTACGTGAAATTGAATATTTGTTATATCAAGATCCGTCGATTTACTTCAAGAAGTTCACCGATGAACTTGCTCCCACCGACTCGATTCTTTCCGAGATTAAAGAAAACGAATACGATGATCCATTTTCCCAAAGAAAGAAAAGGAAGTGAAGATTTAGACTGATGTGCTTATTGATACTGAGGTCCCACACTATTTTTTATCCGAGAGTGATTCCTCTTCTCGTGAGGATTTTCACGTAGATGATACGTTGATTTCGTTCCTTTCCGAGGACAAGATTTTTAACCCTGGGATACTCATCGAAGAAGAAATTCATAAAACAAAAGTTTTCCGGAAAAATGATCCTCTCTTGGATACCTTCATGTTTGAGCCTTTAAGAAACACCTCTCTTTACCATGGACTCCCTTCTTCTATGGAGTTGTTTCTCTTTGATCCGTCATCCGGCGTCCGCCGCAAAACCGCGGATGATGGATCACTCTTTCTTGATATACCTTTTATGAGTTCAGGAGAAGTTATCCCTTATGTGCTTGAGCCCGACATTTTCTTTCCCTCCCAACCCACCCATTCTCTTTCCCTCCGGAGTGAGGATACCATCTTTGATCCGGGTATCTCTTCCGCTTGCTTCCCCAAGGACAAATGAATTCGGGGACGAGTCAGGCTAGCGACTCGGTGACCAAAAACAGTAGCGCTTCGTGGGAGGCACCCCATGCTTATCCTTTTATCTTATTTATGTTTTCTAATAAGTGACGTGAGGAGGTTCACCTCTTCCATTTCTCGTGTTTGGTTGTTTGTGATGTTTTGTCTAGGAATTTCCCGATATGAAGACTCTCGTGCTCGAAGTTTTGTCTTTTCTCCGCTCGAGTTTCATGTTTCGATGCTTTTATGGAAATTCGATATCCAAAATCTTTATCGATTATCGTTTATCTATTAGCATAACTAACCAATGGCTTTAGATTTGCGTTGAGAACCCGTACCTTTAAACATTGAGGACAATGTTTGATTTTAGTCTGGGGTGGGTAATCTTCGATTTGATTTGACCGCACTTGTTTGTTTTTTACCGTGTACTCTCGCAACCCCGTTTTTCCTTAGAAATTGAAAAAAAATTGTGCAAAAATGAGAAAATTTAAAATTTTTTATAAGCTTTTGCTAGTTTTATGATTGAAAAGTCTATGCTAGTTTCTTAGAAGTTACTTTAAATATGCGTTTTTCTTGAAATAGCCTTTGCTAATTGCTTAGACAAGAGGCTATAAAATGCGATTCTGGCTCACAAGGCCATGAATTTGCAAGTCTCCCTAAGTGATTTTAAATATGCGAAGCTTAAACAAGAATTTGCTAGTTTCTAATAAGTGACTTTAAAAATGCGAGACTTGAGATTATTTCTGAAGCATTTGCTAAATTAATGTTTTGACACCTTGTTGACTTTCGTGGTGAGGTAGGAATAGAATTACGACTTGACCGGGCGTGTTGAGCCTAGCATGTTCCTTAACCATAGATAATTTGATTATCGGCTAAGCATCCGCGGATCTCATTATTTGGGATTTTAAATTTGCGGAGATCGAGGAATGATAGAGTTACTTATGAGTTTAGATGCTAAGCGTGGAGTAGATGGTTCTCTTTAGAGCCCCTCGAAGGTACTTATGGCTTTTTGTTCCCACAAAATTGTTTCACCCCATATTTGTGAATAAATAATTAGAGATGTTGAGTTTTTGACGATAGTTAGTTTTTTATCTTCTTAAAAGAATTTTTGTTTTAAAAATAGGGTACACATCAAGGACTCGTAATAAGTAATAAATAAAGTTATGAGCTGCGGTTCGAGATCGGACCCTTGGATCCTTATTTCAAAAGTAAGCGTTTAGGTCTTGGCTACCCTCTTACGCCGGCCCTTGGACCTCTAGCCGGGATTGGATGAGGTTCTTGGTCTAACCCACTGGGATCCTCATTTCATGAAGCTTAGAGTCTTGGAATTCTACGTCGTAACGGCCCTTGGATCCTTTATTCTAAAAAAGTGTAAGGTCTTGGAATTACCCCGTGAAGCTCCGTTGTTCATAGCTCATATAAGTAAAAGTATAAGTGCAAAAAAAAAAAAAAAAAAAAAAAAAAAATGGAAAAGTAAAAATATAAGTGAATAAAATTCCTTGATGTGGACCTCATTTTTGAGACAATGGTTCTTGAGAGAAGATAGATAACTAATTATCGACTTAGCTTTATATCTTTATCGAATAAAATTATCGAAACGAGAAACTTGAAGAAATTCACTTCACAAAAATAAAAAATCTAGAGGAAAATAGGAAAATGGGAGCAAAAGGTAATTACACAAGTAACTTCCATGGGTAGTGTTAGCATCTAGAATCATATTTAACAATGATTTCGATTTTACGCTTAGTTTGGGGACTTGTGAAAAATCAGGGGACGATGTATTCTATCAGATGGTCACTTCGGCGTGTTGTGTTTCTTACTCCGTGATCCTAACATGTCGTTTGAAAAATGTTGGAGTTATTGATCAACATGAAAGTTCAACAAACCGTCACTCATAATTGGAATGTGCTTAAACGTAGTATCTATATGAGAAATAAAAGGTAAATGGAGCGTTTTTAGAAAAAAGGGTTTCTTAATCTCTTTTGAGGAATCTTTGCTACTTTTCATAGGTTTAGTAGAAAGAGATTGAAATCTTTATTTTTAGAAGCGTGAGTTGATGACATTGCGTGAGGACACGGCAATCTTCTCGTCTGGGGTATTTTGGTATATGCGAAAACATATACCTTTTCTTTATCGAAACCGGACCAAAAAGACCAAAAACTAACCCCTAAAGCCATAAATGTCTGTGTTTTTGTGTTTATGTATGTGCAGGTAACGGATATTGTAAAATGGACAAGAAAAGACAAAACAACGCAAAAACGAGCACGAGAATGGAAGGAGCACGAAGTTACGAGTCTAATGATAATTTTATTTGGAGCATCGAGGCAAGAGAAGAAAAATTTTAAGATCAAACAAAGCTCGAACGAAGATTGCAATTAATTAAAATGCTTAAAATGAAGGAAAAATGGATCAGCAGAAAAAAGGAGATTAAATAGAAATTAAATGCAATACTTACCACAAAAAAACTCTTGGTCCAGTGGGTGTGAACATATTTGTCAAGCAAGAGGTCTTAGGTTCAAATCCCACTTATGACAAAATTATTGGAATATTTTTTACATCACAAATTATTGTAAATTAAATCTGTCCATTGAGCCCAAGCGAAGCCCATCTCAGCTCGAGGCCCAACAGCGAAAAGAAGCCCAGTCCATATTCAAATGTAGCTGCTTGTATCATGAAGCCCAATCTTGTCCAAGTCCATATTCAAGCCCAGATCAAGCCATCCAAATGAAAAATGCAATCTGCTACAAAGCATTCGTATAAAATTTACTTGGGGACCAAGTTTTGTAGGTTTTTATTTGTGTCAAGATTTTATAGTTTAAGGGCTATTATGAAAAACTTTTAGGGGCTAAATTGTAACTTGTGGGTCTATAAAAACCCACCCCTCACCTCATTTTAATCATCTTTTTATTTGTATTTTGTACCTAAACTCTTGTATTTTATTTTTATGCTCTTTTTATTTGTATTTTGTACCCAAACTCTTGTATTTTATTTTTATGCTCTTTAGTTTTATAAAAGTTTTATTTATTTCTTGCATCTCTATTTTCTTCTCATCTCTTAATCCTTTTTATTTCATTTTATTTTTCTAAAACTTTTTATAAAAATATCCCATGAAGAGTTGAGTTATAGTAAGATTGTGTGAGTGTATTTTATACGCTCCGTGCACACGCTCAACATATCATATTTATATTTTTATAAAAGTTTAGTTTTTTTTTATTGTTTTTTTTTATTAAAGTTCACTTTTTTCTCGTTTTATTTAGCTTAAAAATAGTAAAAAGTCTTTAAAAATCTTGTCTTTTATACAAAAAATCCAAAAATATATTTTACTTTCGTCATAAAATTTTCGTATTTTTCTGAGTTGTTTTAGTATTTTTAAAAATAAAAACTATTTAGTTCTTTTCTTTTAAAAAGCATTTAGCTTTTTATTTTTAGAAAATAGAAAAATAAGTCAAAAAAATATTTTTAGATTTTCTGGTAGCTTTTCATAGTTTTCTTAAGATAGTGTGAATTTTTCATATTGTTTTGAACTAGTTTATTATTTATTTTGATTTATTGGCTATTTTAAACATTAAAATCGAAAACAAATTATTATTTAATTCAGAAAATTCTAATTTTTTTTCTGTGAGCTTATGTCACTTTTCTAACGTTGCAAAAAAATATTTGTAATTTTCGGAGTTCATTTAATATTTTTCCTTGATTTATTTCCTTTCCAAAAAAAAAAAAAAAAATCCGAATATATTTTTAACTGCTTTTTTTTTTTTTTTTTTTTTTTTATTTTGAAAAAAAAAAAAAAAAGTTATTTTTTAGTTCACTATTTTATTTTAAATTTCCTAATTGTTTTAGTTATTTAATATTTTCTTTTCTTGTTTAAAAAAAAAAAAAAAAAATTATATTTTAAATCTTTAACCTTAATACCCAAATTAGTTTTTGTGGAAACATATCTCCTTGAGAGAGTTTGGTGGTTAAGATTTGATTTATTAAGATTAGTTTATCTATTATTTTAGCTTTTATTATAAAATCTTATATTTATATCTTTGTGCTAACCCTTAAAGTTTTGATTTTGTTTGTGTAATCCGATCCTACCTCATAAGGCGTGGAGCTAACGGGTCTTATAAGCTTAAAAATCATTAAAGTTTACAAATTTAATAACTTTTATTAAGTTATTTAGTTAATAAAGCTCAAAACTTTATTTAACTAATTAGCAAAATTAATGTTGTTCCCTGCTCACTAACGCTTAAAAAGATTAAGTTTATAAAACAAGTTAAAAGTGAACGATGACCTAAATTAACATAAAGAAAACACACCGAGTAATTTTCAACATCATATTCTTATTAGAAATAAATCAACAAAGAATACGCTACCCAAGTACTCATGGAATAGTACTTGGGATTGAAATGACAAAGTTGGGTGATTCTCTAAGCTCAAAGCTAAGTCCGAGCACAACTCTTAGAGCTCACCGAGCTATCTCAGAACTAAGTTAGATTTGGAGGAGTGAAAAGATGGCTCATGTGTGTGTTTTTACAATTCACAAGCTTAACCTTTTCACTCCATCTCTTATGCTATTTATACATGTATGGTATTTGACTCTTTCCTAAGTGACAACCGACATCACACGTAAGACAAAATATCGATGTATTTTGTCTCACATAAAGACTATTCTAGGTAAGAGACAAGACTACTTTCCTAAGTTCGGTGATGACACCGAGCCCGATGTTTTGCTATTCGTGTGAAAGTTGACTTTGGATGATAAGGACTTTGCCTTATCTCGATTCAACCTTTCCCGCTTTGTCCCGCTCTTTCTTCGCCTTTACATTCTTCGCCTTCTACTTCAGCTTTGTCTTCGTAAGAAGTTGGATAGATCTTAGGATTCAGTGAGTTATTGTCATCACCACCGAATCCATCATCTTCTTCTTGACCCGCCTTCACCCTTTAAGTTCCGCCCATCGAGTGGAGAGACTTCTTCTTAGCCTCTTCATCGAGTATCCTCGAAGACGACTCACCGAGAGACTATGCACTCAAAGGACTGCTTGTGTTAACGGATTAAATACTTGGGCTATTTTCTATTCAAATCCTAGATTAAGGAGTTTGGGTATTTATCGAACCCAACAGCCTCCCCTATTTGGATATACAAATAGCCTAGTGGTTGATCTGTAAGTGAGCAAGAGGCTTCTTCTTACATCGAATGTACTAATGAATACAATAAGGAACACCGAGTAAATGAATAAAACATACATCGCTTATTGATCGATTACAAAGTTCCTATCACTAGTACAAAAGATAAAACAAAATGATGTCATTCCGTATGGATACCCAAAGGCTTCAAGCTTTACTTTCTTGGTGATGAGTGTTTCCGTCAGATGGTCTCGATCTTGGCATTCGTGTCTTGATGTAACTCGATGTTCACTGGGATTGGATCCGAGAGGCCACAGAATATAGTCGATCATTGCGCCCACTCCACCGATCAATGTCACTCCATCTTTGAAATGCAGGTTCCATAGACATCAATGTGGAATAGCCTCTTCGTGCTCTTCAATCACTAGACAGCTCACAAAATTAACACCTTAGGTGTAGTTCTCTGCTGCAATCAAGGCCGTGCACTTTGATCTCGTGTTGAAATCAACTCTTTCCTTTTGCTGGAAGCTTGTGGTTGAGATCCTTGAGGTGCGCCAAGGCAGTCAATTTTAGTTAATGGTGCTTCCTCACCTTTCATACCTTTTGCTAAGCATCTTCATCCTCCTCGACCACCTTATTTTGCTTCTTTCCAATGATCGGACCAAGTTCATCAAGTTCATGATCCCAAAGTCACCGAACTTTAAGGGATCATGAACCTCAAAGTGTCTTTTGTCATCTCCTCCGAAACATTCATAGCCAATGGTTTGGTGTTGGGAATGATTTTGACATCGTGATTTTTTCAGAGTTTCTACCGGTCATTGTCCGCTTATATTCTTTGATTCGCTTTGCCCGAGAGCTTCAGACTTCTTTCTCTTTCTTCATACCGAGCTCTCATTGCGCCCATTTGAGCACTCGAGCTTCCATGAACTTCGTCTCGCTCGACCCTTTTAAGCTTGCTTGCATCTATTCCCACATTTTCGCCTTCTTCGCAATCACTTTGGTCAATGCCTCTTTAGTCTTCTTGTCATCCTCGCCTTGTTTCAGCTTCCTTTCTTCTTTAGCAAGGTGTTTGGTTATGCTGAGGAGTGAAGAGGTATCAAGGTCACCGATTTTGTAGGAATCCTCTCGTGCCCGTGAGTTGTCAAGATGCTTTGCCCTTGTCTTGTCCCGAGGAGGATGATGCAATGATGGGAGGTGTTGTTGCCATGATTGGTGTTGGGACCGCTGTTGTTGTTGTTGTTGCTTGAGGTGGAAGGGATGAGATTGGTACCGCAGAGACCGGGCCGATGATGATGATGTTTGAGCAATGAGACGGTGGTGTTTGCTCCCCTCGGTGAAGAGGAGTTTCTTCAAGAAGATTCTCCCCTCAACTGCTGTCAGAAGGCCGTGAGGGCAAGAGTTGGAGTTGGTGCCGAGGGGACCGACCACTTGACCTTTGAAGGCTCGATAGATTTCACCATCATGGCCTTTATTTCAAGTGTCCGCTGAAGACCAAAGTGACCTTTGCATCCAAGTTTGCATGAGATAACCCAAGGCGCTCATTCGTGGACCAAGATTCCAAGCCATGGAAGACGAGGCTCGAGTCAAGGTAGCTACCGAGTATTTAGTGAGTCCATGGTGGTCTCAAGAGTCCGAATCAAGTTTGAAGACCCCGAACGCTCGCAGACTTGAGCATCTCTATTAGGTCGTGAGCTCGATGAATTTTTTGATATGCTTCAGCTTGCCTCCAAAGACTTTGGCATTGAGAGTCGGGTCTTCTTTGACAGTCCCCCGATTTCATCAATTGTAACCCCAACCGTCTCAAGATGCTTGAGGAACTTAACCATGTGTTCATCCAGTTGACAAGATGATGATACATAAGATCTCCGTGCTCATGAACATTTTCGCTGAAGGTGAGCACATCGATCTAAGGTCGCCAGAATCGGCAAAGCAATTTCGCAGTGTTGATCCCAAACTGCTCAAGAACCCCGTAAAAATGCCTTCCTTGACGCCCGCCGATCCACTTAACCGCTTGTCTTTCAAGTGAGAGGATGAACATTGTCAAATCTTTGAATTCGCCGAGTGGAAGATGAGGTCGAGTCATTGTCTTCGTGCGTAAAAGGTGACTCACCCAGGTTCGTGGATCAGCCGAGGCTCTTGTTCGCTTTGAACCTCGGTCCACTTCTTCCCCGCCGATAAGATTTCTTCATCACTTTCAAAGATAGTCATCATCGATTCTAGTAGCTCAAGAACCTCAAAGAATAGCTAACAAGGGAGTGGAATGGGTTCCATATCGGTGGTATTGATCCTCCGAGTCTTTGTCCTCAGGACCCCTGACACCGGTGGAGTTTCCCCGCCTTTCTGGAGTCGATTGGTTATGGGTTCCGTGATCGGCGGGTTGTTTCTTTCCTCCGAGTCTTTGTCCCCAATGACCCCGAGACACCGTGGGTATTTCCTGCCTTTAGCGTAGTCATGAATGTTGTATCCCTATCGCTGGATTGTTTGTATTCCCCGAGTCTTTGGGATCGATCGTGCCCTCGCACAAAGGCTTTGATTTGCTAATGTCATCACCGGGCAAAGTGGAAGGCGCCCCTACCACCGGGTTGTTTGTTTCCTCCGGATCTGGGAGTAGTAGGTGTGACCAAGGGCACCGACCGTGATGTATCGTTGTCCTTCGTTGTCACGGGTGGTTGTTGCCCGGTCAAGAGGTGTCTTTTGGTCTCGTGCCTTTGTGCCTCTTCTACGGTGCTCTCAAGCCTCGTGGCCCCGAGACTTTGGTTTAGTCTTAGTCCCACCGAGACTTCCCTTTTCTTTTAAGAGAGTGGTTTGAGACATCGATCCTCCCGGTTGTTTACAAGAACCATATGGGCCGTCAATTCTATAGGTGTGACAAGGGATGGGTCCTTTGAAAGTTTGAAGGACTCGTGATGCCGTAAATTTCCAAATTTTTCATCCCGAGTATAGTTGGCACCCAAGAACGATCAGAAGCACAAGAGACAAACCTAGGATACGAAATATACTTCGCCCTAGTTTTGCTCAGAGCTTCGCTACAAGATCACCAGAATGATCTCCCTATGTCGACAAAGTGACCCCATTCATCGTGCAAGATGCCATCATCAATCGAATAGAGTTTACCTGCTCAGCTGGATGAGTGGTTCCCGCCGAGGACCCGAATCACAAAAGTGAAAAGGATCCTCCAAGCCACGGGAATGAACTTTTAGTGACCGGGTCTTGTCCAAAATGTGGGATCCAAAACGATTTGTTTTAACCCATCCTTCATCGTGGAAGGTTCGTGATGGGCGACATAAACACCTTTGTTGTAGTCTAACCTCGTTGAAGTGCAAAAGTTTTATAATCCAGGTATATTGTTGCCCCCATTTAGACCGAACTCGATGAGATACTCCCGAGTGGTCTAAGGTTATTCTCATCACCAAGGTGTCGGGTCAAAGGTTTTAGCAGCTGCCCAAAACTCCCCGAGGTAGTTTGGGTACACCACCGAGGACACTTTACAAAGGCCGCTTTTAGTGGGCGCTGAATAAAAATTTTACAATGTCTTTATAGGTTGGGACATTTTGTGGTATTCAAAATTACCTATGACATTGTTTGTTTTGAATTCAACGCTTGATAGATCCCCTACCCATCGAGAAGCAAACCGAGAGATTGTGTTCTAGCCATATCTTTTAAAGAAGTTTTAGGGTTTAAAAAAACGCTTGGCAAGAACAGCTTAGAAATGTTTAGATCTCTAGTTAGTGATGAAAACTTTGTAAATGTTTACAAGAAAGGTTTTCCAAAAGAGGTTTTGAAGAGTTTGAGAACACACAAATATTTCGGATTTGAGAAAAGATTTTGACAGAGTTTAATTGCGTAAATTGATTTGTGTGTTTTGTTTGTGTAGAAGAAGAGGTATTTATAGAGTGATAAGAGGGTATTTTGTGCACAAATGGAAATATTAAGAGTCGGTTTTGAAAGACTCTTGAATTTCCACATTTAATGCTACCACCCATTACCCGCAAAGAAAATCCTGCTTTTCAAGGGAACAGTTGAGGCGCACAAGAAAAGTGCACTTTTGCAGAGAGAATATCAATTTGATATTTCTTGTGAGAGGCATTAAATGCCAAGTGGGATGACAAGAAGACAAAGAGACATATATTCCTTTATTAAATTGGCATAGTTACCAACCTAGGACATTAAAGTAATCGATACTTGGACCATTTAGTTACTTATTCAATGCTCTTTGTCAAGTGTCAGGACCCCGAATGAGTATTACTCATTCAAAGGAGAGGTTTATTTTGATTTTCGTGGAGGATGAACCATGTCACGTAGCCATCGAGATTGGTTTTCAAATACTTGACTTTCAATGTCAAGCATTCCCAATTCAAATTTTCGCCTCTCAAGGTAGGCTCATCCAAGGGTTTGGTGAAGATATCACCATTGATATTCAAGAGGGATGAAATGAAGTTCTATGTCTCCTTTCATTATGTGATCCCCGATGAAGTGATATCCGATATCAATGTGTTTGGTTCTTTGGTGGAGGACAGGTTGTTGGAGATTGCAATTGCACTAGTGTTATCACGTAAGATAGGCACCATTTTGTAATGGATGTCATAGTCACCGAGTTGACTTTTCATCCATAATACATTGGCACAAAGATCCCGTCATAGCCTACATATTCGCCTTCACCGAGGACATAGCCACCGATTGTTGCTTCTTTGCACTCCAACATACCGCTTTTCCTCCAAGAAATTGACAGACCCCGAGGTACTTTTTTCGTCCATGTTGCGTACCAAAGATAATCAATCGAGTAACCTCGAGATCAAACCCCGAGCATATTGGATAATATAGTCCAAGGTTTGGGGTTCCTTTCGTGTACCGAGTATTCTTTTGGTCGCAGTGAGGTGGGATTCTTTTGGATTGATCGATATCTTGCTATTAGATGATCGAGAATTGTATGTCCGGTCTAGTAGCGTTAGATACATCGCTGAGCCAACAATCCTCCGAAATGAGTTTGATTGATCGATTTGCCGCTGAGATCAGTCCAAGGTTGTTAGGTGGAACCATTGGTGTCTTCACCGAGGCATAGTCAAATATCTCATATTTCTTCAAGAGATTTCGTGTATTTCTCTTGACCGATGGATATACCTTTATCGCTTGTTCGATTTGAAGTCCAAGAAAGTAAGTGAGTTCCCCATCATGCTCATTTCAAACTTCTTTGTCATCGCTTTTCAAACTGCTTGCAAAGTTTGTAGTTTGTTGAGCCAAAGATGATATCATCAACATACACTGGACTAGTATCACATCCTCGTTGGGTTCTATAGACAAACAAAGGTGTTGTCTATCTTTCCTCCGACAAACTTGTTTTGTATCGTGAAGGCCGAGAGAGTTTCATACCATGCCCCGGGAGCTTGTTTAAGTCCATAAAGGGCTTTGTCAAGCTTGCACATAGTCGTGGAATTCACTACTCTCAAAGCCGTGGAGGTTGCCGAACATACACATCTTCCTTGAGATCACCATTTAAGAATGCACTTTTAACATCCATTTGGTAGACCCCAAGTTCATGTATGTTGCATATGCAAGGAAGATCCCGATGGCTTCCATTCTGCAACAGAGCAAATGTCTCATCATAGTCAATGCCTTCTTGTTGATCGTATCCTTGGCTACAAGTCCGCTTTGTTTTTAATGACAAGGCTGCTTCATCGCTTTGTTTCGAAACCCACTTCATTCCTATGACTACTACATCCCGAGGACATTTGATCAAGGTCATGACCTTGTTTTTATCAAACTGCTGTAATTCATCTTGCATAGCCCGAACCCGCTTGGGTGTTTTAGAGCTTCATGACACTTTTGGGTTCTATGTCCGATAGGTAATCAAGATAAAGACATTCATTGGTCAAGTCGCAGCTAGACTAGCACCATGCTTCTAGTGAGCATGCCTCGCTGGTTCACCAATGATGTTTACAAGCTCAATGTCCCGAGATCTAGTCCACTTACTTTGTGGTCTAGGATCCGAGTCAAGATGTCACCGGGAGTTCGGGATGTGAGTTCAGTGCAAGAGCCACAGGATCATTTAGAACAATCGTTGAGATGTCATGATCAGTTGAGGATCATGAGTTACGTGTCCCGATCATTTGGATCATTGTTACTTATCCCAAGAGGGATGATCGATTCTCAATGAATTCATTGACGGTTGGTTGGGGTAGGTTGTGAGGTAAGACATAATATGAGATGTCGATCGCCTTGATATGAGGAATTGAGTTCTGTTGTACTCATCGAGGATATCTTGAAGAGTTATCAATTCCTATTTCCTCCATCGAGGTGTTTGTGAACCCGATGCTTTCAAGATTTCATCAAAGGTGACATGAAAGGTTTCCTCAACTTGTTGTCTCCTTGTGTTAAAGACCCCAAGGCTTTGGAGATCATGAGTAGCCTAGAAAGTATCCATCATCGCCTTTTGCATCAAACTTGCCTAGATGATCCTTGTGGTTGTGAATGAACACCGGACATCCAAACACATGAAAATAGCCGATGTCCGAAGTCTACCTTGAAGATCTCATATGGGGTTTTATTATGTCTTTTGACAATGATTGACCTGTTTTGAGTGTAAGTGCGCTTTGATCGCTTCACCCGTAAATGTTTTGAGAGGGTCGAGCCATTTAACATAGTTCTAGCAACCTCAATGAGAGTTCTGCTTTTTCTTTCAAAGAACCCCATTTTGTTCGTGGGTATAAGGAGATGAGAAATTTTGAGAAATTCCTTTTCATCACGTAAGCTCTCAAGTTCTTGATTTCAACTCGCCATTGTCGGCTCGGATTTGTTTGACAAGAATGTCATTCGGTTTTCAATCTTCCCGATGAATGATATTATTGCATCACCGCTCGACTCTTTTTGAAAGAAAGTATACCCAAGTGTATCTTGAGAATTCATCAACAATGACAAGTGTATACTTCTCATGTCGGATTGATCCGGGACCGACAGTCCAAAGAGATCCATGCAGGAGTGAAGGCGCTTTGATGGAGAAATTTTGTTTTGTTTTGAATGATGCTCGTGGTGTTTACCCTTTTCACAGTGCAGAGCATGGTTTGTCTTTTGCAAAGACCAAGGATGGCAAGCCAAGGACCTTGTTTTGTTTTGCCAAGTTGTTGAGATTTTGAAGTTTAGTGTGAGAGTCTCTTATGCCACGCCCAATTGATAGTTTCAATGGCTTTAGCAAAGAGACACGCTCCATCTGGGAGAGAGTTGACATGTCAAGCACATAAACATCGCCTCCTAGAGCTATCAACACAACTTCCTTGTTGGCATTAAAATGGTACCTTGTTTATCATTGAATTGTACAATGAATTTTGCATCACATAGTTGATCGACATCGATGAGATTGTATTTGAGACCATTGACATAGGCTATTCTAGAGAAAACTATTCCATTGCGCCATCGAACCATAACCTTCAGCTGGGACATGATGAGTTATCACCAAATACTACCTTGGGCCCCGGTTCCTTTACATACTTGTGCAGATATTCCTTCACACCACCATGCTTCTTGAGCATCCACCGCCTAGATGCCAAATAGGCTCCCCGGCATGTCTCGCACAAGTAGTAAACCAATTAGTTTTTCTTCGTGACCCACTTACTAGTGGGCTTGGATCTCAAGGTCTCTTTGAAATTTGCAATCGACTCATGGTCGTTGGTTGTGTGCAAGGTGCTACCATGTGTTTTGCATTTAGAGGTCGAGGATGACTCAATGACTGGGTTGTTTGGAATTTCTCCTTGCATGAATGATATCGCCATGTTGGGATGTCTCATGAGTCGGATTACCGATATATCACAAAGATGTATTCATGAGACAATCATCCCGATGATGATCATTGAACCCACAGTGAGGACAGATAGGAAAAGGTTTTGCTCTATTCTTTGGGATGCTTTTGGATGATGAAGCATACCGATGACCAACTTTGGTATAGTTTGCTTGATTGACATATCGTAGATGATCGCTAGCCTGTGATCATCCTTTTGCGCATCATGCAAAAAGGATTCTATAGCGCTTGTCATGGTATGGGTGGTGTAATGACACACCACACTTTTGTTTGCTTTTGAGGTTGATTTTGACTTTGAGGAACCGGAGGAAGCTACCTTTGTCTCCTTGATTGGTTCAGTGGACCTTTCAATGGATTCCATTTTTCAAGAAGCTTCCTCACAAGTTCACCAATTGTCGGATTTGGTCGCCTTCTGGGGACAGAGGATGATGAAGTCTCAGCAGTGTAGACTCTTGTTGGATTAGTTTTGCTTGTCTTTGAAGGATGGTTCTACCACGCCCGCACCTTTCTTTTGGTGAATGAGGATTGAATTGTAGTGGAGTAAGCTCGAGCTTGGAGCAAGACCTCAATAGGTTTCAGTGGTGGAAGCGGTGTTGAGATTCTCGCTCGCACTCGAGATGTGTTCAAGACCACCGGGCACATCGTGGAGTCCAAGCATGCTCTTTAGAGCTTGACTTTCGTGCTCTAGAATCCTTCCGTAATCAAGTTTGGAAGCTTACTCGTGATTAACTCGCTCAATCCATTCACCGGAATTTGAATCACCAACATACTTGTAATCATGCCACCGCACACAAATGGCTTAGAGATCGGTCTTTGTTGAGAGAGTCGTGAGATGATCTTCACCTATGACTCTCTTCTTGTCGCCATCGGGGCTCCCACAAGATCAAAGACCCGGGATTCTTAGCAATCCAACTCTTAAGAATATCATTTGCCTTTTAAGTTCATCTTGAAGATTTCGATTTCTTTTAACTAGTTCGGTGTTTTGAATTTGCAAAGTGATGCCTCAAGCTTAGCTTGTTTTAAAATGAGCAATTCATCCCTACACTTATTCAATTCAAAACTTAACTTGTTGTACTTAGAAAAAGATTCGCCTTTTGTTCTTCTACAAACTTAAGGTCAACATTTAGATAATTCATATAAGATCGCCAATCGTAGTCATCATCCATAGAAAGTAAAGTGTTTACCTTCTTCATTGTGATGTTGACCCATTCCCTGCTCCTAGCATGATTCTTTCCAACAAAGAAGCTTGTCTTCTTCTCGAGAGAGCCATTAGAGCACCGACGTGTACCATTTCATCATCCGATGAGATTGGCTCTTCATCCCACCAAAGGTTTCAAAGAACAAGGCCTTTGTTCTTCCCCGCATGCATTGAACATTTTTGTTGTTTCGAGGGATCGGCCTCAAGCAATGCAAGCTTAGCTTTTGCTTTCTTGTACTTAGCTTCATAATCAATGGTTTTGTTAAGATCGATTTGTTTTGAACATTTTGATGAGACCGATAGATTTTTGGTTGAAATTTGCTAAAGCCTCAAGACCGATTAGATCCCGATGGTTTGTAAGAGGGTTCGTAAATTGTTTTTGAAAAATGCCTTTTGCAAATGGCCTCTTTTATGACACTTATAACATTCAAGGTCTTCGCTGTTTTAGCAGCTTGAAAAACTTTGTTTCTTTTTATAAACCTTCGAGAGTTAGCGAGAGTGCCCTTTCCGAAATTCAAGATTCGTGTCACTTAGGTACTCCTCACTTGATCTCTCATCGCTCATCATCCGAGTTTTCTTGGAAATCTTGAACTACATTGTTTGAAAAGAAAGCGCTTGATATTGGTGATGATGTAGTGGTCGGGACTCTTGACTTCCCGAGACTTCTTTAAGTCGTGGTATCGTCTGCTGATGAGGTTTTCCTCATAGACAAATTTCCCATAAATTTCGTGAAGCTCAAGATTTTGGATGTGATTGGCATTCCCGAGTCCCCGAGAGAAATTCAACCACTTCTCGTGGAGACTGCTTACAAAACCAACATTGATTTCATGCTTAGACAACTTAACACCATCATTTGAAAGTTCATTTAAAAGAGTTTTGTATCCGTGTAAGTTTGAGAGAGAGTTTCGAGTCCTTAGCCCTCAAGGTGTTATACTCAAGTTTCGTGTCCATTATCCTGCTTTCCTTGGTATCGATGGTCCTTCATGACTATGAACTAGGTCATCCTGTGTTTGCTTAGCAAGACTACGCCTAATAATGCACTCCATAATATCGTCAGAAGACAAGATATTATGATACTTTTGAGCCTTTGGTCCCTGGTTGACCACTCTCCTTTCATCTGGTCCACCGAGCTTGTGTTTGGGCAACCCTTCAAATAGCTTTGGGACAAATGGACCTTCATTTATGCACTTGACATAATAAGGTTCCATCCCAATCAAATAGCAAAGCATTCGCTTCCATTTGTTGAATTTGCCAACTTCAAGTCTAGGGCAACAAATGAATAAGCTCCACCCTTTTATCGACTAGTTGGGGTACATCAATTTCACCATTTAGGATCCTAATTTAAAACTTTTAGAGCGGCTTTAAAAACGAGTTTTATAATTAGCCTTGCTCGATACCACTTGTTGTTCCCCGCTCACTAACGCTTAAAACAGATTAAGTTTATAAAACAAGTTAAAAGTGAACGATGACCGAAATTAACATAAAGAAAACACACCGAGTAATTTTCAACATCATATTCTTATTAGAAATAAATCAACAAAGAATACGCTACCCAAGTACTATGAATAGTACTTGGGATTGAAATGACAAAGTTGGGTGATTCTCTCTAAGCTCAAAGCTAAGTCCGAGCACAACTCTTAGAGCTCACCGAGCTATCTCAGAACTAAGTTAGATTTGGAGGAGTGAAAAGATGGCTCATGTGTGTGTGTTTTACAATTCACAAGCTTAACCTTTTCACTCCATCTCTTATGCTATTTATACATGTATGGTATTTGACTCTTTCCTAAGTGACAACCGACATCACACGTAAGACAAAATATCGATGTATTTTGTCTCACATAAAGACTATTCTAGGTAAGAGACAAGACTACTTTCCTAAGTTCTGATGACACCGAGCCCGATGTTTTGCTATTCGTGAAAGTTGACTTTGGATGATAAGGACTTTGCCTTATCTCGATTCAACCTTTCCCGCTTTGTCCCGCTCTTTCTTCGCCTTTACATTCTTCGCCTTCTACTTCAGGGCTTTGTCTTCGTAAGAAGTTGGATAGATCTTAGGGATTCAGTGAGTTATTGTCATCACCACCGAATCCATCATCTTCTTCTTGACCCGCCTTCACCCTTTAAGTTCCGCCATCGAGTGGAGAGACTTCTTCTTTGCCTCATCGAGTATCCTCGAAGACGACTCACCGAGAGACTATGCACTCAAGGACTGTTTGTGTTAACGGATTAAATACTTGGGCTATTTTCTATTCAAATCCTAGATTAAGGAGTTTGGGTATTTATCGAACTTGTTTTGTGAGAGAGTTTCATACCATGCCCAGGAGCTTGTTTCATCCATAAAGGGCTTTATCAAGCTTGCAGACATAGTCGTGGAATTCACTACTCTCAAAGCCCGGAGGTTGTTGAACATACACATCTTCCTTGAGTTCACCATTCAGAATGCACTTTTTACATCCATTTGGTAAACTTTGAAGTTCATGTAGGTAGCAAATGCAAGGAAGATCCCGATGGCTTCCATTCTTGCAACAGAGCAAATGTCTCATCATAGTCAATGCCTTCTTGTTGACTATAACCTTGGCTACAAGTCGGCTTTGTTTTTAATAGCGAGTGCCATTTTCAACAGTTTTGTTCACGAAAACCCACTTCATTCCTATAACTATGACATCCACGAGGACATTTGATCAAGGTCATGACCTTGTTTTATCAAAGCTGCTGAAGTTCTTCTTGCATAGCTCGAACCCAGCTAGGATGTTTTAGAGCTTGGTGACACTCTTGGGTTCTATATTTGATAGAAAATCGGCATATAGACATTCATTGGTCAAGCTGCGAGTTAAGTTAGTAGCCATGCTTCTAGTTAGCATGCCTTGATGGGTTCACCAATGATGTTTACAAGCTCAATGTCACGAGATTTTGTCCACTTACATTATGGTCTAGGATCCGAGCTTGAAGATGTCACTGAAACTCAAGAGAGTTCGGTGCTAGAGCCACGAATCATGAAGAACATCGATGAGATGTCTTGTTCGAGTTGAGGTTCATGAATCACGGGTTCTGAACATTTGGTTCGATGTTACCTATCCCAATAGGGACCGATTGATTATCAATGAATTCACCGATAGTTGGTTGTGACGGGTTGTGAGGCAAGACGTAATATGAGATGTCAACATCGACTTGGTATGAGGAATTGATTTCGATGTTATACTCATCGGGAGGATATCTTGATGAGTTATCAATTTCTATTTCCTCTCTTGAGGTGTTGGTGAAACGATGCTTCGAACTCTCATCAAAGGTGACATGAAAGGTTTTCTCAACTTGTTGTCTCCTTGTGTTAAATACCTCGAAGGCTTTGGAGATCGGTGAGTAACCTAGAAAGTATCCATCATCGCCTTTAGCATCAAACTTTCCTAGATGATCCTTGTGATTATGAATAAACACGGACATCCAAACACATGAAAGTAGTTGATATTAGGATGTCTACCTTCTACCTTTGAATATCTCATATGGGGTTTTGTTATGTCTTTTGACAATGATTGACTGTTTTGAGTGTAACAGTGCTTTGACCGCTTGATCCGTAAATATTTTGATAGGGTGAGCCATTTAACATAATTCTAGCGACCTCAATGAGAGTTCTTTTTCCTTTCACTACTCCATTTTGTTCGAGGGTGTAAGGAGATGAAATTTTTGGGAGATTCCTTTTCATCACGTAAATTCTCAAGCTCTTCATTTCGAACTCGGTACCATTGTCGATTCGATTTTTTAAGCTGTAATGTCATTACGGTTTTCAATGTTCCTTATGAATGACATTATAGTGTCACTTCGACTTTTTGGAAAGAAAGTATACCCAAATGTATCTTGAAAACTCATCAACAATGACAAGTGTATACTTCTCATCTTTGGATTGATCTAGGACTAACGGTCCAAAGAGATCCATATGCGGGAGGTGAAGGCGCTTTTGATAGAAATTTTTTTTGTTTTGAAAGATGCTCTTTGATGTTTGCCTTTTCATAGGTCGAGCATGGTTTGTCTTTTGCAAAACGCAGTGATGGTAAGCCAAGGACCTTGTTTTGTTTTGCCAAGTTATTGAGATTTTTGAAGTTTAAGTGAGAGAGTCTCTTATGCCACGACCGGTTAGCGAGTTTAGGTGGCTTTGGCAAAGAGACAAGTTCCATCTTTAGAGAGTCCGACATGTCTAAGACATAAACATCATCCCTTCTAGAGCTATCAAAACAACTTCTTTGTTGGCATTGAAAATGGTACCTTGTTTGTCATTGAATTGCACAATGTACTTAGCATCACAGAGTTGGTGACATCGATGAGATTGTATTTTAGACCATTGACATATGTTATTCTAGAGAAAACTATTCCATTACGATATTGAACCATAACCTTGAGTGGGACATGATGAGTTATCACCAAATACTACCTTGGGTCCTGGTTCCTTTACATACTTGTGCAGATACTCCTTAACACCGTCATGCTTCTTGAGCATCCACTATCTAGATGCCGATAGGCTCACTGGCGTGTCTCTGCACAAGTAGTAAAGTGGATTAGTTTCTTCATCGACCCACTTACTAGTGGGCTTGGGTCTAATAGTCTCGCTTGAATTTAGCAATCGACTCATGGTTAGTGGTTGAGTGCATTATGCTACCGCGTGTTTTGCATTTAGAGGCGAGGATGACTCGGTGATTCTTGGTTGCTTTGAACTTCTCCTTGCATTGATGACTTTGTCATCTTTGGGATGTCTCATGAGTGGATTTCGCAAATATCACAAGATGTGTTCATGAGACAATCATCGGATGATGATCATTGAAGCCACAGTGTGGGCAAGGAGATAAGGGTTTTGCTCTAAAATTTTGAGCGAGACTTTGAGGTTGAAGCATCCGATGACCAACTTTGGTATAGTTTGCTTTCTTGAGAGAACTTACATATTGTAAGTGATCGAAGTTCTGTGATCTTCCTTTTTCGGATCATACAAAAAGAATTCTATAACAGTTGTCGGTTGTATGACCGGTATAGTGGCATAGATCACACTTACGCTTTGGTTTGGTGGTGGCTTTTGACTTTGAGGAACTAGAGGAAGCGGCTTTGTTTCCTTGATTGATTCGGGACTTTTTGATGGATTCCATCTTATCGGTTAGCTTCTCACAAGTTCGATCGATTCTTCGAATTTGGTCACTTCGATGGGGACAGAGGATGTGGAAGTCTCGGTGGGGTAGATTCTTGTTGAATTGGTTTTGTTGGTCTTTAAGGATGGTTCTACCAAGTCCGGACCTTTCCTTTGGTGAATGAGGATTGAATTGCATTGGAGTAAGCTCGAGCTTGGTGCAAAGACCACGAAGAGGTTTCGGGGGTGGGCGTTGCATTAGACTACGCCCGGACTCAATGTGTTCGATTACTCGGGCACATCGTGGAGTCCAAG